>VDFB02058242.1:307126513-307553723 GCA_007258455.2 Sequoia sempervirens | reverse complement strand
GATAATTTTGGCTCTAGTCTAGGTGAAGTTGTAGAGCAAATTGTAAAGTTGATGGTTTAGAGAAAAATACAATTTAGGTTTTGAGTCATTCTATAGCAGGTTTTGAGTTCATGGGTATTTAATGTTGTATAACAAGTACTAGCATTTGAGTTGAAATGATAAATTCAAGCTCATGTCTCTCCATTGTACATGCATATCTGAACTTTGAATAAAATAACTAAGGGTTGTTTCATACATCTCACTATTGTGGTGTGTATGATTCTATTTTAGCTTTAATTCAAGGAATTAACTAAAATGTTTGAATGGGATTATAGGCGGATATGTTTTGTATAAGGATTTGATAAGTAGTATTGAGTTAGAATACATGTTGATGAGATTACAATGCAATTTTGTCAAGGATTTCATATGTTATGTGTTAAATCTGTCATATACCCTTAGATGCTTATGAATTTGACTCCTCCAATGGATAAATGGCACTGATCTAAGTTGTAATTACCTGTATAATTCAGTATTTGTTTGTCTTTGCCTAGAGCTTGCTACAAATTGCAAATCAATGACTATCTTATACTATGGATTGTGTAGTAATTATCTCATGCTCCAGATAGTTGATATTATCGATGAATAGCCAATTCTATTCAATATTATCCTATCATGTTGAGCTATTAAGTGAGATTATCTATTATTGTTAATGTTGTTTATAATAATGGTGCAGAGGTTGTAAACACATTAAGGGGTCACCCTCTCGGTTCTTGCAGAGCCCGAAGTGTAGGAGGATTTTTTAAATTCCTCGTCAATTGGTCTAGGTCCTTCGAGCTACCTTTAATTGGAATTGGCAATTCCATAGGTAGAGTAGAAGACAAACCTTGTTTGATCGTAAAATAGAAGCAACAAAAGTCACCTTATAATCCCTTTGTAGAAACCATTGACATAATGATATTTCCAAGTCAAAAATGCCATGAAATATGTAATAGAAATATGCATAATCAACCTAAACCTACAAATGTATACCTTGCCAAAGTATATGCTAGAGTATTATGTTACTGAATAGAATCAAGTAAGAACTAAAAGCCATCATTGAAAAATGAGTATAACCAGCTATCACTATAAAAATGGTGTAACAACCAAACATATAAAATGATATCACATGGTATACAAATGTGATCAACTCTTGCAAATAAATAAAACCCCTTTCTAAGTGTTGCACACAAGTCTGAATGATCAGTACAATTTATATAAACTGAATCAACTACACTATCCAAAACAACTGAATGCCATAAAACTGAATATGTAACAACCATGTGCAAAGTAAACAATGAAAACCAATAACCATGATGCCATTGACAATGAAGCAAATAAAAACAATGAGAACATAATTTCAAATCTGTGAGAATCAAATGATGCCAACTGGAATGCCAATAACAATCAATGTAACCAAACCATTTTAACATGTTTTGACATTAAGGACAAATTCCAAAAAGAGAAATTCAACATGTTGAAATTTCAAAAAATATACTTTGATTAAGTTTCATTTTCAAAGGATTCACTATGCCACTGATTTCACATCAAATGGCCAGAATTTGTTGTCTTCATATTTGGTCTATCATATTCTAGTATTTTTTTTTTGCATATTCATAGACATACACACATGCATATACATACACATATACATATACATATGCATACATGCATACATATACATACACATACATATACATATACAAACTTATACATGCATATACATATATATATACTACCACGCCCCGCTAAGGGACCTGGTGGATTAACACAAAAGACATTCAACATCATGTCAATAATTTTTTTTTTTTAATAAA
Source organism: Sequoia sempervirens (assembly GCA_007258455.2). Lineage (NCBI taxonomy): Eukaryota > Viridiplantae > Streptophyta > Pinopsida > Cupressales > Cupressaceae > Sequoia > Sequoia sempervirens. Next base: position 307,551,891 of record VDFB02058242.1, on the reverse strand, counting down.
CTAAAGTGACACTAACTAACACCACTCAACAGATTAACATGGATGACATCATTACATTAACATCATATCATAATCACATTATGAAATACAAGTAACTTTAATCATATCCCACTTACACACTTATCCACCATGGTCCCCTAACATCGCTACTATAATACATCTACACTAACTAAACCTATAGAAAGACATTTGATATACTAAGATCACATCCAATCAATTCTTTGAATGTAAATTAAATCCCATCCATCAAATTACATATAATAACATAATTATAAATAAACCCCATCTAACACTATGCCAATATGACCCTAATCTTAATCAATGCCATGGAATAAGTACATAAAGATATATCATATCTACTACTAAATTAAGTTCATATGCAACATAAATACAACATTCCTACGTGAAGATTTTCACTACATAATAAACAACAATAAATATATCTTCAAGGTTAAATCAAGTTATTTAAGTTTCCTTTACAAGAATGCTACAATGTACAAGATTCAAAAATTGACAAAGAGAAAAACAATAGATGACTCCTATAAAAACCCTCTTTTCGGCATACCTTATTACAACCAAATAACAAAATGAGCAACTTAGTGACTAGATTTTTTCTAAAATATAAAATATTAAAACTATAATTAATTTAACTACTTTCAAATTCCTACAAATCTAAAATCCTAGTCTTCCATTGGCTAGTTATAGTTACAGGGAGAAACAAGAGTATTTGCAGCCATGGAGGAGCAACCTGACAACAACCCCGTGTTTCAACCATATCTCAAAACTACGATCTAGGTTTTTGAAAAAACCCTTTAAATATCTCACCAACCCAGTTCGTAAAAATAGATTTATGGCTAATGCAATAAGACCATTTTACTTAAGACAATAAATATATATTGATTTTTATTCTAGAATAAATAAATATTTCATTCAAACATAAAATAAAAATATCTATCATTTATTTTCAAAAATTAGAGAGAGATATAAATCAATCAAATCAATCATACATTCAAAAAGAAAATTTAAACAAAATATTTCAAAATCCAACCTCGATCCAATGCTTGGCATGGATGGGAATTCATTGTCGAGCTCCAAAACATTCAAATTCTGACTCTCCAATCAAAATTCTCCTAAAATCATAATTCCTCAACAAAATCCATTCCCCCTTAAATCATAATTAAATTCCAAATCACTTTCCAAATTTTGATTCAAAATCACTGAATTTTTTCCAAAAATCTTAAAAAGATTAATTCAAAACCATGTAAAATCTCTCCATTCTCAAAACCCCCCAAAAAAATCTCTTCCAAAATCCTCTAAATTTCATGAACAAAAGTGAAAGTCTCATTTTCCAATTTTTCTCATAAATAAAATTAATTAAATTCAAAAAAGAAAGAAAAACAAACATGAAAGTAACTTTCTTTTTTCTCCCCAAAAGACTCTTCTTTTCCAAAATAAAACAAGGAAATCAAATCCTCTCATAAAAAAATACTAAAATATTAAATTAAAACACTTATCCTCATCCCACAAATGAAATAATTAAAATAAAATAAATAATCAAATTAACTCATTTATTTAGGGTTTCCCACCAAATAAATTCAAAATATTATAAGAGATAAAAGCACCTCCTTAAACATAATCACTCCACCAAAATAATAAATTAAAACACAAATATAACATATGCTTACATATTAATATTTAATAAACAATAGTAGAATATGTTAATATTTATAACCTTATTTTCATAAAATATAATACACATATAATCATAATAATATTAATAACCAATATTCATTCATGCCAAAGAATAACCATAGCAATATATATATATATATATATATATATATATATATATATATAATAACATTAAATCGCACCTCATCACATTAATAAAAATTATAATAACTAACATGATCGACACAATATCTAACTTCACTCAAATAATCCACAATTCAAGGCTAGGTATAAACCATGAAATAACTTCTTACATGAAAGAGACATTCACATCAAAACATAAATAACAAGAATGATTCCAACAGTGACTAACCTGACTTACCAAAGGACTTAACACCATTTGAATTGAATCCACACTCAAAGATAGACATTATAGTCACACAATCACATAACCCAACAAAAACATTCACACACGTGCAACACTCCAACCATAGGGTAAAGGAGACCAGGCATTGTCCCTTGACAACCCGAAAATGTGGTCACACACTAAATTAATTGTCCCTAATTGGGGACAATGGCTAGGGTTAGGGTATAACTTGGACCTCGATGTTATCTCCTCAACCACCATTGAGATTAGAGGCACACTCAAGGCTACTAATTCAATTAGAGACGTAGCCTAGTACATGTTCACTCAAACATACAAATTAGAGCACATATGCATAATAGTTGAAGCACTAGGAAAGAAACTTTAGCAATCATATCTCATTCCCATATGTCCCCCATACGTCTAATAGTATGATTCTTCCCTTTCCACAAACACACTAGTGCATCACTTAACTATCAAAGTAAATCTTTGCATAATAACAACATAGCAATATGCATCATACTCACAAAAGTACTAACAGAAGCTCACGTTCCATCTTTAAATATCCACAGTATTGTACCTTCATCTCCAAGTTCCAAAGCCAAAATACCTACATATCTATGGTGAGAATGGAGGGGCACTACATATACATAGACATATATACACATACACATACAGATACATATACATATACATATACATATATATACATACATATACATACATATACATACAAATGTACATATACATGAAAGGGATCCTTTTATATACTAGTAAATAGGAATGCATATCTACTTGCACATCTATATTCTTTGTCAATATGACCCATGTATATATACACCTTAAAGCCAAGAAAACTGGAAACAATAATGCCAAATTTGCAATGGGTATAACAAAAAGGAAAATTTTACTTACGAAATCAGGATCTAAAGGTCGGGGGAGCACCTCCTCAGAGGTGGATTTTGCAGGGGCACTAATGGGTGTTGCCAACAAATCAATGTTGGGGGGCTTTGCAAACCCGTCCACAAAGCCCATTTCCGTAGACATAGTTCTAGGAACTTATTTGCAAGGACAAAATGTTGCAATTTGAGTTCACTAATTGACAACTCTATTTCACAATTAAAAAAAAAGATTAGTGTATTGCAACATCTCAATGGTAATTGGTAGACAACTTAGAAATATCAGTTTATAACCATTCCACTTTTAATATTGTCGAAACAACATGATATACAACAACAAGAATAGAAATCCACTTTTAATGTTGTGCAAACACCAGGGATACATCAACAAGAATAAAAATGATAAATGAAAATGCATATACCCCTATATGTATCTCTCTATCTTTGGGTTGCTTATATGTGTATCCATGTAGTCTTTTATTATTTCTATATATGTGTATTTATGCAATTTTTAAGTTTTTTATGTAATGGAAATAGTGATATGGTGCAATAATCTATCCAAAATTCATATAACATCACAGGTTTAATTGGAAATTTGGCCTACATTGCTTAATATTCAATATTATGGACAAAACATTTATGCAAAATACCCATCTAAAACGACTTACAAATTCCATAGCACAACACTTTGGGGTACATATATATATTGAATTTCCCCTTTCTCAACACATTTTTAAACACAGACATATAAGCAAATATATCTATCCATATGTACATATCTATATATCTATTTATATACACATTGCTATATCTAAACACATGTGTATAGCATATTTGTTTGTCACTATCTAACTCCTGCGCTTGAAATTTATGAATGCAAGAAACATCCAAATTGATTTTCCCCTCAATTAAGTGGTTGGGGGGTGATCCCACAATAGTGGTTTACAATTTTTGGACAAACTGGACATTGAAATTATTATTTTTAACTAAATCTTCACATTTGGGTACCTATAGTGGCTAAACTATGAGGAATTTCAAGATGATACAAACTAAAGTCTCGTCACATTTTGTCTATAGATTCTAAAAATATTTTTTTCAAAATTTTTGGAATTAGATTGCACTTCTTTTTCCATCTCCCACGAAAACTAGTTTTTTTCATAAAACAACATTTTTAAAAAGTGACGCACACTATATAACACATAATTTTTTTTTCATGAAGGATAAAATTCTATTTTTTTTTTAATTTAGAGTTGTAACTCTGATATCTAGTGCTTCCACTTGGTTAGATAGTTTTTTATTGAATATTTTTTCTTTAATCAAGTTTCGAAGTCAAACCAATTACAATTCAGACATAGCGCGACCGTATAATGCATAATTTTTTTTGTATATATCGAAATTCAATTTTTTATTTTTGTTGGATCAAACAATTTCATATTTGGTGCACTCATATTTTTCAAAAAAAAAAAAATTGATAATCTGCTATTTTTCCACATGTGCAAAACAAAGACCTTCATTTTCAATGAAAACCCTATGTTTAAGAAAACTAAAAAAACAAATACATAATAAAACCAAAACATATTAAAATTATATTTTTTGGATAACTCATTCTGAGGAATACCTTATTCTAGTTGGGTTTGTGAAGACTCCTCCATTTTCATCCTCAACCCGAGCTTTGAAGTGTAAAAATTTAGGTTTTCAAAGTGCCTGAGGGGGAGAATGAGGTCAAAGGGGCGTTCGGTTGAACCCATAGGGGTTCGATCAAACCCATAAGGGTTCAGTCAAACCTGAGTTTGGTCGACCCAAGGTTCGTCCGAACCCCCTTCCCAAAAGGGGTTTTTTAAAAAAAATTGTCTGTGCATGCATTAATATAGTTCGCTCGAACCTTGGTTTGACCAAACATTTTTTTGGTTCGTTCGAGCCCCCCAAAATCAAAAAAATTGCCATGGGCTCATTTTTGGTGAGTTTTCCTTCCTCCAAATTGTAAACCACTATTGTGGCTTCACCCTGGGAAGGTTACAAATTCAAACCATTTTGGTTTCTTATAGAATATTGTCTACTCCACAATTTGGCATTAATAGAAGCAACAAAAGGGTTAAATTTGAAGTTGTCTCAGCCAATCAACTGAGGGAAAATCTAGTTTGGATGCTTACTTGCATTATCAAATGGGCCATAGGGCTATTGGTTTGTATATATGGATATATATGTCTACATACATAAATATTTTTAAATACAAAATAGAGAATTCAATATATATATACACCAATTGTAGTGCAATGTCATAGCAGGAACTAAATGCAATATTCATTGTTGCAGTGGGGAAAGTATATTACTAAATATGCAAGAAAATATATTGATTTAGTTACATTATCAAAAGAGCCATTATGGCATTATGAATATGTTACACATACTGCACGATTAAATGTTTCCTTCTCAACAAATAGAAACTTACAACAAATAGCCTATCAACTAAAAATATAAAGTTGAACAGATAAGAGAACTATTATAGGAACACTTAAAAGCCACAAAACTATTTTCCCCTCCATGCCTATACAAAAATCTTTTCAACTTGCAAAATAAATTATGTAATCCCAACTCTTTATGATGATACTTATTTTCTTTAGGTTGCTCTCATGGTGCTATTTGGTTTTGTGACCATTGCTAAATGCAAATCAAGTAATGCAACTATTACTATGTTTTGTAGTTAAAGCTAGAAGACCATTCAACCAATGGTTACATAGATTGCTTGTGTTGCATGAATATGTTTTATGATATTCTTTCCTCATGTTTCAAAGCTCTATTTAATGTTGGGTTTCGGTGTTCTCTCATTTTATGTGGTTCTTCAGTGTTTTTCTAATAGTTCTTTTACAATTTTCCTATTTCTCTATAATATTTAGTGCCAAATAATGCATGCCAAATTTAGAATATATGTATGTATATATGTAACCATTCAACTAGCCGTTGGTGTATTGCTTTTGTTGAAGCTACCACTAGTTTGCTACAAATTGCAGCAAAAGGCATGTACATGTTGCAGGATAACTTTGAGTCTACAACATATCCTCTTATTGTTATTAAAGGCCTTCTTTGTAAACCTTGTCTTGTACGAATATGTTTAGTGTTAGTTTCCAATCATCTGTGATTTATTAGTTAATGACAATTTAATTATATGATGTGATCCTAAATCTTTTTTTATGTACAAAATACCTTTCCCATTTCTTTAAACTTATAGATAAATAAAAAAATCTGAAACATATTGATACAAGATTCAACCTACATCCTTTGTTGGTAAATAGTGAAGACAAATAGAGAATTCTATAAAATGTATTAGACCTTATTATGAAAATTAGCTATAGGCATCTCTACCTGTAATTCTATCACTATCTAGACAAGGTGTAACACCAATTTCTATGTAACAACTAGTTTCTCAATTAAAAATTCAAGCTACATTATTTTCCACTAAATATTATAAACAAAATAGGGAAATTGTAAGAGTAGGAAAAAACAATAGCATGCAACATATTGGTGCAAGAAAAGCAGTCTATGTAACAGTTGTAAGAGCTAGTAGGTTTGCATTTAAGAATAAAATATATGTCATTCTCTAGTGTTTTCTTTATAGTTCTTTTACAATTTTTCTATTTGTTTTTAATATTTAATGCCCAATAATTCAGCTCAGATTTACAATATATGCATGTATATATGTATATATATGTCTACATATATGTATAATATATATATATACACATACATATATACACACATACATGTATACATATGTAGACACATATATATACTCTATGGATCTTTGCTGCTATACACATTTGGTACAATTAGGCCCTTGGTATCTTTCTAATTGATCTAACTTCAAATCCTTACAAAGACGATGGTATACATTGTGAGTGGCTACATAATTTATTCCTATGTTTGCATATATATACATTTGCACATTGATTCAGCTTCCATGGTTTTGATCTCACTTTGGTGGCCACAATCTTTGTAGCCTCCTAACAAATAGAGTAATTATATAAAAGGAGTTGACATGTATATATATATATATATACATATACATATATACATATACATACATACATGTATATATATACATAGATACATACATGTATATATATATACATACATACATAATATGTATATATATACATATCTACACACATATACATATGCACACACACACACACACACATATAGCTACATTAGTGTTATTCTAATACCTCTTTTACAATTTCTCTATTTCTCTATAATATTTAGTGTGAGGTGATGCAGCTCAGATTTTCAATGAAGTTTGTGGGATTATACTCTTTTGTACATGGGTGTTTTGCATAGATGATTAATTTATTGTTAATGTCTTCTTGTTATATATTTATATATGCATATGTACATATATATACATACATACATACATGTATATATATACATATGTACACACACACACACATATATGTAGCTACATTAGTGTTATTCTAATACCTCTTTTACAATTTCTCTATTTCTCTATAATATTTAGTGTGAGGTGATGTAGCTTGAATTTTCAATCTAGTTTGAGGGGTTATATTCTTTTTTACATGGGTGTTCTGCATAGATGATTAATTTATTGTTAATGTCTTCTTGTTCTATGTTTCTTTCTTTGAGGTTAAACTCATTTTGGATACTTCAAAGAGAATATCGCTCTATGCAGGTGTAGGAATTACAGTTAAATCTTCTTTCTTCCGCCAGAAATTGTAAAATAGCTATTACATGACAAATCCTATTCACAACTCGGCTGATAGGAATCCCAACAGAAACTTCAAACAAATAACAAACACTCTCCATATATATATATATATATATATATATATATGTATGTATATATAATCACCCCTATGTTAATCTCCAATTGATCCTATGTTAATGGATCTAATGACAAAGATACACATAGGAAACTAAAACAGTAAATTGAGAGCAAGAAAATTAATAACCCTAACCATATTTTTTTACGAACGAAATTAGATTTAACTACAGTTGCTTCTATGGGAACACACAAAATGGATATAGCACCACAAGCTTAATTAGAAATTTGAGTTGCATTGTTTAGTATTCAATATTATGCACAAAACATTTATGCAAAATACCCATGTAAAACTACTTTCAGAATTCATAGCACAATAGTTTTGAAACCTTTAAATCTGGTATAGAGCCGACCCAAGGATGATTATTCTTACAATAGGCTCATACGCAAGCAACACTACAATGGCTCTTTTGACAATGCAACCTAACCAATACATTTTCTTGCCTTACAAAGGGAAAAACTATGACAATTAACAATTTTTTATAGGAAGCTTTGAATAGATGATGAAAAAAGAGTATCATGCAACATATTGGTAGAAGGAAAGCAGTCTATGTAACAATTGTAAGAGGTATTAGGATGATGCTTAAGAATTAGATGTATGTCGTTCTCTAGTGTTTTCCTAATAGTTCTTTTACAATTTCCACAAACAATTAACCTGGAACCAGAAAACTAAAAACCCTAGCCATATTTTTTGATGAAACAAAGAAGATTTAACTGCAATTTCTCCATCCATACAAAACCATAATGGCATAAATCCATGGAAAATGACCTATATATTCCAGATAAAAATAGTTTCAACATAAATAATAAGTAAACCGTTTATTTAAAACACCCAATTAAAATGACCTATAGACTGTGCAAAATGATAGTTTTAAAACCCTCTGATCTACCATAAAATGGAGTTGAGACCAACAATTTTTACAATAGTCTACTATCAAACAAACCAGCAAACTGCAAATGATGCTTTTTAGAATAGTCCACTATGAAAGCAACATCACAATGGCTCTTTCGACAATGCAACTTAATCAGTATACTTCTTCACACATTACATAGAAAATCTAAGCTACATTGGTTGGAATTAAATATTAGAGAGAAAGAGACAAATTGTAAAACTATTACACAACAAATCATATTCATGGTTCAGTTGACGAAAATACCATCAAAAACCTCAAAAATAACAAACCCTCTACATATCCATATATATACAATCACTCCTATCTTAATCTACAATTGGGCAATAAAATTACCAACCCTAATCATATTTTTTGATGGAAGAACCTAGATTTAACTACAATTGCTCCTATGGTAATGGGTATAAGGCTAAAGATGCACAAAGATATCTACAAACAATAAACCAAATACAAAAAAATTACAAACCCTACCCATATTTTTTGACAAAACAAAAATGATTCAACTGTAATTTCTCCATCTACACAAAACCATAACGCTAGACATCCATGAAAAATTGCTTATAGATTTCATACAACAATAATTTTAACATAAATAATTAAGAAATAATTTATACAAAAAACCCATGTAAAATGACTTATAGATTGCAAAGAACGATAGTTTTAAAACCCTCCAATCTGCCACAAAAAGTAGCAGGAAATGATAATTTTTACAATAGTCTCCTATGAAACAAACTAGGGAACCACATGCGACAATTTTTACAATAGTTTGCTATCAAACAAACACCGTAATGGCTCTTTCAATAATGTAACTTAATTAATAGACTTCCTCACACATTACACAACACATAAATGTTCAAACCCTTAAACCTTCTATCAAAACAAACAATAAGCAGAGAAAGAAAGACATAAACAATAAATTAATCATTTATGCAAAATACCCATGCAAGACAACTTATCTATTCCATATCCCAAAAGTTTTAAAACCATCTAACCTCCTAAAAAATGGAGCCGAACGTGACAAATTTAACAATAGCCTACTATGAAACCAACACCACAATGGCTCTTTCGACAATACAACTTCATCAAAGTATAATTTCTCACACGCCAACATTCAATATTGCATTTACTTCATCTGTTACCATTGTGCAACAAAATGATACATTGGCGCTCGCGCCAACAAATGCTTACCATTCACCTTCCCTGTATCCAAGACAAAATTATCCACCACCACCAACCCATGTAATTACCAACGTCCACGTCGCCACAAAAAAATACGGTTACCTCCCCGCTGACTGGGACACCCCCAGCATCAGAAAATCTAATTCACAGTTGGGCTGACAAAAATCCTGGTGGAAACTTCAAACAAAATAGCCTATCAGCTAATTAATCAATTAGAGTGTGCAAAATTGAAGTAAAAGTTTTCAAGGTTTAATTTAGTAGTTGGATCTTTCAAAGTTAGAAAAATCTTCAAAAAATACATTTTTATTCAAAAATCTAGTGAGGTTAGAAAACCTCCATCAAAGTCTAGCAAGGTTGTCAAAACTACATAAAAAATTGACACACATTTTTTAAAACAAAAAGAAAAGTAATACATTACCCATCAAAATTTTAATGAGGTTTTAAAACTTCTTCCAACATGAATGAAGTGGATGTAAGAACCGCTTAAAGGACCATGTGAAAGCATCATGTGGTAGCTAGGGTATTCATCAAATCATAATAAAGGGGATTTTTTCAATACTCTAATTGCCACGGTTGTGCTTGAAGCATGAAATAAACCTTTGCAAATGATTTAAAAAAGAGGGAAATCATTTTAATATTTTTTTAATAGTAGATGGGGGAGTATGGAGACCATTGTTAAACAAGGCTTGTGGCATTTCCAAAATTCATAAAAATAGTTATTTCATGTGCATCTTGGACAAGATTCAGAAGGGTAATTTTGATCCTTGAAACTTTTAAACATCCTCTCAACCTATGCTAGAAAGGAAGCATTAAAAGAGAGTTTGGACATGTGCATATTTAAAATGTTGATCTATCAAGGTGCATGTTAAAATGAGAGTTTTGGGATAGGGTATTCAAATATAAAGGTATAACTAAAATACAAACAAGGCGTTACCTATTTAACAAAATTCCTCAAAGAGATGTGATCCCATTTTCTCTACAAGAATCTTCAATATTTATGAGAGGAAAAAAAATACTAGCTATGGCATGGTGTTAGCAAAAAGGTTCATGGTAATATAGGATGCTATGAGAAGAAGGTAGCAATGCAAGGATACACACTTGTAACATTAAAATCTAAATTAGGTTCGACCATTACAAGAGGAAATCTATAAGAATAACTCCAATCACCAAAGTATGGAGGTAAAAAGTATACTAGTATACATATGTCTCAGGTAAGTGTGAAGTAACAAAAGAAGAAAGGGAAAATAATTTTGTTGGGGAATTTCAGGATAGAGTGGTACTGTTTCTAGTCACTATTTCTACTAGAAATAACATTAACGAAAAAGAATATTTTATACCCAAGGGAGATAGTAATACAAGTTGAGACAAAAGTAGAGTCAAGAAAAGGAAGGGAGATAATCATAGCTGGTTGTATGGTTTAGAGTGTGAGTTTCATGTCAAATGAATATGAGGGTTGCTATAAATTATTTTTGGTTATGTTTCTACATAAAATCGGAGCCATTGAAAATGAATTACAAATATTAGTGCATGATACAACTAGACCTCTAGCATCAAAAGGTGTAGATTTGTGTAAGAAAATGAGTAGGAATGGCTAAATGAACACTATAGAAGGTGACAAAGGAATTATTTGTGGAGATCATGAAGGAGATGAAGAAGGAAGATTATGTTGTATCATATTCTTTACTAGAATTAAGTGATTCCAAGACAAGAAATATAGATACAGGTGAAGCTATATGTGTTGATAGTGACCAAAGAAAGCTAAGCTCATCCTCAATATTTGTATTCTCATGGATTTGAGAACCAAACCACTCAATAAATCTAAGATTAGTCCTTTGTCTTGATATTGGAGACATTTTTATAATTGAAGTTTTAGCATGATGGTTAGAATGCAATTAATATAAATGTGTGTTCCTTTGTGCTTATGTTAGTTTTCCATGGGTTCTTAGATCTTGAGGGCTTACATAACCTCCTTGATCTATTGTCATCTTATGTGCAACAATATTCATACATTTGGGTCATTTAGGCCTGTTCACTTTCATTACTTTGCGATAGAAAATCATATTTACAAATTGAAGTAATTTCATTTGTAACGAATTTTTTTTTTTTAGCTTGAAGCAATGGCTCATCATGCATGGAGTTCCAACGGTCATATCCCTGATGGTGATTAGGCTCTATGTGGTAGGCATTTGCATCCTCCTTAGAACTATGATACCAAAAATAAGCATCTGCAAAGGCCACTGAATGCTCTGCACTTGCATGCAAGAAAGAACTCAGGAAAGGGTACATACAAGTTCTCAAAACCTAACTAGAAGCCTTTTCAGAAAACCAGGCATTTGGTGCATGGAAAGCAATCCATTTTCAATCTTTATGAGGATGATAGGGGCATCTTACGACAAGTGGAAGAAAAATGGTTTCTTAGAAAACTAGAGGATAATTCACATTTCTCAGAGTGATTTTATGCTAATGTGGAAGCAAATATTAAGTCTCACAAGTAGGGAAGATACAAAAATTCTTCTAGCGCTCCCTTCAATCCAAATATCTCGTGTCTCTCTCAGCACAAAGGCAGTAAAAAGGGGCGGAAAGTAGATCTAGAAGTGAATAAAAGCGGGGGTTTTCAAGTAGAACAACCAAAAGAGGACAACAAAATAAGGGTATTACGATATGGCACTGTCATGAGCAGGGAACATCTCCCAAACTTTTGAACCCCAATGCCACAAATCTACAATGGGAATCTCCAGTGAAGAAAACTGGCCAGCATGGAGCTCCCCTCATTAGTGATATTCTAAATCATTCAAAGGATAATGAGCATAAGGCCAACAAGGTGAAAAAATAAAGAAAAATAAGAAGAAGAAATCTAATAAGGTTGGGTCAGTTAAGAAAATCTAGAAGCGCAAGGAATCCGAGATAGAAACAGATAAATCTAATCCCTCCCACTCCTTAGAAGGAATTAAAGTCACTTTTCTTGATTGCATGTTACATGCGCAAATCCAAGATCTGAGGGATAAAGTGATAATCTGTAAGTTTTGGAACTTATCTTTACCCATACCACAATTAAAGGATCTAATTTATAATGATTGGGAGGGGGTACAACAAATCTTTTATTTAAGCAGTGATAAGGGAATTTTTGTAGTTATTTTTGATAGTAAAGATACGAAAGACTCTGTCTTCATAATTAAATCTTGGGATTTTCAAGGGGTAGGTCTAAGTATGCAACCCTAGATCCCAAATTTCAATCCGAAAAGTGCTAAATTCAATTTTTTACCCTTTTGGTTTCAATTGACTCAACTCCCACTTGAATATAGAGAACTTAACTTACTTGAGATCATTGCTAATAGGTTGGGAATCTTTCTTATACATGACAAAGAATTTTTTTTAAATCCCTCAAGACCTATCAGAATGTGTGCTCTGTTTGATACCGAGAAAGAGTTTCAAACAAATATACAATTGGTGTCAAAATTTGGAAATTGGAATCAACAAATTGTTTGTGAAACCCCTGAGAATATCTTCCCTAATTGCCATATCATGGGACATACATCTTCTCAAATTTTATCAAATTTACAACCCCGTCACCTAGGAAATTCTAGAGGCATTCCTAAGCATTGTGGTAAGGTTAACAACTCAGATGATAATTCCAATCCGTTGGATGCTAAATCAAGATCTCCCACAATGGAGGATCAAGTTCATCAGGATCATCCAGGTCACGTGATCATTCGAGCAAAAAATATTACACTCAAAAGAAAATGAGATCCAGTGGGTGCAGAGTTAGGGTCTACTAAAAGTCTAAAGACAAGTAGAAACCCATTGTTCCATATTAAATTTTTGTAGAATGTTTTGAATCTAATGCAAATATTCTCCAGCTTGTCACTTAATCTTTATTTTCCAATGAAAAAATTAAGCTCTGAGTTCCAAATTGATGAATTAGTAAAAAAGTTGATGTTTCAAGGAACAAAGGATTACTTAGCCTCAAATTCTTCAAATGACAATCTACAATTGAGCTCTGGCTTTGATCAGGTAGATTCTATTTATAAGGATCAAAATAAATGGCTTGTTCAAAGCACTAATGAGGTTAAAGATGCCAATCTTGACTATCTGGCAGAAAAAGTGTTGCTTTCTATTGGCTCAGATTTATTTGATGAGATTGCTTTGGAAGAAGGACTTTGGGACAACAGTTTAAATTCATCCTCATAGGGTAATCAGTTATTGTCTTCAGCCAAGGATCCCTTATTTGACTTGCAAAAAGATCTGTTACAATCTTCCTACCAACTGCCTCAAGGAAAATTGTCAGAGGATCATTTGTTATTCTCACACTCTTTGGAACCAACAGATTCAAAAAGCATCAAAACCATTTCAACAATCCAATCTCCTTATAAATATCCTATGAAGAAAACCCTAGGGAAAAGAGGCAGGAAATCTAATTTGGAAAAGTTGTAGGAACAAATCGAAGTGGTTGTCCAAAAAACCATTGTGGAATCCATGTAAAATAAGCATCAGAGGAGAGCATGTTTCTCTCCTTAGGTGCAATGAAAATCATCTCTTAGAATGTTAGGAGCATAAATGCCCTTGACAAGCCTACTTGTATCAAGCAGCTGATAGATGCTTGTGGAGCAGACATGGTACTGTTGCAAGAAATGAAAACTTCAATAAATTCATTTTAAAGTTCAATTAAAAAATGAGTTAAATGGGAGTCAACTCATTCTTTAGCTCAAGGTGCTTCAGGTGGGTTAGTCATTTTTTGGAACCCTAAGCTAGTTTGTGTTAAATCAATCAAAAGTGAAAATTGTTGGCAGCTACTGGAATGTACAAAATTCAATCTCCATTTTTGGCTCATAAATGTCTATGGCCCAACACAGCCTCATGAAAAGAACCTGTGGGATGTGCTTACCAATCAAATTGGTTTGTTACAAAGTGACAAAATCATCCTAGTAGGAGATTTTAATGCAATTACATCTCTTCAAGAAAAGAAAGGAGGTATATGTCCACCTCAAAACATTATGTCAAATTTTAGTGAATTTATATCCTCAAATGTGTTACAGGATATTCAACTACATAAAGGTAGTTTCACATGAACTAATAAGAGAAAGGAATTTCTTCAAATAGCAGAGCAGTTAGATAGATTATTGGTGTCTCTGAATTGGTTCATTTCAACTATCAATTTAAATTTAGAGATTCTTCCTTATCCTGGGTCGGATCACTATGCCATTTGTCTATCTATAGCAAAAACATCATCCTCTAGATCTAAATCATCTTTCAAATTTGAAAGTATGTGATTTAGGCATCCCCAGTTCTTGGACCTTTTGAATAATTGGTGGGTTAATGCTCCCTATGTACAGGGCTCCAAAAATGTTCCAATTTTATGAAAAATTCAATTATATGAAACATCAAATTAGAATTTGGAATAAACAAGTGTTTAAAAATATTTTTGAACAAAAAGACATTGTGTTCAAGGAGTTAACAACAATTCATGAGCACATAATTTAGAATGGTTTGGATATTGCTTTATTTGAAAAATAGAAAAATCTGCAAGAGGAATGGAAAGAATTATGTGCAAGAGAAGCATATTGGAGACAAAAGTATAGGGAATTATGGCTAAAAGAAGGAGATTGGAATACAAAAAAATTTCAATCCTCTGCTCAGATAAAATAAGTAACAAAGTCAATTCAGTCAATTCAGGAGTCTTCATCACGCAATTGGCTAACTAAGGAGGAAGATATTAATAAAGAAGGTGTGAAATTTTTTTCAGGGCTCCTCTCTGCTCCCCACACCATAGATGCTTCTAGAGTAAATGATCAACAAGAGTTATTAAACACAATCCCACTCTTATTAGTTCAAAAGAAAATGACAAACTCTTAAAGCCTTTTTCCATGGAAGAGCTCAAATCGGTGGTATTCTCTCTTCCCCATGACAAGGCTCTTGGCCCAGATGGGTTTACAACATTATATTTTCAGAAATGTTGGGATCTCTTATGTTTTGAGCTCCTTTAAGCACTTGAGGAATGTAGAAAAACAAGCTTCATGCTCAGACAATTTAATGTAAATAACATTGCAATATTGCAAAAAGTTTCATAACCTAAAACATTTTCTAATTTCAAGCCCATCTCCTTGTGCAACACAATATATAAAATATTCACAAAAGCTATTTATATGAGACTTCAGCCGATCATTCCAAGGATCATATCTCAAGAGCAAGGTGGGTTTGTGCTAGGGAGAGAAACATCTGAAGCAGGAATTTTTCCTCATGAGGTCCTAAGTTCAATCTCAATGACCAAATTTCCATCTTTCATAGTTAAACTAGATATGATGAAAGCCTATGATAAGGTAGATTGGTAGTTTCTCAATAAGGTAATGGAACTTAGATATGGTTTTTGTTCTCATTGGTGTGGATGGATAAATTATTTCCTATGTGGAGAAAAGTTCTTTGTAATTATAAATGGTAATCACACATGATTCTTTAATGCTTCACAAGGGGTCAGACAAGGTGATCCTCTCTCCCCATTTCTTTTAATAATTATAGCAAAAGCTTTAAGTTGCTTCATCCTCTTGAAACATAATGAAGGCTTATGGAAGGGAGTGTAGATAGCATATTCAAATATATTGGTTACACATTCTCTTTTTTTTTTATGATACCCTACTTTTCAATAAATCTTCATTATTGGAACCAAAGTAGGTCAAAGAGGTTCTCAACAAATATTGTTCAACTTTAGGGAAAAAATTCAATGCATCCAAGTCCAAGGTATACATTCTAAACACCCCAGAGGATCTAAAGGAGCAAATAGTCACCACCCTTGGTTTCCAAGAAGATGAGTTTCCTTGTACCTATTTAGGGATCCCTTTATTTAAAGGCTCTAAAAGGGTGCATTACTGAGATAAGGTAATTAGCAGGCTTAAGGCAAGAATTTTATTATGGAAAGTAAGATGGTTATCTCTTTCAGGCATAATCCTTCTAATTAAATCAGTGTTATCATCCATCCCTAACTATTTCCTTGATGTCCTCAAAGCCCCTGCTTCAGTAATTTGGGAAATAGAGAAAATAATAAGATCTTTTCTTTGGAAAGGAAATATAGACAATCACAAGAAGGTTCCTTTTCTATCTCTATTGAATCTAGAAAGAGGAAAGAGACAAGGAGGGGCTGGAATTCATAATCTCACATAGAGAAACAAAGCTTTTGGAGCCAAGTTAGCATGGAAAATGTACAACAATCAAGATGCAAAATGGGTTAAAATTTTACAGACTAAGTATCTAGATAATTCTCTTCCTTCAAGAATCCTAACAGTTGTAGACCCTCCAAAGGGTTCTGCCATTTGGAATTTCATACTTTAAAGTAGGGAACTTATAACAAAGTATGCATCATGTGAAGTGAATAATGGGCAGAGTGTTAAGGTTTGGGATGACTCATGGAATGGGAAGCCACCTTTGTTAGACATTCAAGAGTTGTAGGAGGTAAGAGTTATCCTTTCTGAAGCTTGGGGAGAAAATCTATTAGACTATGTGCATCCCATGAGTCCTATCAAAGGAAAAGTATTGTGGAGAAAGCCTTCAATAAATATCTTGTCACCTTAGAAATTGGTGTTATTCACTAACGTTATGAAAGAAAGATTAGTATATTTATCTACAAAAGCATATATAATCATGTGGGTAGCTTCAAAAATAGGTTCCTATTATGTGAAGGAAGGATATTCAGTTTTAAGTCAATCCAACCATGCTTCACAACAACAATGTGGTTTTGTCTTATGTTGGAATAGTAAAGTTTTACCAAAAGCAGGGGTTTTGCATGGCTTGCTATTCAGAAAAGGATTTTAACTAGTGACTGTTTGATTAAGTTAAAAATAGCAGATCCGTTCAAATACCCTTTATGGTTTGAAACAGTGGATCATTTGCTTCTCCAGTGCAATTTTGCATTCTAGTGTTGGAACTTTGTAAAAGCACAGCTTCAAATTAATATCCCTCTACCAAACACAATTTGGGATCTTTTCCAAAGTTGGCCACTTTTATACCCTGAGTCCTATTTCTTTGCTTGTATTTGGTACATTGTGCCAGCGATTATAATTTGGAACATATGGTGGGAAAGGAATTTGAGGATATTTAGGAAAATAAAATCTCCAGTAGCCTTAACATTGTTGAAAATTGAAAAGGCGATTTCAAAAGGAGTTAATTCATGTGTGCAGAGAGAAAAGAAAACAAATTCATTGTTTACAAGCTGGGACAGTGATATCTTGAAGAATTGGAAGAGTATTAAGTTACCATTTTATGGTAGCTTGTTTAAAAATGACTCAAACAAAGTTGACAAGAATCTAGTTAAATGGGCCCCTCCATAGTAGGGTTTTGTAAAAATGAATTTTGATGGGGCATCTAAGGAAGATGCAGAAAAGTTAGGGGCAAGAATCTACATTAGAAACGAGACAGGTGAATTTTTAGTAGTCTCTACAATCCACTTAGCTCATGGTTTGAACAATAATGTAGAAGCTCAAGTCTTACTACTTGGGCTAGAATTGGCATCAAAGTTGGGTGTCGCAAACATTCACATTGAAGGTGATTCTTTGATTGTTATTAATGCATTTAGATCAAGAAGGGTTCACAATTGGAATCTAAGTTACATTTTAGAGCAAGCATAGTCTTTGTTAGATGGTTTGAGTGCTTCTATAATTACCCACACATATAGGGAAGGCAATAGAGTATCAGATTTCCTTGCCAATACTGGTTGTGAGAATAGGGAAATACATGCCTTGCATGACATGAATCAGATAAAAGACATTCCTCAATTATTTGACCTAATACAGCAAGAGCTAAATTGAGTCTGAGCTGGAATCATAACCTTGAGTCATCGCCAACGTGGATATTGAAGGACGTTTCAAATCTGAGATGCACCTAAAAGATAGACATGTGGGTTATGATTCTCTCAAGGTAATGATGAATTGGTAACTTTTAGAGTTGTTCGCATCAGAATAAAGGATGGTTCGTATTAGTCATCAAAGGCCATGCTTATCAATTTTTGTTGTCTTGTTGTCCGATTTTTGCTCCAATCCTTTCAAAGCACCTAAGAGTCATTTTTTTCCTCCTTCCGCTCTATTATAATGATGAATTTAAATGTGTTATAAGCCACCTTCTTTTTAAACATTCAGCTAGCACGAGTTGGCTTTGTAATGGTACATATGTGAATTAATTGTTTAGCCATCATGATCCTTTTCATGATGTTCTCGCATTCCAATTAGGAAGGATTTAGAATTAAATAAGAATTCGATGTTATTATTTGTACAGTTTCATTTAACAATAGAAAGGCATTGCAAGGTATTATATTGTTTTTGTTTTAAGAGTTGGAAACTTTTCCTTCCACCATAAGCTTAATGGCATATCATCCTTGGAACCTGATGGTTTCATTACTAGTCATACCGTGGGAGTGGCCATTCAAAGAATACCTCACACGAGATGCTTTGCAATCGATGTTCATTGTAGACAATGCGAGAGTAGAAGATAGTATCAAAATTATCTAGGGTCAAGAGATTACAAGTCTGAGGGCACGCCGTCTCATCTACCCATCATAGATGATCTCTATTCTCTTGTCAAATGCTCTCAATTTTATTCAGTCACTAGTTGAATTGGAAGAGTTTGCTAGGAAATATGTTAAAGTACCATTTATTTTGGATAATGCAATACCCTCTACTGTTCAAAAATATAATTTCTTTGTTGGAGATGGGTTTATTGGAGGGCTCTTCCCCAGGGATTTAGTGCAGAACAGCTAGCGTTATGAAGAGTTTTTTATGTCATTAAGTTGGCATTACAATTTAACAATAATAACACATTACTACGAGCCTTAAGGAAGCATCAAATGCACATTTGTTCCATTATGGCTTTGGAAATAAAAGAAAAATACTTCGCATTGGCATATCTCCATGTATTTAACCTGCCTCCTCTTCAAAATGGTGTGTTGCTTGACCTTCAACTCAAGGTTAACTTGTCAACTCATGGGCAATATGGGGAAAATCAGCCAGCTCATGGTGTCAATCGGCTAGTTTGTGTTCAATTTGGGGAAAACCAATCAATTCATGGTCATTTCCAAGCTCAAAATTAGGCTTGTATGGCTTCATTCAGAGGGTTTTCCAATGCTCAAACTATCTTGCCATTGGTGGGTGCATCTCCATCACCTTCTCTTTCCAATCAAAATAGGGCACTTATTCGTAGCAGAAGATTCTTTGATAGGGGTCTTCAATTGGTTGAAAATTTAGAAAGGCAAGATGAAAACTCGATTAATGGGGAGTCAATGAAAATTTTATTTTGTCTTAGTTACTCAATTTTGTGGGGGATTCAAAAATTGTAAAAGGTCAGGGGTCTTTTCAAATTTTGCATAGGATTTAAAATTGTAATCTGTGGTGGGCGTCCACGCTTTTTAGGTCTTAATTTGTTTGGGGCTTAGTTTAATTTTGTAATCTGTGACATGAGGTCGCCTCCTATAGGGTCTAGTTCAATAGTAGTTTAATTTTGGGCTATAACTGGAGGTTTCTTATTGGTTCTTCCTGCCAGTATGCCCTTTGAACCAGTTTTTGTATACATCTATTTATTAAATATAAGTGGCTTGCCACTTTTTTCTTAAGAAAAAAAAACATTCATACATTTGGACCTCTCTTGACACATATTTTCCTACTTTAGTGTGACTCTGAGTGTAATTTCATACTCTCACTAAAGTGGGAGATAAATGTAGTATATGAAATTTTATACCTTTAAAATTTCACACTATGTTTGGATCCCTTAATTTATTGGACTTAATTAAGCTTCTAATTTGTCAAATTATGCATTCCAAAGCCTTATTTTTTCAATTTTCAGAAAGGGGAACCAAAATTTAATGAATGAAATCAATAATTAAATCATCTTAAAATATGAGTGTCCTAGAATTATAGGCCAGGACCCATTCACCCATGGGAAAATGGGTCCCCTTTAAGTGCCATGACCCATTTTAAATTATTATTTTAGTGATTTTTTAATTATTCAAATTCAATTTGCAATTTTTGGCGTTCGAAATCTAATAAATTCAGGAAATTAGAAAAACACCTATAAATATAGTCTTTTTATCATTTGAAATCTAACATACGCTTTTGAAATTTCATTATAGAAATATCATTATCAAGAGCACTCAAGAGTAGATTTATCAATCATGTATAGTAGCAATCAAGATCCTAACATCTTTCAAGGTTTATGTGTGTTCATTTCGTCTTGTGAAGGCTAATATGTATTATTGATCCAAAAGCATCCAAGCATTTCAAGTATCCAAATCAATCAAGCAAAGTAAGATCTAATTCCTTTGAAAGATGTGTTTAACTTCAATCCTCTAAGTGAAGACATTGAATGGTGGTGAGTTGTAGCAAGCATTGTTCATTCATCATTCCCTTCCTTTTCATTATCTTTCTATCACCTTGGATTAATTACCAAACTTGGGTTTTGACTAAGGAAAACCCTCGAACACACAAACAATTTCTTCCTCTTTTTTTATGTGAATATTACAAGTTGATGAAGAATTGAAGAGATCTTGAAGGAGAAATTTTGCATTGTTGTCAAGCCATAAAAACTAGGTTGCAAACTTTAGTTTTGTCTTTCCGACAGTGGGACCTGTGTCAAATAAAATTTAATATATAGTATTAGAGAGCTATCAAAAGTGTTTTCAAAATCCCTAACAAGAACCCATTCACCCAGTGGTGAACTAGTCCCATAGCAAGTTTGAAAAATAGCTTTTGGAAATAGGTACATGCCATTAGACCCTTCTTAGACCTTCCCACAAATTGTCATTTATGTTGTTGTACATTCTAAAATATGGATTTTATGTATTAGGTCTTATTGTTCAATTATTTTTAGTGATTCAAATCACTTCAATTTAGTATTAGATCTTTCCTATTATCCTAAGGACTAAAATCTAGCTCTAATTTGCTCACCATTGAGGTTGAAAGTTAATATTTTCCCTTATGATCTCTTTCCTTAATGAAATTAGTGAAAGGATACTATTTAGATCCCAAAAATTTTAAGCACACCCTTAAGACCAATTTGGGATATGTTTCCCCACACTTCATTTTGGTGAACCCAAAATTCTTACACTATAATTTTTTTGAAATTGGAGGTCCTTCAAACCGGAGGTTTAGATTTTCATTACATTGCATTTCTCATTTAGGGTTTCATTTTTACATTCCAAAAGCATCAAAAATTCAAAAAAAATGAATTCATCTTGCATTAGAATTTTTTTCAGTCATCTTTAGATCAAATTACATTTGATTTGCATTCATTAAGTGGTTAAAAATCTAAAATTGTTGCTTGCATGTAGATTGCATCATTCATTTAAGTCAAAAAAGTCAAAAAAATGGCATACTTTTTGTTTCAAGTTGGCATCAAATCTTCATTTCCAAAACTTTGCATCTTCAAATTAGATAGGTATTGTATATTAGATCTAAAAAATTTATTCAAAAGTGTCCCTAGTTGTTACATGTTTTCATTTATATCACATTGTCCTAAATTGAAAAACATTACATTGTTTGATTTCAAGTTGCATCAAATCATCACTTTCAGGTTGTGGCATCTTACAATCACTTAAATATTGCATTTTACATCTAAAATTTGTGTTCAAACTTGTTAAAACATTTTCAATTTTGTTTCACACTTGTATCTTTCATTGCATAGTCTTAAAATGGGAAAAACATAGAAAAATATTCATTGATTAACCTTTTGTAAATTGAAACAGTAAACATACACAATAACTTACACACATAGTTTTTCATTTTTTAGAACCCTATGTGAAGACCCATTCAGACATGGGAAAACATGTCCTTGTATAGATGTTCTAAAAGTCTCTACACACATTTCTATATCTATGTTTTCTTGTTATTTCTGCTAGTAGATCTATGTTTTGAAATTTTGAAACAACGTTATTGTATATGTAAGACAAGTGTCATTTTTCTTGATTTGTTACAAATTTGGGAAAAATCATTGCATTTAAGATATGTAGAAATTTTTTTTATAGCAAGCTTTCATTTTAAAAATATATGGTTATCATAATTCATGTTCTATTTTAAAATAATGTTGAACGCGTTAAGAAATTCTTGTTACAAGCATACAAAGATGAAGTTATTTCCCCTCTTATCTTGTTTTTCATTAATTCCTCTACCAATATCTCTCCTATGTGTGACGTTAGTTTGGTGAAATAGAATACAATCCTTGATAATTATGACAATCATAAGTGTTCTTCTATCGATACCTCCCTTACTTATGGCGAATGTGTCTTGGTGTTAGAAGATCCAATCATTGAATGTCATGAGAATATTTCTTGTTTCTATCTCGATACATCTCCTACTTGGGAGGACATTGTTGGAAAAGAGGATGCAATCAAATTGATAAGAAATAAAATCATAGTTGTTCTTCTCCCAATACCTCCCCTACTTGCAACAAAGTTTTCTTGGTGTTAGAAGACCCAACCATTGAATGTCATGAAAATATTGTTTTCTCCTCTTGTAACACCTATCCTACTTGTGAATATATTATGGTGCAAGAGGATGATATCATTGATACATGTATTTTAAATGATAGTGTATAGTAGTAAAATGGATCCCCTGACATTTTCACACTTGTTTAGGCCCTCCTTGTAGATTTAGGCTTAATGTTGCCTTGATTTAGTGTTGTAATGTGGATAACACATTCACATTAGGTCTTGGGCCCCTGTGAACTAATGTAATTTAATGGTGCCTTGTAAAAGTGGTGTGAAGTGGGTATCAACACAAAGTTGTGTCACACTTTTCGCCAACTTATCAGCATAGCTGAATTTAACTAATTTTAACTAAAAAAAAATTGGTTCAAACATACGATCTTGTAAGATTCATTCTAGCTAAGTTATGTATGTCCACAACTTTTCCAACTAAGTTTTTTGGCTAAAAGCATATTTAGCAAAACTTTGAGTCTAATTTACCAAAATAATTAAATTATTTGAAAAACTAGGTGTTTCAACAACTTTTACTCGTGTAAAAAAACATTTTTTAAAAAATATAAAAAATACCCTTTTGTAGATCCATAAGTTTAGTTTTCAAAAATGTATATATTTTTATAGTTTAATTATTATTTATATTTTCTTTTTTATTTTTACTAAATGTAGGTTATCAACATAAAACATTAGGTTGATTACCATGTCATGGAAAAATAGGAAACTTATTAATTTTTTTTGAAAAACCTATGATGCCCTAGATATAAGAATCTACATCAAGATGATATAATTAATATGAAATTTGATGTCGACTGGAAACAACTAAGGTTTAATATGCACATATTTTAATATTTATTTAAAAATATATATTTATCAAAATTGGAATAAAATATATCCATGCTCTAAAGTTTCAAGTTATAAATACACAAAAAAAATGAAAGAAAAAAAATTACTATATAAAGATTGATGTCTCATGTAACTTCATTTTTCAAAATTTTATTAGCAACTAAATTATAGTGTTAATGTATTAAAAAACTATATTCAAATATTTTTTTAATTATTTCAAAAAATTACAAACATAAAATATACTAATTTTTTTATTATTATTATTTTACATCTTTTCAAAATTTAAAACATATATATCCCTTTTTAGTGATTCAAGTTTAAAAGTTGGATTAGTGTTGGTCATTTCCTTTATAAAAGTGTGACATATCTTTGTAACACTTTCCGACTGCTCTAGGGTTTTATCAACTAACTAGGAAAAATAAACATAAATTTAATCATAATCAACCTTAAACTAGCCTTATTTGGAGTGTTGCAACACACTTTCACATTTCTCTAGGCTTTTCATTAATAATTGGGATTTCTTATGCTTGAATTGGCCCTATTTTGCATCTACAAGCCTCATTTATTGAATATTTTTGATAATAATTGCGAAACCAATTGGTAAAAAATCATAATTCATGTGTCTTTGGCTTGTGTGGCCCAAATTTAGTGTCTAGGAATCATTCACCACCTTGGGTGAATGGGTCCCACCTGGATCTTTTGGCCCTGAACCAGTTTTTACACATTTATAAGCACTTTACATTTTTGGTCCCATACATTATGCCTCATGGGACTCATTCGCCACCTTGGGCGAATGAGTCCCATGTGACCAAAATTCAAATTTAATTCAAATTTCTGGTGGTATTTTATTCTCCTAGATCTGATGTTGGC
Source organism: Sequoia sempervirens (assembly GCA_007258455.2). Classification (NCBI taxonomy): domain Eukaryota; kingdom Viridiplantae; phylum Streptophyta; class Pinopsida; order Cupressales; family Cupressaceae; genus Sequoia; species Sequoia sempervirens. The sequence goes on along the minus strand of VDFB02058242.1, from coordinate 307,526,876 downwards.
TTGTATTGTTGTAATTTCAAGAATTCTTGCATAATTGATTATAAATACAAAATTCTTTCACTCACATTCAACACCTAGCATTCAAGAGAGTTCACAAGAGCATTCTTTAAGGCATTCAAGGGAAGATTATCAAGCATTTTAGAGAATTCTTCAAGTGCCAATTATCATTTCAAAGATTGCATTCTTCATGTTTGTTATTGTGCTAACAATTGTGGTGTGGGGTTTTATTATTCAAGCAAGTGTTTCAAACAAGATCAACATCATTCAAGCAAGAGTCAAGAACCACATCCATTTCAACCATTTCAAGCATAATTGTAGCACCTTATTGCTAGGTTTAATGAGTTGCAACATTGTATTTTTTTCATTCATCATTCTTTATTCATATTTTCTTTCATTTCAAGCTTTAATTACCAACAAGGGGTTTGACCAAGGAAAACCCCTATTCCTTAACCCCACAACATATTTTCCTCTTCTTGTGTGTGATTTGCGGGGCTAGGTTGTATATTTTTCAAGAAGCAAGGTTCAAGAAGTGTTGTGAATTATTCAAAGTTTCCAAGAGTGTTATTAAGCCTTGGAGAAGCTTGAAGAAGTTCTATGTGGCAATTCATAGTTTTGGATCTGAAAACCAGTCAAAAAGAGCAGAGAGGCCTGAGAGGAATAGAATCAGCTCCCAATCTTCTAAAACAGTAGAAGTGGACTGATTCATCACAAGTGATGAATGACTCCCACTGTACAGGCCTGACAAATATTTTCATAGATCTGGATACCCATTTGGCTAAAACTTGCTCCAGTACATTTTCCCAGAAACCGGACTGATTCTCTGAGCTTGGTGAATTTGTCCCAGTCAACTATGGAAATAAAATTTCCAGCATTCCAAACCTCCATTCTACCTTCTTCAGTCTCCTAGGTGAACACTTTATATCTCATAACTTTTTGTTACATTTTGTTCATCTTTCTAGGCCATTTAGTGTTGTTTTGCATTCAATTATGGTTTTATGTTTTATTGTGCATTTCATTATCTTGTCAAAGTTTAAACTTGGTGGTGAACCCATTAATAGATCATCTTCAGCCCCTAGGATAAACCTTAGCAAGATTTCAATCTCCTTTGTATTCAAATCTCAAGGGTTTGTTCTTGAGTGAAAAGTGTGAAAATTGCTTCTCTCCTTTTAGGTCCAAAACCCTAAAGGTGAAAGAGAACACCAAAAACCACCAAAATTTCACCTTTTCATTTTGGTGACCCTACATTTAGAGCATCATAATTCTTATTTGGACTACATTTACATCCTATATTTAGCTTGCATTAACATTGCATTAGGTTTTTCATTGGTTAACTTGCATTCTAGGGTTTCAAATTTGTATTAGTAAAAAGCTCATTTAGCTTGCATTATTTCATTTAATTTCATTGAAAATTAATCAAATTCTGCATTTACATCTCATACATAGCTTAGAAAACATAAAAAAGCATAAAACTCAATTAAATTTTAAAAAAAATTCAAAAAAAATCATCACTGGGACTCATTCGGGCCACCACCTTGGGTGAATCAGTCCCTCTACACATTTTGCACTAGATTTTCTAGCATTTAAACTTACTTTTCTAAGTTTATGTTTATTGCTGTTACCTTTTTGTTTAAGTTTGCAAACATTTTTTTTCATTCTATTCATTGCTTTTAGCTTAATTGCATTCATCTTTTGCATTGCTTAAAGTGAAAATTGCACTTACAACATTATTGCATAGTTTATAATCTGAAATTTGCATCTTGGATATGTGCTTTAACAAGCTTTGCATGTCATTAAAGTCCTTAGTGCATGTGTCAAGTTGTTCCTTTGGAAATGACCCTAATGGAATTGACCTTACTCATGCTCATTCAACTCCTAATTCATGTCATCCTCATGATGTTGACATCATTGGAGAAGATGATGATAGCATGAATAAATTCCTAAATGATTTCCCTAATAACCTTGAAATAAACACATCCTTTTATCCATCCATGAACCAACCAAATACTCCTACCACACCACCTCTTGAGATATTTGGTTACTTACATCATGAAACAAAATTTGAACCTAAGTTCCTTACAACAGGTGAACCTAGCTCCTATAGACAAGAAAACACTCAACCATTTTATGATAGAAAAGTATCAAACACTCCCATCAATCTTGAAGAAACATATGGAAAAGGCTTCACAATCTTGACTAAACAAGAATGTGATACAACAAGTGAACTTGAAATTCATCAACTCCTAGAGCAAATTCCAACTAATGAAAACACAAAGGGGTTAGGATATCAAGATCCCTCTCATAACAAAAAGCCTCATAGAGAATATCTAAGGCTTCGAAGTGATGGTACAATGATCTTTGATTCCCCTTCTGATATGAATATCCTCCTTCGTCAAGAAGAATTGGTGCTTATCAAAAATGAAGAGTTCATCTTTGGTTTTTCTCCTCAACCTTCACTTGAAGAAATTTGTGAATCTAGCAAATGCAAAAGACCTTACAAATTACAAAAATTACAACCTCCTCATCCACTACCTAAAAGTGAAAGGAAACTACAATTTCTTTTGAACAAAGAACTAATAACATTACCACCTATGAATAGATTAGTACTATATCCTAAAGATGCAAAATTCCCACATTGCACATATCATCGAATTCTTGAACACAATACCAATGAATGTCATACATTCCAATTAGTATTGAAAAACATTCACTTTGATGGAAATGATTGCCATCCTGTGATTTCCTAGCTTACTATTGTTTCACCCTTATCATGTAATAGTTGTAGAGCATTCTATTCTCACTATTACATGACCTTTCCCATCACCTACCTCAGCTCATTCTTGTCTCACACTCAGTGGGGGAAAGAAATTGATAGCCTTGTCCTAGTAATTCATTTTTCGTTGTCCCTTGGGTTCGCTATTCACCTTCTGCTTATAAAAACTGAGATTGGTAGGTGGATGACATGCTCATAGGTTGACTCACATTTTCCTTACTAGCCTTTTGCATTATTTCTTCTTTTTTTTTAATTTTATTTTGAGTGATTGCATGTGCATAGTGTGATCCCCCATGACATTTTTTTTATGTTTTCTCTCTCTTTGTGACATTCCTCTATTTGTACCTTCAATCTTCTCTATGTCGTATATCCCTTACTTCACGCTTTTTATCTCTTTTTTAATGTGTCTTGTTTTTTCCTTTTGGGGATGATGCAACATGTTGAGACACCCTATGTCTCTTCCATGTTGACCCAAAAGGCTTTTATTTTTCCTTTCATTTTCTCTTTTTCATTTGTCTTTTGTTTTCCTTTTGGGGATGATGCAAGGCATCAAGACATTCATGTCTCTTCCATGAGTTGATCCAAAAGGATTTCTTTTTCCTTTTCATTTTCTCCTTTTCTCTTTTGTCTTGTATTTCCTTTTTGGAATGACACAAGGCATCGAGACATTCATGTCTCTTCCATGTTGACCCAAAAGGTTTTTCTTTTTTTTCACTCTCTTTGTGTCATTCTTCCAGTTCTATGTATATTTGGGGGATGATGACAGTTTGAAGCTCTCTTAAAACATTGCAACAAAGAACATACTAACCCCAAATCCATATATCCCTTATGTGTTTGGTGTTTTCATTATGGGGCAAATCCCTCTCATTTCTTTTTCTCTTGCATGGCACATCTTTACTCAGAAACATATGACCTGGCATAGGGATTTCCAAGTTGGCTCTCATGTATTCCTTCTTGTTTGCATTTTCATTTTCTACTTTAAAGTAATTTTTCACAACGTGGTATTTAGCAATTTATTTAAACTGGGGGCATACATTAGCATTATCCTTTTGCATTTTCCTTTTTTCACAGTTCTTAGTGCAACCCTCTTACTTCATACAATGCATTTGTCGCCTTGTGGATGACATTTGGTGTAATGTCCTTTAGGAGAGTGATCTCTCTTAGCATATTACATTCCTCTTAGTGGATTGATGTGACACACTGCATCCCCTAAGTTGCAAATTTTCTATTCTTTGATTCATCCTCTCTTGGATACATTAGGCACAATGTTCCCTAAAATAAGGACCTCACATGAACTAAGCAAGACTCCTTTGAACATTTCCTATTTTTTTATTTTTCATTTTTTGTCATATGGACACCTTGAATAGCACAACTTGCATGCCTGTCGAGCCTATTGGAAAAACAAGGATAGACAACTGAGAGATGGGGGGGTGAATCAGTTGTTACAAAAATTTAAATTTTTCCAACTTATCTTAACTTTAATCTAAGATCTAATGAATAAGCAATTAACCACAAGCAATTAACACATTAGAGAGACAAAGAACACCAAGATTTTGTTTACGTGGAAACCCTGTTAGGGGAAAAACCACGATGGATGTTAGTCCACAAGATTATACTCTGTTAAAAGTATAATGAGAAATACTAAGGGGAATGAACATGAATTTAGGAACACTGCCTAGAGATCACTCCTCAATTACAAAAGGGGCTCACTGCCCAATAAAATAGGATTAAAAATATGAAGGGTAGGAACAGAGAAAATAGCTTCTGCACAAGCCTAATTACAATTCCAATTAAGCTCAACACTTCTTCACACTCTGCTCTACAATTGAATGATATTCACACATAAACACACAAGAGCACATGAAGCGCCTTCTTCACCGATGAAACAATCACACTTATATATCCACTACATGAGATTTCATCACAACTTAGCCAACCAAGAGAATATAACATATTTGCAATGTTGGTCGACCCAAATTTACAAATAAACTTTTAATAAAATTTTAATGCAAATCCACCAAGGTCTGCCACAACATAGTGGAGACCCAAATTAACATCTCCAACACAAAAATACTTTAGTTACTTTCACCACGAAGATCCACAACACACTACCACCAACATGTTGGCAAGGAACATGAAAAATTGAACATGCGCAAGAAAATATCTTCAATCACGAGATCATCGGTCAATGTGGACATACCAAAAAGATAGAGAATAATCTAGAGACATCTAAGAGCACCAAGAAACAATAGAGAAACATCTGCAACAACTGAGATAAATGTAATCACACAATCTTCATTTAGGAACACTAACAGAGACCACATAAATATTGTTAGACCACAACACACTCAAAACTTCACGCGAACCTCTAAAATTTTTGGTAGATGATCTAGATATACTAAACAATAAACCCTTTAATCCACACCAACTAATCTTCAACGTACAAAACATGACACTTTCATGACCTGCACAGTTCCACTAGGAACCTAGAACACTTTCTCTTACAATTTTCTCAATATCCTTGACATATACAACAACTGATATACCAAATGCTAATAGTGTTGACATCAATGACAACCACATATCAGCAACACATCCACAGTATCTAACAAAGCCATCCTATTTTTTCATGAGCTTCAAGCATATGGATTTTTGCTTGTCTCATGAAGCTCGAAAATCTTTTTTTGTGTGGTGCCTTATTAAGGTTATCATGAGGTATAACTTTGGTATGGTTTGACTGGGAAGCACAATACGAGGCATGAATTTTTCCATAGTGACTTTTGTGTGTGTGAGTGAATACCATCCATGAGTGTATTTTTCTCACCTTATAGGACTTCTCACCCAATGGAAAACCATGAGTTATGTCACCTCAGAGTGAGTATGCATTTTTCAGATTATTTTATTTCACCTTTTCTCTTCTTCATCTTTGGAAGTGTATGCTTGTTCCTTGTCACTATTCTTTATATCATTCTCATGTTTGTTCCTTTGTGATTATCTTGGTATGTCATGGGATCTTGAAGTTGGGGGCTTGATCACCCCTCTTAATCATTTTCATCTCATCTTGCTAGCATTGGTGCATTTAAACCTCCTTGATACGTGTTTTTCTATTTTAGTGTGAGTTTGAAGTAGGTTCATCCTCTCACTAAAGTGGGGGCTAAATGTAGTGTAGTAAAATGGATCCCTTGAAATTTTTCACACTTGTTTGGGCCCTCCTTGTGGATTTTGGCTTAATGTTGCCTTGATTTAGTGTTGTAATGTGGATAACACATTCACATTAGGTCTTGGGTCCTTGCAAACTAATGGAATTTAATGGTTCCTTGCTAAAGTGTTGTGAAGTGTTGTAACACACTTTCACACTTTTCTAGGGTTTTATCAAATAACAAAGTCTAATAAATATAATTTTAATCATAATCAACATTAATCTTGCCTTATTTGGAGTGTTGTGAATCATTTCAAGTTTCCAAGAGTTTTATTAAGCCTTGGAGAATCTTGGAGAAGGTCTACAGGTGGAAATTCATAGTTCCAAACCTCCATTCTACCTTCTTCAGTCTACTAGGTGCACACTTTCTATCTCTTAACTTTATGTTACATTATATTCATCTTTCTAGGCCATTTAGTGTCATTTTTCATTCAATTAGGGTTTTATATTTCATTGTGCATTTCATTATATTTTCCAAGTTTAAACTTGGTGGTGAACCCCTTAATAGATCTTCAACCCCTAGGACAACCCTTAGCAAGATCTCTTTCTCCATTACAAAGAGATCTCAAGGGTTACCCTCGAATGAAATTGGAAAGGTGTGTGTGGGTATGCTCCGTGTCCTAAACAATAAGCTAGCATCTCCCTAACCACTTTTTCTTAATTTCATATTGTAATGTGGCTTACTTAGATGAAGATGATAAGGTGACATTAGATCCCCCCTTGATAGAACTACATCAACAAGAAGTCAAATCCATTGAGCTTATGAATGCACAATTGACCATTAGATCTCCCTTGATTATTGGACCTCCAAAACTTATTTTGGACCTCCCAAGAGTTCTCTAATAATTTCGCCACCTAATATTCCTTTTGAACCTCCTAATTAAGAGTCCTTTAGTTATTGGACCTCCTAAGCCACTTCTCATTATAGGACTAATAAGTCTCAAGGACATATCTTAAGTTTTATAAAATAACTCACTAGTAACAATTGAAAGGTGGAAAGTTGTTGTTTAGGGAGATTCTATGCTTGGGAGATAGAACAACAAAACTCAAACACCCTCATCCAAGGATAACCCTAGAGATCTCAATGGAAAGGAGAAAGGGATCTTGCTATAGGGCTATCCTAGGATCTGATTATAGACTAATGAGGGGTTCACCACCAAGATAGGGATTGGAAGGACTAATGAAATGCAAGTTGTAACACTTAAACCTAATATGATGCAATCTTTCAGTAAATGACCTAAAAAAGCATGAAAATTAGAACAAAAGGGTGGGATCTCATAAATATGTGCCTGGAAACCTGAAGAAGGCTAGAATGAGCTCTAAATTGTTGGAAATTCTAAAAAAATTGCACACTGGGACTCATATGCCAGTCTGGAGGTATTAGTCACAAATCAGGGTTTCTGGGCAGGAATCAAAATCTGGCAAAAGGGTATCTGGAATTGCGAAAATCTTGAAAATTTGTCTATAGTGGGACTCATACGCCACTTTTAGTGTATCAACCACATTACATTTTTTCAAGAATTCAAATTTTAGATCTATGTTCCAATCTCCGCTCTTTCCTTCCAAACTGATTTTCGGATCTGTCAAATCTGTGAAAAGATCCACAAAACAAAATATAGAATTTATTTTCTTATAGGGGGTTTGCCTCAGTCAAACCCCTACTTTGGTAATTAAACCTTGATAGAAACAATGAAACATGAATGTAAATTGGAATGTAGAAACTAAGCTCAAGTGTGTCTAAGATTAGGAAATTTGAAATGCAATGCAATCCTATTCTATTGTGCAAGAACAAGATGCATGAATGAAGCTTCAATAATGGATGACTCACTTTAGGAGATCTCTAATCACCTCAAATTAGTACTAATGATGCATGTACCTTCCTTAGGCTGAAAGTAGAGTGATATAATGGAGGGTGGAATCACACCTATAGGAAACAATTCATTAGGCTTGGCTTGATGGCTAATTGCATCTCCCCAACCTAGAATCCATCATGAACCATAGACAATTATGATCAACCCTTGAAAATGCTAGATCTTGAATGAAAGTGGGCTTGAAGACTTGCAAAAACACCTTAATGCTACTCCAAGGCTTCAACTTTGTTGATTGTTAACTCTTGAATTCTCTTGTGAAGAATACTTGAATGCTTGGATCTTGAAAGTGCTCTTCTAAATGCTTGCTTAGATGAAAAAATGACTTAGAAGCTTGCTTATATAGGCATTAACACCTAATTTACCATTATTCAAATCTCAAAAGTTGACATCAACCAAAAATTTGAATAAAAAGGTGATTTTCCTACTCAAACACTAGAAAATCCCCAAATGGGACTCATACGCCAGCCCTGGCATATGGGTCCCACCTAGGGGGACTCATATGCCTAAGGTGGCATATGAGTGGCACCCTAGATTTTTAGGGTGGTTTTTTGCAACTTTTGATGTTTTTGATTATTTTGACAGGTTTTTAGTTGAAATAAGTCTCAAGATCCAAAATAATTGGTCTTAGGGGCCTATTAATGATGATTTAAAGGGGAATTTAATGCAAGGGTTCTAAAATAGGTCCAAATTAAGTATGAAATTATACTATCTTGAAGAGCATACAATTTTCTACACTATAAAAATGTCTCACAACAACCAATTTATCATCCCGTTACGCATGAATATAACACAAGGAATAATAGGAAACCACAAACCATACCTACATCCACACCTCTTCCTCAACTGATTTTACCTAGTGCTCCTCATTTACCTTTACATAGTGGAAATGAGTATGATCTTTTGGAAAAACTTCACAACACTCCTACTAAGATTTCTTTATGGTATCTCATTCAATAATCACCTAATTATCATGGTGAAATGATGGAAATAGGGTTCCACCTTTTAGGCGATGGAACTAAGGGATAAGGACCTCCTATTTCACCTATTTCCTTCAAGTTTCATTCAAGGAAATTTCATTAAAGAAACCCTAGAGATATTAATGCAAGGATTTAAATGGGAAAGTGATCTACAATAGGTATGTCCTAGGGTGTGATTAAAGACTAAAGGGGTTCACCACCAAGCTATGGATTGGAAAGACAAGAAATGTAAATGGCATGCAAAGTACCATGCAAAACCTAACTAAATGACCTATGAAATGAAACTGAAAATCAAGATAACAAATTGAGAATGAACATAAAGGTACCTAGAGGAAGGATAATGTCAAAATGAGCTCCAAAACTTTGAAATCTTGTTGTTTGATGCCCACTGGGACTCATACACCAGTCTGTGCGATTTAGTCCTAGACTAGGGTTTTTGTGCCAAAACTAGAATCTCACGGTGGTTGATCTAAATTCATTGAAATGTGGAAAATGATTTGTACTGGGACTCATATGCCACAAGCAGCATGTCAATCCCACTTTTCTTTTTCAGAGGATCAAAACCTAAATCTTCTCTCCTATCTCTACTCTTCCTTCCACACTTCGTCTCTGGATCTAAAACTCTGAATTCAGACATGTAGATGACATTTTGTGAAGATGACAACCTTGTGACAACTTCTCTCAACCTTGGAACCTTGTCTTCGAATGATATTCAAGCCTCAAATGTAGAAGTTGAGAAAGCCAACTTCACAGACCCCGAAGATCACCTGCATGCAAATAACCTGTCACAGAAAGAAGAGATGGAGACAAACAAGCAAGGGTGCTCTGAAAGCTGAAAAATGTATTCATCCGAGAGAGATAAAAATACAATGATGAATCCTTATAAAAGGATATTGTGCAACCCTAAAAGAAACCCTAATAGGTAGACATTTAATAATTAATATAATTATTAAATGTCACAAAATGCAACTAAAGTGAAATCTTAAGAGAGGAATAAAGGTAATTTAATCAACATGATTAAATTAAAACCTTTACTCTAACACCCCCCCTTAAGATGAGAAAAAGTGCAGTTACAAACATGTGCAAGAAAGCAAAGGTAACTACAATGCAAGAAAGTAAACTTGGGTCCCGGCAACAAGGCTTGATCAGGTACCCAATTACAACTAAATCTCTGTAAAGTGGAGAAATAGAGAAAACCTCATGGGAAAAACTCTACTCCAAAAAGAGATGAAAGAAATAAATGCACTAATAGCAGAAGGATAGGAGGTGGATAACATAAGATCCCCCAATAGACAACTTCTATCATATAAGTACATGTACAATGGTCTCCATAGGAGAAAAAGAAAGAGACTAGAAGGTCCCCCCACAATGAAGAAACTCCTGTCGCACATATGGATGCCTGAGGTAGAATCCAGAAAGAGATCCTGAAGCGGCATATAATATTCCTCCCCTTGGGAAGAAATGGATCCAAAGGACGAAAATGAAGAAACCCTGTGAAGAGAGAAGAATCAATCTGTCTCAAGATATGTGCCATAATAGGATGCTGAAGAATCTCTCTGTCTAAACTGAAATAAAAGATGTCAAATCCAAACTGAACTGAAGACTCAAAAACTGCAACCTCTGAATGCACAGATGATGGTGGGCTAACAGCTGGAATATGGTTGTCAACAAAGAGGAGCTGAAAATCCTCAAAGTAATCCTCTAGATCTGCAATATAGGACTCTACAAACAAAGACAAAATGCCTGCAAGATAAGAATCCCAAGTAGCCATGTCTGAAAGATGTATGGTGTCCTGCTTAGCTAAATCAATAGGAGCCAAAGAAGAGGCAATATCAAACTGATCAGGAACAACAGGAGATGATACTGATACATGTATAATCTCAGTCTGAAGAGTAGGAACTGTGAGACAATCCTCTGATTCATCGGAATATGTAAGGGTGTCTAAATACTGAAGTTCCTTTAAAGTATCATGATCAAAGGGTGTGTTCTCTCTCCAACCAATGGGTACAAGACAATCTGAAGCAGGATCCTCTGGGAATGGAGAAAGACTGAGGTCTCCATAGATCTCCCAAAGACGTGTCCAAAGTGAGTGAGGACAATCAATGCCCGATATAGCCCACACAGTGTCAGAATCAACACTAGACAAAATAACTCCTACTATGTGATTTCTAATGATATCCCAAGCTAGTTTTCCCTCTGAAGTTGCTGGTGTAGGTATGAGATCATACAAATAAGGCAAAATATTAAGCCACCTACAATGTGTAAGTATACCCTTTGCCCATGACTCATAATTACCCCGTTCCAGAAATACAACTGGAGGGTGAGTAGAGAAACCCATGATAACTCTTCAAATTAAAAATCTGAGACTAACTGACCTCAATATTGATAAACCAGATCAACATATGCCATCCCATGCAAACAAATCATTTCCAGGTGCCAAAAAGTCCAAGTAATTCACAGATGTGTGAAAACACAAAAAAACTGAATAAAAAGTACCTGGGGAAGATTCTGGAAAAATAAATGATAGATCTGGAAAGGTCACAAAAACATCTTTCCAACGCCTATTCGTTTGCGAAAAATGGAGTTCGGATGCAAAAGATACGCCCCTTGGAGTGAAAAATACAAGTTCTAGTTTGACTGGCAAAACAGACGGCAAAACGGCAAAATCAGAAAAAATAACCTCCATCAATTAGATCGGGCTCCGAACCAGCTTTCCAACGCCTATTTCCATTCGAAAAGCTGAGCTAAAACGAGCAAGATACGCCCGATTTCGTGAAGGTAGCTGCAAAAAGGTTTTTAAAAAAATACATAGCCCTCAAGGGCTAAGGACTTTGGCTCCTGGGCACGGGCACCGGTCGCATGAAAGGCCCTTAGGGGCTGGAGGCCGGTGGTGGGCATTGGCGGTTTGCCGCTGGCGGTGACCACTGGCAGTTACCGCTAGCGGTAACCGCTGGTGCCGGCTACTCGGCGGTGCCGCGGCCGGCGGTTAGCCGGTGGCGGTGGCCGAGCGGTGTCCGTCGGGCGGTGCACGGGCGGCGCTGCCAATTAAAACGGGCGGCACTAAAATTAAAACCAAAAATTGTGTTTTTTTATATTTTTTTTGCAATTATCACCTCGTAAATTGTGCCCTGAGGACGTACGGCCTTGGGGCCTAAAAAAATTTGCCTCCTGGTGCAACTGTGCTCAAATAGGGCATGCCATATATGAAAATATGGGTTTTTGGCCGCTCTGAATCCAACCGTGAGGTCCGTTTTGGCTCAAAATGCACCCAAAAAATGGAGTTACCCAGATCCTCAAAAAAATACACCAGAAAACCTGAAAGCCAGATCTAACCCTCAAAGCTCCAAAATCTTCAAAAAAAGAACAGGAAGCAGCAGGTCTAGAGCACTGATACCATGTAGAAGTTGAGAAAGCCAACTTCACAGACCCCGAAGATCACCTGCATGCAAATAACCTGTCACAGAAAGAAGAGATGGAGACAAACAAGCAAGGGTGCTCTGAAAGCTGAAAAATGTATTCATCCGAGAGAGATAAAAATACAATGATGAATCCTTATAAAAGGATATTGTGCAACCCTAAAAGAAACCCTAATAGGTAGACATTTAATAATTAATATAATTATTAAATGTCACAAAATGCAACTAAAGTGAAATCTTAAGAGAGGAATAAAAGTAATTTAATCAACATGATTAAATTAAAACCTTTACTCTAACATCAAAGCCACCTAGAACTATAATCACACATGTAGAGAGAGAAAAACTTGTTGATTTTTAGGAAATAGGTGTTTTCTTATGCCAAACCCCATTTAGGTAATTAAACCTTGTGATGAAACAATGAAAGATGAAACAATGATACCTTGAATGATGTCTAGAGATGTAAATCAACAATCTAACATGAAGTGCCCATGTAGAATGTAGATCTTGATCTTGAATTAGATGTAGATAAATGTTTAATCTTGGATCTTGAATGTTGCTTCACAACACTAGCTCAACAACATGCTTGATGCTTGATAACCTTAACATGATAATGGATCTTGAATTGCTGCAACAAATGATGAGGAAATCTGCCCTTGAATGCCTTGGAAATGCTCTTGAATTCCGTTCAATACTCTTGTGAACTCTTTTAATCAAAATATTTCTATTAGGAATGCTTTCTTGAAATTCTTAGGTGAAAATGAGTGAAATAACCTTATATTTATACTTGTTTATGCCAAATTTCTCAAAATTACAATACTACAAGCTGACATCAGATCTAGGAGAATAAAATCCTACAAATAATTTGAATTTAATTTAGGTTTAAGCCACATGGGACTCATACACCATAAGTGGCATATGAGTCCCATTAGGCTAGGCTTTGGGACACATTTTTCAAGAAAAATTTGCTTAGATTGATGTGAAATCCAAATTCAGGCCCCAAAACTTAGGTAGGACTCATACGCCCAAGGTGGCGCATGAGTCCCAAATCACTAAATTTTGGTTGTACAATCTAAAAAAAATGAACTATTATTGGATATTGGTAAATTTTAGGATTAATCTCAAAAAGATGCATTAATTAAGGCTTGTGGATGCAAAATAAGGCCAATTAAGGTATAAAGAAGCCCAATTTATTAATGAAACCCTAGATTAGTGTGAAAGTGTAAAGGTACACTTTACAACACCCTAGAAATAAGGAACAACTAGGTCCATTTAGTTTACAAGGGACCAAGACTTAATGTCACTGTGTTAAACACATTTCAACACTAAATCGAGGCAACATTATGCTCAATTTAATAGTGAGGTCTCAAACAAGTGTGAAATTGTAGAGGGATACATTTTTCGTCACTACATTTTTCCCCCACTTTAGTGAGAGGAGGAACTTGCTTAAAACTCATACTAAAGTAGAAAAACTCGCATCAAGAGGGGTCCACGTGTGGGTATGTGCAGGATCATCATGGAAAAAATAGGCCCTTAAGTGGTAAAAAATTCAAAAAAATCAGAGTTAGGCAACTTGACGTAAAAATTTGACTAAGTTATCTATATTATTTCAAAAATATGTAAGAATAGAATCTGTAGAAAATTGAATGTAGTTTCTAAACTATTACATTTGTTTAAAAGAAAAATCTATTTGGTGAAAATTTGAAATTTTAATGCGTAGTACTTAAATTTTAGGGAAAAATAAGAAGTAGGTGTCTATCGACCACCTAACCACAATAAAATGATAATATTTTCTTATAATATTTTAGATATAAGTAGAGGACTCATGTACCGATGTGATGCATATTTTTTTGCAATTTTTTTCCAAGTAAATAATTAATTATGATTTTTTTATTACAAATTTTAGAAAATATAAAAAACTTGTATGTCTGACCACCTTAACTTGATCAAAACTTCACGAAATTCAATTTTTCTTTTTTAAATCCTATAGTATGTAAAGCATAAAATGTGACACATGTTTTGGATTCAAAAAATGTGATACCATTTTGAATCTATAGATGTTTTTCAATCAGCCTATCAATCAGGACTTTAGTTGTAATTTGAATAGAAAATGAATAATAATTACTTATTAAATTCAAAGTAACGCATAATTTATATTGGTGGAAATCTGAGAATATCCTTTAAAAATCCTTTTTGTTTCATCAATTTTAGGTATAAAAAAAGGTCGTCAGCCACATACCCATCATATTGCCACTTTTTGGCCTATCATGATCTTGCACATTCCCGTGTACCGATATGGATGGTATAAGATGTCAAAAATCAAAGGAGATGGCCAAACCCCTAGGATCAAGGTCCTATAGTAGAACAACATAGGCATAAGATAAAACATATGAAAATAATGTAAGGAGCAACGTCAAGGCAGAAGCATACACTACCAAAGACATAAGAAAAATAAAAAATAAAAACAAAGCAAGGATGGATCAAGCTTTGACCATTTGTCTTGCACGTTGTGGATCAGATCTAGGCTATTTTCCCAAGAATGTGTACAAGTGGAACATGATGTCCACCATGCAAACCAATGCACACTCACAAGGGCTAGTGAAATCCAGTATCCACTAGGTGAGCCCCAAGTGAGATGCTCACACAAACAGGCAAGTGGCTATGGGAAAGTCACAGCTATGTTATGTTCCCATATGCTAACCATACCAAAGCTATACCTCATGATAAACTTGATAAGGTACCACACAACAACGAACTTCGAGCTTCATGAGGCAAGTATAGCTTCGTATGTTTGATACTCATGAACAAACAAGATGGCACCATAGGAAAGAAAAGTGTGTTATGCAAGGTGGCCATATAGCAAAAATTGTAATGTGGAATGGTGTAAGGTATGTTGAAAGGAGTTTTGCTTCATTCATGTAAGGTCTTAACTAAGGGAACATTGTTCCTAATGTCTCCAAGAGAGGACCAATCAAAGAATAGAATATTTACAACTTAGGGGATGCAATGTGTTACATCAAGCCAGTAAGAGGAATGTAATATGCTAAGATAGATCACGTTATTGAAGGACATCACACCCAAAGTCACCACAAAGTGAAAGACACATTGCAAGACTAAAGAAAACCATACAATGAAGCATGAGTGTCAATGTATGCCCCCATTTTAAAGCAGTTGCTAACACCATTGCTTTGAGAAATCTGCTTTAAAGTAGAAGAAGAAATGAGAGCTTATTCGAAAATCCCTATGTCAATTCATATGCTTCTAAATCTAACTACATCATAAATAAGGGGTTACAATTCTAAAGATAACTCAGTACGTCACATGTGAGCCAACTTAAGGCATGTCGTCCACATCCCAAGCTTGCTCCTATATATACATGGAAGGAAGTCAACTATCCAAAAGAGACAACAAGTGACATACGAGGACAAGGCTACCTAACCCCTTGCCCCCACTTAGTGCAAGTCAAGGATGAGTTGAAATGATTGGTGAGAGGTTTCAAAGTTAGTATCAATTAGAGGATCTAGATGCTTCAACAAAAGGATAAACACCACAATCCTTAAGATGTTGGATTTTACTATGTAAATCCTTACATTCATTAGTAGAATGATCATGAACTCTATGATATGCACAAAATGAATTCTTGTAGTAAAACGTCTTTCGTGTTCTTGGAGGGAGAGATATCAGACAATCTTAGAGGAGTATCGACAAGATACTCTCTTGATCAAAAGTAGATGTTCCTTTATTTTGTGACAAAGATACTTGCTTAGTACAAGATGTCATACTTATACAAGACTCTTTAGATTGCAATATTTTGTTTCCTTCTTTAAATGAAGGTGTAAAATCTAACGTTCTCCAATCGTTAGTGTTTTGTGTGATGGCATTGATATTAAGCAAAGATTTGTCTATTTCTTTTGTTTCTTTCGAAGGACAAAATCCAAAATCACTAGTGTCTATTAGTTTAGGATTCACTAATGTTAAATTTGGCTTAGAGGAATCTTTTGTAATAGTGTTGACATTAAGGGAAGGCTTGTTTGTTTCTTTCGAGGGACAATAACCAAGACCATTAATCATTCCTTTTGTGTTAGGCTCTATAGGGACAACCATACCTTGTTCTCTAGTACCACATTATTTTCCACTATATCCAAGTTGTTTCATGATTTCATAACCTTTTCCATAAAGTATTTTCATTTCTTATGGACTTGGTGGTCATTTATAATCAGCTTC
This sequence comes from Sequoia sempervirens, assembly GCA_007258455.2. Lineage (NCBI taxonomy): Eukaryota > Viridiplantae > Streptophyta > Pinopsida > Cupressales > Cupressaceae > Sequoia > Sequoia sempervirens. The sequence goes on along the minus strand of VDFB02058242.1, from coordinate 307,510,422 downwards.
ATCAAAGTTTGTTGTATAATTTACTTATTCCTCTAAAGTGGTTGAGGTGGATTCTTTTGAAGGGTCTTATGAATTTTGTGTTGATATTATCACATTTTATTTTCTCGTTTCTTTTTTTATGATCTTGCATTCTCCCATGAATGTAGGTGTGAAATCCAACGATCCCAAGGGTGCTAGCAAGAAGTTGAGTCCACTTGTTGGCCAAAAAGGGGAATTTTTTTCTTGATTTTTAGAATTTGACACATTTGACCTTAAAATTTGAAGCACTTAGAGATGGAGTCTTCAAAAAAGTCACTGATGATAAAATGTAGTACTTGGAGTCTAGTTTCCAAATATGTAATTTATTTTAATACCCAAATTGTACAAATTGAGTTTCAATAGGCGTTTCTAAAAACCACTACTTAAAAGTCACTTTTTTTTACCATACCATGCACGTGTACGACATCAATATTTTGACCTAAATTATCGTATTTTTCTAAATCCTTCTGGGAAAAGATGTGACTCACTAAAGCTTGTTCTTGATATTTTTTTGTAATTTTTTATTGAATTTTTTTTTTTCTTAAATTTTTATTAGACATATTTGTCATTTTGAAAAATTGTCATGTACAACACACATAAGATGACCTGAACTTATCACTTTTTTAAAAAAAAAATTAAAATAATTTTTTGAAGTTTGTTGTCGTGCAATCTATTCATCAAAATGCTATGTTGATCAAAAGTTATTAAAATAGTAAAAAGCCTTGATATTTAAAGTTTATGGACCATTTTTATCAGAAATTAATTGAAAAATAGAAAAAATAATCCAATTGTAAAAAAAATTACATATTTGGAATCTACATTCTCTCATCTAAAATGGGTTTTAATTTCATCAAAAAAAATAGCAAAAAAAGTCGTCATCCATATGTCCAAACTCGGTACTTTTCTCTGACATTGTTAGGACCTTCAACTTGTAGGTCAAACCAATTTGAACGGCTAGGTTCAGATTCCCAATGCTTTTCCCAAACCAAATACAAGGAAAAAACCCAACCACAAAGCAAATCCAATTTCAATTTTTTGGAAACAGGATCCCATTTTGTAAAGCGAGATCCCATTTCATAAAAAAAATAAAAAATTATGGTTCTATAAAATGGGATACAATTTCCAAAATTGCAAAAAACAAAAAAATCTGTTTTTGAAAATTTTAAAATAGGATACCATTTTGAAAAATTTCCAAAATGGAAATTTTCAAATTGGGATCCGTTTTGAAAACTTTCCTTTTTGGAGATTTCGTTTTTGAAAATTTTCAAAATCGGATCCCATTTTTAAAATTTCCAAAAACAAAAAATTTTAAAAATGGGATCCTGATTTTTTAAAAAGCAGGATCTTATTTTTTTTTAAAATGGGATCTCGGTTTTAATTTAAGCTCGAGATCTCGAAGCTAAACAGGATCCCGTTTTTGCAATGTCGATTTCATTTTTTTGGCTAAGGAAAAAGCTTCCACGTTTCGTGGACTCAACTTCTTGCACTTACCCCCAAATCATCTAGTGATAACATTTTGAAGGGTTTAGGACACATCTTTTTGTTCTTCTTTCGCAGGTTCCACTTATGTAGTTGGTGTCAATGTTTTCAAAGGATTTTCCTTGTTTTTTTCAAATTGTAAAAAATTGTAAGGCAAGCACATTTTCAGCTTTGATTGTATGTACTTTATTGTTTTATACATATTTCATGATACCATGAAGGGTAGAAGGCACTGCATGCATCTCACGAATCCATGGTCCACCTAAAAGGAGGTTATATGAAATTTCATGAGGCGCAACATGGATCAGGGTTTATAAGGTGGCCACCCCAATTGTAATAGGTAATGTGATCACACCAAGCATTTTCATTCCCATGTTATCAAACCCACTAATAGATAAAGAGGTTGACTGAATTTTTGATTTATCCATAGCAAGCCTATCCAAAAGGGCTACACTATATATGCATTAAGGGTTGAGCCATTGTCAACAAGGGTTCACTTTATCCCAGTCCTACTATATATATATCTATTATCATGAAAGCCTTATTTTATTTTTGCACTTCCAAAGGAGGGAGCTCACTTTGGTGGAAAACATTGTCAACATTCATTCCTTGAATCATGGCTATTATGTCATTTGGTTGCGCATTAGAAGGGATAGGAAATTTTTGTAAAGAATTTTCAATCATGTTATGATAATAAGGGGAGGCTTGAATAATGTCCCATAAGGATATCTTAGTGAAACAACAAAAATGGATTGCTTTATGGTTTAGGACATAGAACAACACATTTCACAATCATTCCATTTAAGGAAAACCCTAGAGATCTCAATCCAATGAAGTACGGGGAAAGAGATCTGACAATAAGGTTGTCCTAGGGCTTGATTATAAACTAAAGATGGGTTCACCACCAAGCTAGGGCTTGGAAAGAATAATGAAATGAAAGAACTAATGTTTAAACCTAATGCAATGCAATACTTCACTAAATGACCTATAAAAGCATAGATAAAATAAAACAAAAAGTTGAAAGATGAAAGTTATGCACCTAGAAACTTGAAGAGGACTGAATGAAAACGTGAAATGTTGAAAACACTAATTTTAATGCTGATTGGGACTCATATGCGAGACTAGATGATTTAGTCCCAAATTAGGTTTTATGGGAAAAATCTAAAATCTCGCAGAGACATGTCTGGAACCTCTGAAATCTATAAATTTCCCTATACTGGGATGCATACGCTAGAAGTGGTCTATCAGTCCAATTAGGGTTTTCTAGAAGTTCAAAGTCTAATTCTTCTCTTCAATGTCTACTCTACCCTTTCCACTTGAATTTCGGATTTGAAACTTTGATTCACAACCTACAAATGTCTTCCAATGATCTCAGATGCAAGGTGACAACTTTGACAACTTTGAATGCTTTGAAAACTTCCTCCAAATTTTCTCTTTAATGTCTCTTCAACCTAGACCTGCAAATTGCACACTAAAGAGAGGGAAAAGTGTTTTTTTGTTAGTGGAAAGGGGTTTTCCTTGGTCAAACCCTGATTTGGTAATCAAACCTTGAAATGAAATGAAATAGGAAAGGAGAATGATGAATGGAAAAAAATGTAATGTTGCAACTCACCAAACCCTACCAATAAAGTGTTTCCAACATGTGCGAAACGAATCCAATGGATGTAGATTTTGAATCTTGCTTGAATGATATGAATCTTGACTTGAATTCTTGCTTGAAATACAAAACACTACATCACAATTGTTAGCTCAAAAACAAACATAATGCATGATGAATTTGACATGATGCTTGATGCTTGAATAATGCTCTAAAACACTTGATAATCAACCCTTGAATTCTCTTGTAAACTCTTGAATGCTCTTGTGAACTTAAATTTTCTAGGATATATGCTCTCACAAAAGTCTTACGTGAAAATGAGTGAAATAACCTTCTATTTATACTTAATTATGTCAAATTTCCCAAAATTACAACACTACAAGCTAACATTAGATCTAGGAGAATAAAATCCTACCAAGAATTTGAATTAAATTTTATTTTTGGCCACACAAGAATCATATGCTAGAAGTGGCATATGAGTCCCATTTGGCTTAACTATGGAACACATTTTAAAAAATGCTTAGAATGATGCAAAATCTAGATTGAGGCCCAAAAACCTAGGTGTGACTCATAATCCCAAGGTGGTGTATGAGTCCCAGATCACTAAATCTAGGCCACACACTCCAAAAATACTTGAAATATGATTGGATGTTGGTTTATGTCAGGATTATCCTCGAAAGGATGCATTATATGAGGCTTGTGAATATAAAATAAGGCCAAATAAGGCATAAAGAAGCCCAATTATTAATTAAAACATTAGAAAAGTGTGAAAGTGTGTGACAAGACTTTATAACACTCTAGACACGGAATAATTTAAGCATATTTTGTTTAAAAAGAGGTTGATTAGGCTCAATTAATTAATAAAACCTTAGAAAAGTGTGAAAGTATGTTACAACACTTTACAACACCTTAGAAAAGTACAATTTAAGCATATTTATTTTACAAGGGCCCAAGACCTAATGTGAATGTGTCAAAGACATTACAACACTGAATGAAGGCAACATCATGCTCACACAAGGAGGGCCCAAACAAAAAGGAAAAGTAAAGGGATACTTTTTCTATTGCCACACTTAGTAGGAGTATTCTTTAGTTGTTCAACAAGATTTTACTCCTTTTCATTATGTGAAGGAAAATGATGGGTACTAGGAAAGATAGGGTTAGGAAATGGGTTGAAGGTATTTTTCTTGGTTGCAGATTGATTCTAGTGTTATATGTATGAGCAATGGTATTGTAACTCGACTGCTACAAAACATTAATCTTAGGTGGGTAAAGGATAAGTTTAGGATTTTTTTGAGTTTGTGGTCATTGTGAGGGTGTGTAAAGAATTAGAGAATTCTTAGGATGTCCCATAGGGTATGTAGGAGGTCCATCAATCAAGGGAGGTCTAATGGACACTCATTCATTCAACACCTCAATGGTTTCAGTTTCATGTCTTTCTAATGAAGGGGATTCTAGTGTCATCTTTTCACCATCATCTAAAGAAGTCACTTCACTATTGTTTGAAAGATGCGTGTCAATGTTGTCATTTTCTTGGACCATGATGTCCTCTCTAGGAGGAGAGTTTCTAGGAGATATACAAACTAGATGTTCCTAACATTCAAAGGTTGGTTCTTCTAAAATGACTTCATGACAAGTAAGGGAGTTATTAATGGTTGGATTGTCTTGTTTATAAATGATGGAATTTTCTTTTTCAATAATGTTTTTCCTATGAATTTCATCAATTTTATTTTTTAACATCAAAGTATCTTCTTCATAGCTAGGAGAGACACTAGGATAAGAATAAATGTGATTTTCATGATTGTCCATAAGTTCATTCCTTTGTCCCATAATGTCTTTGAAAATGGGATAGGTAGGGGGAGAAACATAAAGAGGGTTTTCATAGATCTTAAATTTTCAATTATCTAACACTAACATATCCTCATCATTTACAATATTATCACAAGAGGGGAAGATTTTGGGAGATGAATGCAGACTAGGTGAAGTGTTAGCTAGGAAGGTGACAATGGCCTCTTCGTGTTGTGTTATGTTATTGTCATGATTACCTATGGTTGTTTCCTCTTTTTCATCAATATCTTGACCAATAAGAGAGGTAGGAGGTGAGAAAAAACTAGGACTCTCAAAATTCTCATTGATTGGTTCTTTTAAAAACAAAAATATCTTCTTCACCAATAGGAGAGATATTAGGAGAAGAACGAATATGATTATTATGATTGTCCACTATTGTATTCTCTTTCACTAAAAAAATTCTAATAGGTAGGGAATATGAACTTTTTCTTAGCATTCCTAGAAAGATAAGATGCTAGCATTGTTTTCCCAAGAATGAAAAGTACTTCTAACCATCTTATGCAATTCTTCAAGAATGTAAACAATGTATATCCAAGGACGAAAAGTACTTTTATCCTATGTGTGCAAAACTTTAAGAATGAAAAAAATGTATATCCAAATATGAAAATAACCATTATCAAACTTACACAAAGCTTCATGAATGTAAACATTGTATATGCAAAAGTAAAAAGTACTTTTATCCATATTATGCAAAGTTTCAAAAATGTGAACATTTTTAGTGTAGTGTACAAAATTGTACGCTCTTCAAGATAGTGCAATTTCACACTTAATTTGGACCTATTTTTGCAACCTTGCATTAAATTACAATTTAAATAATCACTAATAGGCCCCTAAGACCCTTTATTTTGGATCTCAGGGCTTATTTCAACTAAAAACTTGACAAAATCATCAAAAATATCAAAAATTTCAACAACCCACCCCATAAATATAGGGTGGGACTCATACAAAACCCTAGGTATATGAGTCCCCCTAGGTGGGACCCATATTCCAGGGTTGGCATATGAGTCGCATTTGGGGGTTTTTTTAGGGTTTGAGTGAGAAAATCAACTTTTAATTCAAGTATTTGGTTGATGTCAGCTTTTGAGATCTAAATAATGGTAAATTAGGTGTAAATTCCTATATAAGCAAGCTTCTAAGTCATTTTTTCATCTAAGCAAGAATTTAGAAGAGCAATTTCAAGATCCAAGCATTCAAGCATTCTTCACAAGATCATTCAAGAGTCAATAATCAACAAATTTGAAGCCTTAGAGTGGCAATATTTTGTTTTTGTAAGTCTTCAAACTCACTTTAATTCAATATCTATCATTGTAAATGGTTGATTATGGTTGCATATGGTGAATAATGATGGATTTTAGGTTCGGGAGATGAAACTATCCATCAATCCAAGCCTAATGACTTGTTTCCTAAGTGATTTCATCCTCCATTATCAGTCTACTTTTAGCCTAAGGAGGGTACATGCATCATTAGGGCTTAGTTGAGGTGATTAAAGATCTCTTAAAGTGAGTCATTAATTATGCATGCTTCACTCATGCATCTTGTTCTTGCACATTAGGATAGGATTGCATTGCATTTCAGATTTCTAAATCTTAGATGTAAACTTGAGGTTAGGATCTACATTCTTATTTTCATTCATGATTCATTGTTTCTATCAAGGTTTAACTACCAAACTAGGGGTTTGATCGAGGTAGGCCCCCCATATAAGAAAATAAAGTCTATATTTTGTTTTGTAGGTCTCTTTGTAGGTTTGGATCCATAAATCAATTTAAAAGTAAAGAGTAGAGATTGGAGCACATATCTAAACTTTCAATTCTCAAAAAAGTGAAACTAGAATGATACTCCAGAAGTGGTGTATGAGTCCCACTATAGGCCATTTTTTAAGAGTTTTGTAGTTCTAGATACCCTTTTTTGAGAAACCAATTCCTGCCTAGAAACCTTGATCTGGGATTGATACGCTCAAATTGCAGTATGAGTCCTAGTGTGCAAAATTTTAGTGTTTTCATCATTTAAGAGCTTCATTCAACCTTCTTCAGGTTTCCAGGTGAACACATTTTATCTTACAATTATTTTTTCTATTTTACATTCTTTTTTAGGTAATTTAGTGAAAGGTTACATTATACTAGGTTTAAGCATTTTGATTTGCATTGTATTTGTCTTTCCAATCCCTAGCTTGGTGGTGAACACCTCTGTAGCATAAAAAATGTATCTTTGGACATTTTTACATTCATTTGGGTCTTTCTTATGGATGTTGGCCTAGTTTTCCCTAGATTTAATGTTGTAATGTGGTCAACACATTCACATTAGGTCTTTGACCCTTGTGAATCAATACAAATTCTATGATTTCTTGTAAAAGTGTTGTGAAGTGTTGTAACCCACTTTCACACTTTTCTAGGACATTATTATAATTCACTTAAATAACCTATTTTTATCACTTACAAATCCTTATTTCAAAGTGTTATAAAGTTTTGTAACAAACTTTCGCACTTGTATAGGCTTGTCATCAATAATTTGACCCTTTCTTATGCTTAAATGGCCCCTTTATACACTTACAAGCCCTACTTAAGTGTGTTTTAGAGAAAAATCCTATTAAACATCATTTAATAAACTTTAATTCTTGACACCCATTAAAATTTCCCTATTGGGACCAAGTCGCCACTAGGGGCGACTTAGTCCCATTTCGCTCAAAAATAAAAATTATTTCAAAATTCTAGTAGGATATTATTTTCTAAACCTTGAGGTTGGCCTGTCATATGGTATTTTTGGGAAATTTTGTATAATCATGTATAAATATATGGTTTTTCCTCTCATTTTACCCCCCGTCCCCCACCCCCTCATTCACTCATTAACTCATTCAACATTCATTATTCATTCATCATCCATCTCAAGTCAAGCAAGCTAGGGTTTTAGCATTCTAAGTCACCAAGATAGCTTTCTAAGGAATTCAAGGGAAAATTCTTCATCCATTGTTACATAAATTCAAGATCAATCATCATGGAAAGTTTCTAATTCCTTCATTTCATGTTCATGCTTCATCTTATTTCTTCATTTGATTTAATTACCTAAAAGGGGTTTGACCAAGGCAAACCTTTATTTCCTAACATTCAACATTTCTCTTTCTTTCTTTGTGTGTTTTCAGATTTAGGTATTTTGAAGGTTTGGAAATCATTGAAGAATAAGTTTCAAACTTGTTGAAGACATGTCTCCTTCTTTTCTAGCTCAAAATATCCAAAAAAAGTCACTTACAAGCTCGAATTTGGCAGTTTTAGATCTGAATACCTAAAGGAGTAGAAAGTGCAGACCAAGAGCTTTCGTTTCAACTTTTGGATTTTCAAAAAATCCAAAGTGGACTAAGTCACCATCAATGGTGATTTATTCCCAATGTACATATTTTTAAGAGATTTTTGTAGATTCAGATACCCATTTGGCTAAAACAGGCTCTGGTGCAGTTTTCTAGATCTAGGACTAAGTTGCCTAGAATGGCGTAAGGATCCTAGGGTAGTAGGTCAAAATTTTAGGATTAGTAGCATTTATAGTTTCCATTCCATTCTTCAACACATTTCTAGGTCCACCTCTTCAGTTCTATAGTTTTTTGTTTTGTTTCATGGTCATTTCTAGGTCATTTAGTATATGTTTGCATACCACATTGTGTTTTCAAACACTTTACGATCTTTAGTTTTCATTCATTATTCAATATATTTTATCAGTTTTTAGAATTTAGGTCATTCTTCTTTGATAGATTTCAATCATATTTTCATTAATATTGAGTGAACCCCCTAGGTTTTTGGGATACCTTCCTCCTTTTAGGTGCAAAATCCTAGAAGTGTAAGAGATCCTATATCCCCAAAAAAAAATGGTTCATTTTGGAAAACCTTCTTTTCAAATACCTTCTTGTCTAATTTGGAGTCCATCATCATCCTAGAATTCACATTGCATTGCATTTTGCATTAGTTAATTTGCATCTAGGGTTTCTAAATTTTTACATTAGTGAAAGTGCATATAGGTTGCATTTTTGTATCTTAAATCATTGAAAATTTCTGAAATTCTGCATTTGCATCTTAGGTTTACATCATATAGCACATAAAACACCAAAATCGATCAAAAAATTCTAAAAATTTTATTAAAAAAAAATCCCTACTGGGACTCATTTTCCACCTTGGGAAACTTAGTCCCTCTTCACCCCTGAAACTACCTTTCACAGAACTGAAAACCCTGGTTTTAACCTTCTTTTTTCTCCCATTACCTACCTATATCAATTGGTTGAGTTTTTGTTACATTCTTTTCATTAGATCTAGCTTAAATGAGCTCATTTCATGCATTTTTTAATTTCAAATTCACAACTCCAACATTTCATCTTTCAGGTTGTTGCATAATGTAATCAAAAAATTACCTTGTTTCACATTTGAAAAATTATATTTAAACATTTCACTTTAAGTCATTACATTACACATTCTTTAATTTTTCATGATAGCATGTTTTCTTTCAAAAGATGTGGCTTTGATTTGGTTAAAAATGGATTGCATAAATACAACATCCCCTCTTATGAGTTCAACTTCAATTACAACAATGAGGTCATTAAGAAACATGTTAATCATCAACCCATTGAAACAATCCTTAATATTACATTTCCCATTGGTGAGAATGGTAGTATAGACAGTCATAACAATCATACTTGTTCTTCTCCCGATACCTCTCCTATTAGTAACGAAGGTATCTTGGTGAAATAAGATACAAGCATTGAAGGTCTTGATTGTCCTTCTCCTCATTCCCCTTTGGAAGATATTAGACAACAAGAAGATGAGATCATAGAAATCTTCCTAAAAATCACCTTACCTAGTATCCATAGCCATGACAATCAAATTTTTCTTTCTCCTAATATCCCTCCTCAATGCAAAGAGGATAGATTGGTGTTAGAAGATATACCTATTAAAATTCATGAGAATCTTAACCCTCCCTTCCCTAATGCTCCTACCATTTGGGACAATCTATTTTAAAATCATAGTGGTCCTTCTCTTGATGCCTCCCCTACTTGTGATGAAGCTAGTTTACAAACTCTAACCATGGCATGTGGTGAACATATTACAAGCTCTCCTACTAGGGTAGATAATATGGAACAAGAGAATGAGACCTTAGACAAAAATGACAATCAAATACAGTCTTCCACTAATCTCCCCACTAGTGATAAACAAGACAATACAACCATTGATAACTCACTTGCGATGAAGTTACTTTGGAAGAAACCAAGCATTGCATGTCAAGAATAGTTTCTTTGTAGTTATCCTAACAAATATCCTCCTAGTGAGGATACCATGGTGCAAGAAAAGGATAACAATGAAAATAATGATATAGTGTCCTTAGCAACATTAGACTCCACTTCACTAAGGGATGTTAATATTATTCAACCTCAACTCATCGTTTACCCACCTTCAAACAAACTAGGGTTTTAGCATTCTAAGTCATCAAGATAGCTTTCTAAAGCATTCAAGGGAAGATCTTTCATCCATTTTTGCATAAATTCAAGATCAATCATCATGGAAAGTTTCTAATTCCTTCATTCATGTTCATGCTTCATCTTATTTCTTCATTTGTTTAATTAACTAAAAGGGGTTTGACCAAGGGAAACCCCTATTCCCTAACATTCAATATTTCTCTTTCTTTCTTTGTGTGTTTGCATATTTAGGTACTTTGAAGGTTTATAAATCATTAAAGAATAAGTTACAAACTCGTTGAAGACATATCCTTGTTGGATTGGTCAAAATATCCACAAAAAGTCACTTACAGGCCCAAATTTGGTAGTTTCAAATCTAGATACCTAGAGGAGCAGAAAGTGCAGAATGAGAGCTTCTCTTTCCACTTTCAGATTTTCAAAAAAGTCAAAGTGGACTAAGTCACCATCAATGGTGACTTGGTCCCAATGTACATGCTTTTCAGAGATTTTTGCAGATTTAGATACCCATTTGGTTGAAACATGTTTTGGTGTAGTTTTAAAGATCTGGGACTAAGTCGCCCAGAATGGTATAAGTGTCCCAGTCTAGGTCAAAATTTTAGGATCAACATTTCTAGTCTCCATTCCAGTCTGCAAAAAAATTCCAAGTGCATCTCCTCAGTTCTACAGTTTTCTATTCTATTTCATGGTCATTTCTAGGCCATTTATTATATGTTTGCATACCACACTATGTTTTCAAACACTTTACATTTCTTTAGTTTTCATTCATTAGTCAATATCTTTGATAAGTTTTCAACATTTAGGTCATTCTCCTTTAATAGATTTTAATCATCTTTACATTAATCTTGAGTGAACCCCCTAGTTTTTTGGGACACCTTTCTCCTTTTAGGTGCAAAACCCTATAAGTGTAAGAGAGCCCATTTCCCCAAAAATATTTGGTTCACCCTCATTATTTTATAATCATACCCTAGGATAGCCCTATAGAAATATCTCTTTCTCCTTTGCATTGAGATCTCTAGGTTTTACCTTCAATTGAATGGTTGTGAAGAAGTGTGTTGCTTTATGTCCTAAACCATAAATTAAATCCACCACACCCTTTCTCCATCTTTCATTTTGGTGAACCTACATTTAGGATATCATAATTCTAATTTGGAGTGCATCATCATCCTAGATCTTTCTTGCATTAACATTACGGGTACGTGCAGGATCATGATGGGCCAAAAAGTGGCAATATGATGGGTATGTGCCTCATGAATTTTTTTTACCCAAAATTGATGAAATGAAAAGAGTTTTTAAAGGATATTCTCAGCTTTCAACCAATATAAATTATACTTTACTTTGAATTTAATAAGTAATTATTATTCATTTTCTATTCAAATTACGACTAAAGTCTTGATTGATAGACTGATTGAAAAACATCTATAGATTTCAAATGGTATCACATTTTTTGAATCCAAAACATGTGTCACATTCTATGCTTCACATACTATAGGATTAAAAAAAGAAAAATTGAATTTCATGAAGTTTTGACCAAGTTAAGGTGGTCAGACATACGAGTTTTTTATATTTTTTAAAAGTTGTAATAAAAAATTCATAATTAATTATTTACTTGGAAAACAATTACAAAAAAATATGCATTACATCAGGACATGAGTCATCTACTTATATCTAAAATATTATAACAAAATATTATCATTTTATTTTGGTTAGGGTGGTCAGACAGACACCTACTTCTTATTTTTTCCTTGAAATTTAAGTACTACTACATTGAAATTTCAAATTTTCACCAAATAGATTTTTTAGTTTTTTAAACAAACCTAGTAGTTTAGAAACTACATTCAATTTGCTACAAATTCTATTCTTACATATTTTTGAAATAACATAGATAACTTATTCAAATTTTTATGTTAAGTTTCCTAACTCTGATTTTTCTGATTTGTTTGCCACTTAAGGGCCTATTTTTTCCATGATGATCCTGGACATACCCTTACATTAGGGTTTGTATTAGTTAATTGGCATTCTAGGGTTCATAAATCTTGCATTAGTGAAAGTGCATTTAGGTTGCATTTTTGGCATTATGCATCATTGAAAATTATTTGAAATCTGCATTGGCACTTAGGTTATAGATCATACAAACTAGAAAACATAAAAATCACTTAAAAATCTCTAAAAATTATGCCAGAAACCCTCACTGGGACTTATACACCCTATGGGAAATTTAGTCATAGTGTAGATCTAAAACTACACTTTACAACATTAATTTCTCAATTTTTGGGTTTGTGGTTACTGTTATTACCTTTTTGTTTTAATTAGGAGAGTTTTTGTTTCACACATCTTGTTAGATCTAGCTTAATCCAGTTTCATTGCAATTGTGGATAGAATTATATCATTACATTTTTCATTTTTAGTATTTGTTCAAATATCAATTAGAGTAGATTACATTTTGCATTTGTTAGAAAAAAAAACCAAAAACACCTATAAACCAATGAACCACTTGGAGAAAGCTTAGTTATTTGACTATGTCAAATCTCTCTTTCCAAGTTATCCTAACCTTAAAGCATTTTAGTAGTGATGACTTTGACATGTTAGATGAATCCCTTAAGGATTTCATCTCACAAAGTTCATCCACTAAGGCTTGTTAATGCAAACCGAAACCAAGAGAAGTTAATGTGATTCAACCTCAACTTATCCTTTACCCACCCTCACACAAAGCCCAAACTAAGAGAAAGCCTTAATTTACTCTTTACCCACCTAAGAACAATGTTTTGTAGCAGTCAAGTAACAATACAATTGCTCATACATATAACACTCGAAAAAATCCACAACCAAACAACCAATTCTAACAACCTTACCTTTGCCTAATCCCATTTTGGCTAGTGCTTCCCATTCACCCTTGCATAGTGGGAAGGAGTATGATCTTGATGAAAAACTTAAGAATTTTCCTACAAATATATCCCTATGGGACCTAATTCAGAATTCACCTAATTATCACACTATGCTTCAAACTGCCTTGCAACAAGTAATGGTTCCCCCTGGTACAAATCCAAATGATTTGGAAGCTCTAATACAAGGAATGAATACAATTAATGTAGACATTACTTTTCATCAACATGAGCTCCCTGCTTTGGAAATGAGAAAGAGAAATTATTCCTACATGATAATTTCTATTCATAATAGGTCAGGAATAAAAAGAACCCTTGTTGATAATGGTTATGATCTTAACGTGTGTAGTGTGACCCTTTTGTATAAACTTGGTGTTGATAAATCAAGAATTCAACATGATTCCTTCTCGATTTGGGGATTTGAAAATGTACAAAAGCAACCACTCGGTGTGATTACTTTACCTATTACAATTGGAAAGGATGCCTTACAAAATCCTATTCATCTTATGCATCATGATCTTTCATATAATCTTTTTTCGGAAGACCTTGGATTCATGAGATGCATGTGTTACCTTCAACCTTTCATCGAATAGTGAAGTATATCTATAACAATAAGGTATACCAAGTTGAAAGGGACCTTGAGCCTGAAATTTTCTTACAAGTTGAGAAAGGAACAACAAGTCCTTTGTGCACATTAATTCCAACATTGAACATAGAACCTATGGAAGAAGAAAAATAAGAGATGGAAATAGTGTTGAAATTATTGGATGATGATTGTAGTTCCTTGGAGTTCACACCTTCATTTATGGGAGAATATGTAATCACAAGTAAAGAGGATGAAAAAAACTAACCAATGGTAATGTCAATGCAGAATTCAGAAGAAAACTCACAAGCATCTACCTTATCTACTTTATAAGATGACACAAGCTATACAAAAAAATTTGATGAGATCTAGATTATCAACAACCACCAAACCCGAAAGAAATGGAAAGGTTTTATGGAAAATGCTAAGAGTTCATGAAACAATTTGGTTATAGTGGAAAAAGATGTGGAAAGAAAGAACAAGGAATCCATGTTCGTATGGAACCTAACATTCAAGAAACAAACACTAGTTTGGGATATTTCCCTTCTAAGATCACCCAGGAAACAAAAAGTCCTTCGCTAAACATCAACACCATCATGTGTAATCCTAAAACAACTCTCACCTTGAAGCATTTGGAATTGATTGATACAACTTGTGAAGCACCATTGGAGTTTTTAAAAGATGATGAAGCCTTGAAAGAGATACTGGGAGTTTATGAAAAACCATTTACTCCTCTTAAAAATAAGGGGGTTACATGTGATATGATTAGTACCAAGCAAAAAGATAGAGAAGAGGAAAAGTAGTGAGATGGACACAAGAAAAGAAGAATATAACCCTTAATTTCCAAAATAGAATGCACTTCCTTTAGGTGATATTGATTACTGATGGACATTAACAATGAAGAAAAGGCGATTAAGATAGCAAAGTTCCTTGATGACGAGGAACAAGAGGACCTTGCAACTTTACCTCATGACTTTCCCAAAAATTTTGCTTGGAATTATTCGAATATATCGGAAATTGACCCTAAGATTGTAACACACAACATAGTCCTTGCTGAAAATGCTAAACCCGTTAGGAAAAATATTTGAAAGATGAACTATAAGATAGCCTTGTTGGTTAAGGCTGAGATTTCTAGTTTTATACATCCTATAGATTATTCTCCTTGGATCTCAAACATTTTTGAAGTTGCAAAACTTGATAATCATATTAGGATGTGTATGGACTTTCATGATCTAAATAAAGCATCTTTAAAAGATGACTTTCCCCTTCCTAACATCGACATGATAGTAGATTCAACTACGAGACATGCTTTGTTGTCATTCATGGATGGATTCTTTGGATATGATCAAATATTTATTAACCCTCAAGATCAATACAAAACAACATTTACAACAGCTTGGGGAACATTTTACTGAGTCTTGATGCCTTTCAGATTGAAGAATGTGAGCACAACATTCAACAAGCTATAACATTGATATTTCATGATTACATACATAAGATTTTGGAAGACTATGTTGATTATATTCTAGCTAAATCTTTATCTCAAAAATACAATGTGATGTCCTTTGAAAGATATTTGAACAAATATGAAAATACAACATGAGATTAAATTTGAAAAAGTGTTTCTTTGGTATAGATAGTAGAAAATTTATTTATTTTATCGTATCTCACAGGGGCATCAAGGTGGACATGAAGAAAAATGATGCTATAGTTAATATGCCAATTCCTAGAAATATTTCTCAATTATGCACCTTACAAGGAAGAATTCAGGCTATCTATCATTTCATAACATCCCTAGTAGACCGAACGTTACCATTTACACATCTTCTCAAGAAGGATGTGCACTTTAATTGGAATGAGGATTGTAAACAGGCTTTTGAGAGTTTGAAAGATTACCTTGCTACTCCACCTGTTTTACAACCCGCTATGAAAAATAAACCATTCATCCTATATATAGTAGCATCATCCCATGCTCTCACAACATTGTTGGCTCAAGAAGATGATAACGGTAAAGAACATCATGTCTATTACATTATGCAAACTTTGCTTGATTATGAAACTCATTACGTGATGATAGAGAAACAATGTTTGGATCTTATATTTGCTACTATTAAATTGAAACATTATTTATAAATTTCAAAATCCATGTGATGATGAAATTTGATCCTTCAAAACACCTCTTCACTAAAATAGATTTATGAGGACTCCTAGCTAAATGGGTTATGTTGTTAACATATTTTGACCTTAAGTTTGTTTCAAAAAAATCAATTAAAGGACAGGCCTTAACTGACCACTTAGCAGATGCTCCCTCGCCCTTAGTGTTACCTAATATAGAAGCATTCCCTAATGAAAATGTGTTGACTATTTAGAAAGATGAAGAAACATGGGAATTATAATTTGATGGATCTAAGTGTAGAATAGGCTCCAACGTCGGGGTTATAATAGTCACGCCACAGGAAAGCTTATTCCCTTGGTCTATCACTTAAATTTCCTATGTACCAACAACACAGCAGAATATGAAGATTTACTGGTTGGCTTACGCACTATTTTAGCTTTGGGAGTGTGAAACGTTAAGATATTCAATCATTCACAATTAGTCATTAAGAAAATAAATGGGACATATCAAGCAAAGCATGAAAAATTATTAAAATACAAGGATCTCACGATAAAAATTTTAGGGAAGGTTGAGTCATTTACCATTCATAACATGCCATGAAAGGATAATTGGCATGCAGATGCAATGGAAAGTATAGCTTCTCTTATATCCCCTTAAGATCCTTCAAAGGATTTCACATTTATTTTCCATACAATTATGAACCCATCAATAGAATCTAAAGCTGATGAAGTATTATCAACAACTATGGAAAGCTCTAGTGAATGGTATGCGCCAATAATTAATTATTTAAAAGAAGGAACATTTCCTAAGCTGACAACTAACAATACTCATGATCATCTTAGTAAACTTGAATCTAAGTATATAATTCTCACCGAGGTGTTATATCGAAGATCCTTTAACAATATTTTACTTAGATGCCTTAAAGAATTTGAAATCCCCATAGCACTTGAAAAAGCTCATCAGGTGCTTGTGGAGCTCATTTTGGATGAAGATCATTAGTTCAAAAGCTTGTTCACATAGGATACTATTGGAGAAACATGGAAAAATATTTATTTAATGATGTTAAGAAATATCACAAATGTCAGGAACATAGCAATTTGATTCATGCTCTAGCTTTTGAACTTCAGGACCAAATTCCTATTTGGTCATTTTCCAGTATGGGAACTAGATCTAATTGGAAAAATATCACCTCCTTCCTCCTCCAGACATACATTCATAATAACCACAACAAATTATTTCACAAAATGGGTAGAAGCAATTCCTCTTTGTTCCATAACTTCTAATGTATTATATTGTTTCATATTGGAACACATTATTGTTGGCTTTGGACTTCCTTCTACATTAGTTTCAGACAATGGGACACCATTTAAGAATAATGACGTGAAAAATTCCTTAGAAAGATTTAATATCCAACATCATTTCTCAACACCTTAATACCCACAATCTAATGGTCAAGTTGAATCAACTAATAAGACCCTTGAATAAATCTTAAGGAAAATAGTAAATAAAGACAATAAAGATTGACACACACAATTGGAATATGCATTATGGGCTTACTATACTAGCATAAGAAATTCCATTAGGACTAGTCCTTATAACCTTTTCTATGGGAGTGAGGCAATAATTCCCTTGGAGTTGGAGATTCCTGAACATTGAGAATCACTCTGTAAGGGCTTATTGATGATAATACTTATAAAGAAAAACAATTGCATCAACTTGAGATGCTTGATGAACAACACATTAACGCTCTTGAACATCTCCAAGCCTATTGTAGAAAATTGCAACATAGTTACAATGATCATTTCACTCATCATGCATTCAAAATAAGGTGACTTGGTGTTATTTGAAAATAAATGTAACGCCAATACTGACCTTACTAAAAAAGGGAAATTTAGTCCTAATTGATTAGGACCTTATATAATTAATGAAAGTTATGGGTCTGAGGCATATACATTAACAAAATTAGATGGTACACCTCTTAAGGAACCTATAAATTCCACACATCTGTACTGCTATTATGTATAATCTTCTTGAATAGTATTACAGATGATAAAGCAGTGATGTTAGAGTGAGTGGAATGACACTCTATGCGCTCTCGCATTGCTTTGTTCTTAACAAAAAATTATGTGTGTGTCTTGAATACTAAAGTAATTATTTAAGTTAAATTTTAGGTGATTGATTTAGGTTTCATACTATTCAAGATAATCTTGTGTGTTATGTTAGATTAGATCCTTGCATGCATTTAATGTTCTTTAATTAAATCATAGGTGCATTTAAACTAGCATAGCATACTTAATCACAATGAAAAGAAACTAAAATAGTTTTAATTAGATTACATAAAGCATGTTAAATCATGGATACATTTATTGAAGTCTTACATAGATGATTTGAACAATCACATTACCATTTAACATTAAACACATAAACATAAATAAATAAACATCAAATGATGATATATATATATAGATATACATCAAAAAATTTAGTACATGTCATCAATATATATAATGCTAATGTGATCTATGACTACTAGATCCCTTGGAATCTAGTGATCACATTTTTCTAGAGGTATTCCATCGAGAGATGGTGGTATGTGATCGTGATCATGAGCTGGAAAGTACATCTAGAGCATACTATAGGCCCTGTGCTCATCCAATAGCCTCCCGACTATCCCCTGCTAGACTACCTATCCCTGCCTGTAGTCTAGCTACCTCTTACTAGAGCCTCTCGACCTCCACTGGGATTTGAGATGACTGAACCTCCCCATGGGTAGCATCAACTCAGTGGGAATGCCTCCTAAGACTCTCATATGCTACCTGCAATCTAACATATGGCTCAAACAACTCTAGGTCCCACTACACAATGGGTGGGGGCACATAATCTATATTAGTAGCATCCTCGTAGACTGATAGAGGCACTATCTTTGTAGAAACTTTGTGATAGAGATCATGTATAGGTCTCTCACAGTCCTTGCAAAATAGAAATCATAAATATAATTACTACACATCATGACATATATATAAAATTAAAAGCATAACCATTAAAGCATGAAAATAAGAATAAAGTATAATAGTAAATAAAATTTCATCACCTAGCTTGCTAGTTGGCTATGTAAAGATAGCCTTGTCGTGTGTAGGAGGCATGGAGGATGTGCTAGCCTCTCCATGACTGTACTTGTTGGTACGTGTTGTACCTGTTGACTATGATCTAGTCACATGAGTGGGAGTTGGAACTCTCCACTTGTGACCAAATAGATCCTCATCTAGTATCTCATCACCCTCACTCATGATATCCTCCTCCTCCTCCTCCCCTTGTTCATCATAATCAGGGTCTACAGCTTCATCATAATCCTCATATATTACATCTGCAAATAGGTCTACCACCTTGACCCATGTCTCCTCAACTCTATCTTCCTCAGTGTCTCTCTGATTCAGGAGTGGCCTTGCATAGCCTGTCACCTCATCCATTGGGAATATAGGAATTGGTTTTGCTACTTCCCACCACTCCTCATATGCATTTGTGGAACTGACGCCATTAGTGTCAGAGAATGGGGGCATTTCATGATCCTCATAATCTAAGTCCCTATAGACAACATCATCAGTGGTGAGTTGTCTCATGTCGTTGGGCCTCTAAGAACTTTGTACTAATCATCTGAAGAAAGGTTGTGTTGTTGGTGCTATCTAAATCTGACCAAACTATTACATGACACGATTATAGTACAAGGGTCATACTACGTAATCATATCTTCCTATCAAAAATATGTCCATTTGTAGTCTCCTCAGCTGATGGGTCTCATTTGGCCACTAAGGTATGAGTTGGTATAGTCTCGATAGGATCTCCTCCTCATTTATTTAGTTGATTCTAACCTTCCAAAAGTGTAAATATTTATACTACTATAACTGCCTCAATGGATAACTAAATGTGTGAGGATATCCTAGGGTTGATGTACATGGGAACCCTATCAGCCTAGTGCATGTGATATGATCTAGGCACCACACCTACAGTAGTGTACAATGCACCATACTGTCAACCTCGTGTTATGAAAACCACCCTAGATCATAATATAAGTGTGCAAGGATGTTGTTCCCCCATGCATACATAGCCCTCTGCCTTGCCATTTATCATATCATGTGTACTAGCCAACCATCTAGATGTGCTCCATGACCATCAAGGATGAGTAGTAGTGCCATGATGAACAACATAATTTGTACCACAAGTGGTACTCGCGAATAAATTATCCATGATAGCTCTACCTGTGGCCTCACGATATCATCTAGAATCAGACCTCCAAGTAAATACTATATATCATATTTCATCTCACAAAATGACCGATCCCCTTCAAAATGTACCCTCTCACCACAAATTGGAACTCAAAGAATGTGATCGACATCCTCTAAGGTGATCATCATCTTTTCAGTTGAGAGATGAAACATACAAGTATATGCATCTCACTACTCAACCAACACCATCAACATGGTTTCATGGTACCTCATGGGATGCATGAGGTAAACCTAGTATAATCTAGTAATGTATAATGTCTAAACATCTACCTCTGATAGTGTCGAGGCCAATTCTTCTAAAGGATAGAAGTTTCTACCACACAGATGCTCTCGTGACTGGCGCAGGATCTAACAAAAAAGTAAAAATATGTCCTATAAGCATTCAAAAATATTAAATGTATACATCAACAATAAAAAAATTGTACTAAAGTTGTTCTAGTGTACTTATTTAAGGTTTCTAGACACTTTAGATCCATTTTGGGACATTTTGTAAGGAAACAGGACACTTCGTGACAAAAGGGGACACTATGCGACAAAAAGCGACACTTCATGACAAAAGGGGATGGCAGGTTGTCGTGAGGTCATATCACTTTAGTTGAAAATGCATCAAATATATTGGCTGGGTAGTGTTTGAAGGTTGTATGCAATAGGAAACATCTCTACTAACTCTCCTAGATTTTTTGAATATTGGAATAGTTGTAAACAAAAATTAAACTAAAAGGCCATTAAACTAGAAAGCATAAAGTTATTTTAAGCTAGAAAACATTGAATTATTAAGCTAGAAAGCATGTAAATAGAAAATAAACTCAACAACTTAACATCAACTTCGAACTGTTAATAGAAAATAAACTCAACAACTTATAACAGATAACCACAGTGGGTGCTTTGAAATTTTAGATAAAATGAACTAAAGATTGTAAACTTGGACTACAACGTGCAAGAATAACTAACAGAGCTCGACACATACAAATAACATTTATTCACATTTATCATATGCAAAATAAAAGTGACAAAATTGAAAGGAAAGATACTTATATATCCTACGAAATTCCCTCAAGTGGCTAGCTCTCAAGTATTTTAATGCATAACTCACATCACATAAACTTTTATATCTTAAAAATGAATTCATCTATAAAAATTCCATTGCACACAACTAGTAACTTAGGATAAGATTGAAAAATATTGGTTTATTCATATAAGAAAAATTCTAACACAGATACATAGTTGAAAAATACATTATAACATAATAACATTATCACCCCCATTGTTTCTAGCGGTTACATATATATACAAAAATGCTAACAAAATCCTAGATTTTAGATGATGGAAGATAACAATTGAAAAAGTATTCTAAGATAATTTTAACTAAAAAATAGACAGAGGTCCATAACATAAAGTATTTAAAAGGTTGGGAGAGGAGTCATAAATTTTTAAAATAGAAAGTAAACAAAAAGCATTAAAAGACTTGATCCACTTTGCACTCCTGAAATTCTAGCACCTAGACTGTTAGCACTTGTCCTCAACTACTTTGAATTCTACCCTAAAATCTAATCAGTTGTGCATAGTGACCTGTACAATACTAAAAACTATACCATTATGTTAGCTCTAGTTAGTTTATTTCAATTGATTTAGGAAATAAAGATTATACACCTTTTTACAAAAGTAAAAATTATTAATCCTAAAAATAAATAATTGGTAGGGTAAAATCAATTGGAAGAAATAAGGAAGGGTATTTGGCTTATCATATTCATGAGGTTATGTATACCTCAACACTCCCCCCCTCCTAGGATTGAGAAGGTCCTCCTGCTTGCTGTTGTGTCCTCTACCAAGTTTCATTTCCATGTTCCTGTTCAACTCATATTTGGCACTAAGGTCATATGGATCTTCTGCTTCTCTTTCCCAATCATCAAGCTTCCTAAGGAAACCCTCACTGAATCTAACCCTTCCTTTCCATGAATGTAAATTCTCATGGTTTTTGTTCTATAGTAAAATGTACTCGAGGATATGGTGAAAGAAGTAATGGAGGTCTATATCTCATTCTCATCCATTCAATTTTAAGTTGTTGTAGAATATGTGCCAATGCCTCTACTCTTTTGTAAGACCATTTCATATTGGTAGGTGAAATTACTTCCCTCCTTTTAAGGTGTATAGGAAGAGGAGTGTATCTCTCTTCACAAGCACTTCGTGCTTTTCCTATTAATTTTGGCCCCTGGGTTGTGAAATGCTCAAAAAAAAATTGAAGATGATTATTGTACTTACTTCTCACAGTTTCTTTGATCTTAATGCTTCAAAATTGAGCTTTAAAAGTAGGTTTCCTATTAGGGTATTGCATCTGAAGTCCATCGGTCTTTTCTGCCTATAAATACTCTTTTTTCCTTTCTTTCCATTGAATCCAATTTTGCATGATGGAAATAAATGCCCTAAGCTGAACTTCATTGACAAAGAGATTAACAAAGAAATCAATATACCTTTCCAAAAAAAATTGTGGATAAAGAATTCACACAATAAATTTTGTTGAAGAGGAGATGATTCTATAAAAAAAATTACAAATTCCTTATCATCCAAATCATGTGGTAGATTGCAAGAAATTTTCAATAATTTTCATCTTAATAATTGCTCATTCAAAAACATGGAATACAATCTGGATGGTTTCCTGCAAGCTAATAATAATTAACCAATTTGGTAGGAATTTGTTTTGGCTTGATAAAGCCTATCATATGACTCTTTTAATAAAACCATTTCCTTTTTCATTCTAGCATTCTCTATCTCTTCCTATCTCAAAAAATAACACCATTCCATCCATGTAACCAACAATGGATGTATATGAACATGAAACCATTCCATCTCAGTTGGTTCAATTTGTATTTCTTTTGACTCCATTATTGGTTTAACATTAATCTCCTACAAATCTTGCTCCAATTCAACATTTTTTCTTAAGGGAGCATTAAGCCCAAATTTTTGTTTGTCCCTTTTTTTTTAAGTTGTAAATAATTGTATAAAATTATTAGTTAAACTTTTGAATTTTTTTTCTTTTTCAAACAAATTTTTCACATACCCTTTACCTTCCTCATTCCATTATTGTACCTGAAATTGCAATTCTTCAATAGTTTTATCTTTTTGTTCTATTTTAATTTTAAAATTTGCAATTTTCTAATCTCTTTTCTTCAAAATTACAGTGTGTACATCTATTTCTTCCTCTTGTTGATTGATTTGTTCTTTATTTTTCTATAGCTGACATTTCAATTGAGCAATTTCTATTTTCAATTCCTCTAACTATGTTTCTCTCAGATCAAATTTTTCAACATGTTTACCCGAAGAAAAATGAAAATTGGGAATTTCTACATCATCACTAATTACATTTTCCTCATTATGCAACTCAAATGAACCTTGCTCAATAACATTGGCAACTAAGGGAGACAAATGCTCCACATTTTGATCCTTAACACCCAAATAATGCGGTGATTATTGCCTTATTTCTATCTGTTGAGACTAAAATGGCATATCATCCTCAACCTCAAGGAATTTATTGGTTTGTTTTCCACTTCCTTTTGTTTCTTCCACACAAATATGAACCTCAGTTTCTAGTGATTGGGCTCCAATATTATGCCTTTTCTTTTTACGATATTTCAACTGGTCACAAGTAACCGTATCACTAATTTTAGTAGATAATCTCTTACTTCTCCTTAAAGGAGGATTTGTTTGCAAGATTATTTTAGATATCTTTATCTTCTTATGAGGATGTGTTTCCTCAAATCCTAATTTCTTATTTCTATATTTTCTTGAGGGCCTAGGGTTTCTGAAATGTTGGGTGAAATTTTTGACGCTTTGTTGTCAAGAGCTGGTTTGGTATGCTGGGGTTCAGAAGCATCTCGAGGCTCAAGGGAAGGATTTTCCAAATTTTGAGCTACCCACCCAAATGACTCACCTTCTTCAAAGTTTCTTGTGGCCTCTGAGGGTTCAAATTTTAAAAGGATTTTTTTCCATTTCATTTTTGGTTTCCTTTGGAAATAATATTTATAGATTAAGTGGATAAGGCCATGATGTTTCAATGGCCTAGAGCAAATTTTTAATATTTCTATCATCTTACTAATAGAATCACAAAGAAATAAAAGAAGATTAACCCTAAGTGCAGAGTTTTCAGCGTCATGGTGCAAATGGGTGAGCAAGCTAAAAGGTGGACCTACAATTACTACACATTGTCCTTCACAAGTGAAATATTTAATAATCCAAGCCACTATTGTTCTCCATGGCTCCAAGATGGACATTCTCTGAAATCCTTTGTTTTTCCCTCTAGTATTTACATTCAATAAAGGTTGAGGTTCCCCTTCCCTACTAAAAAGCTCTACCATTTTCTGATAAGAAATATTGGTAGTTTCTGAAAAATTAATACCCTCACTTTTAAGACCAGATAGATGAGAAATGATTTTAGGACTTACCTTGAATTGCTTGCCTTGTACTACAGATTGACAATCCGAGAAATTTTCTACAAATTATTTCACTAATTGCTCATTGTGTCCTTCAAATTCCTTTATGAACTCCATGCACCCAACTTTCTTGAATAGTTTTGAAATATTGCTTAATGCCAATAATTTGTTTGTCAAAGTTGGTTTAGATTTCCATTTAGCTCCTCCCATATTGTATATTTTCTTGTGGCTCTGCTTAATTTTTGCTAAAATGATGTGGCATTCAAAAAAAAATTGAAACAAAACTGAATTGCAAAGTAAAGAAAATGTAACTTTCTAATCACTAGTACAATTGATAAGATATGAATTGATTGTTGTGTTTAAGATTTGTTGTAATTTCATCATTACTTTGCATGGGAAAAAGCATAAAAACTATTGCACCTTAAGAAATCATACAATTTGCACAATTTTCTAATTTTGGAAAGGGTTGGTGGTACATGCCAACAATTACTTAAGTGAAATTTGTATGTACCTTACGTCCTGTCATCAATTTGAAAATCACTTACCTTTGTTGACGTAATAGTATAATTGGATGGGATGGTGAGGTGAGGGTGGTAATGAATTTATTATGAATGAGGATGGGATAGTTAATTAATGTTGAAATTATTATGACAAAAAATAGCCATAATAATTTTGATTTATTATGAAAAGGGATGGCAATGTAGGGCATGGATTTCAAAGGTAATGGAAAAATTTCATAGTGGGAATGTGTATGACATTGGAAATATCAAAGAACTTGCAAAGGAAGAGAATTTACAAAAATCCAAAGCATCATTGGAAGATGCGGCCGAGGTGAAAATTAAAAAATTCTGGAGCATGCTGAGGAATGCACCCGAGATGAAAAAATGAAGTAGAAATATTTTGGAATATCACTAAGAAATGTAGCCAGAATGAAGAAGAAAACTTTGGAGCATCATTGAAAGATGTCGGAATGAAACAACAAAGTTTTGAGAGCATCGCCAAAAGATGTAGCCAGAGCAGCAACAAAATTTCTAGAGCATCGTCAAAAGATGCAGTCAGAGCAACAACAATATTTTCGGAGCATCGTCAAGAGATGTTGGAAAAAGAAAGCATAATTTTCAAAGAATCACTGAAAGATTCCCCTAGAAGGAAGAAATAGAAAAATTCTAGAGCATCATTGAAAGATGCAGCCAAAATGCAACAAGAAAAATTTCAAAGCATTGCCAAAAGATGCCACTAGAAGAAGGAAGTAGAATGAAGGACTTTGGACTTATACTTTCTGGAGCATCATTGAAATATGCGCCAAACTATAGGAACAAAACAAGGAATGACTCCAGTTAGGTATGCAAGTTCTGGAACACCGCAACAACCAAGCCAATATGTTCTAGATCATCGCAACAAGATGTTCCAAAAATTTTATTTGATTAATCATGATATCCTACAAAATAGAAACAAATTTAGCCAAGTCCAAAGGATGAAAAATTTAAAAGAAATGCCCTAAAATAATTACAAATACATACACACGCATTTTTCTCCCTTTAAAAAAAAAAATAGGTTAGGTGACTATTAATCTAAACATTCCATTAGCTCTGTCATAGGAAAGTCAATGCATTGTACTTCTTGCATTTCTACCATCCTCATAAATTACTTCCTATCAACTGGTTTATGGTAGATGTGTAATCGATTTTCATTGACTAATAGAGTTTGAGTGTCACCATCAATAGGCTTGAGATGAACTGCTCCATTTGAAAATGCCTCAAAAATTTCATATGGACCCATCCAATGAGTCCTCAGTTTCCCTTGATGATCTTTGTATCGGGAATCAAAAAACAATGCACAATCCCCATTATGGAACTCTCTTTCCTTGATGTGTTTATCATGTCAGGCCTTTTGTTTGGCTCATTTGAGATCTAATCCTAACTCCATTGTTGTTCTTAGGGTTTGGACTTCAAATTCAATGGGTAGAAGTGGTTTCTTCCCTAAAACTAACTCGTATGGACTAAAACTAGTGGTTGATTTCCAAGTTGTGTTATAATCCCAAACAACTTCAGGGAGTTTCCTAGCCCAATCTTTCCTCTTTGATGAAATTTTTTTGTCAGAATGTTCTCTAGCTCCCTATTAGTGACTTCTACTTGACCATTCATGTGAGGGTGATAGGGTGATGACTTCTTATGGCTTACTTGAAAATGATCAATGAAGGTTAACAAAACTTTAGACATAAAATGGGGTCCTTGATCTATGACCATTATTCTAGGGGCTGAGAAAAATCTTCTTATACAGGAAATAAACTACTTGTTCTTCCCTAGCAACTTTTAGAGCTTGAACTTCTGCCCACTTGGTCAGATAGTCAGTACAGACCAAAATGTACTCTTTCCCTTGTGAAGGGGGGTCTATAGGACTGATAAAATACAATCCCCACTTTTCAAATGGTTCAAGAACTACTTAGAGTTGTAGAGGCATTTCATTGGATGTAGTGGGTCTCCCTACTCTCTGGCATTTATCACAATGGTGAACATATTTTTGTACATCTTTATGCATAGAGGGCTGATAATATCATGCACCCAAAATCTTATGGGACTTCCTCTTGGCAGAATAATGGCCTCTAGATGGATCATCATGGAAAGCTATAAGGATGTTATATGTTTCATCTGCCCTAACACAATGTCTTAAAACCATTTCTAGACTGCATCAAAATAGTCTTCCATTAATCCATTTGAAAGGAGAAATTTCTCGAATTTGAGGCATTTCTTCTATTTTGATATGAAATCTAGTGGTAATTCTAAAGTGGCCAAGTAGTTACCGATATTATCAAACCAAGGAGTCTTAGTGGAGATAGAAAATATATTTTCATCTAAAAATTCATCTTGCACAGGAGCACTATCTCCATTATCCTATTTGATCTGAGATAAGAAGTCCACAACTATGTTTAATTTTCTAGGTTTTTCAATAATGGTCACATTGAATTCTTGTAGAAGCAATAACCACTTTATTATCCTTCTATTTACTACAGGTTTTTTCATTAGATACTTGATGGGGGTATGTGTAGGATCATGATGGGCCAAAAAGTGGAAATATGATGGGTATGTGGCTGACAATTTTTTTTTACCCAAAATTGATGAAACGAAAAGGGTTTTTAAAGCAGATTCTCAAATTTCCACCAATATAAATTATTCTTTACTTTGAATTTAATAGATTATTATTATTCATTTTCTATTTGAATTACGACTAAAGTCTTGATTGATAGGTTGATTGAAAAAAATTTATAGCTTTCAAACAGTATCACATATTTTGAATGAAAAACATGTGTCACATTCTATGCTTCACATACTATATGACTAAAAAAAAGGAAAAATGAATTTCATGAAGTTTTGACCAAGTTAACGTGGTCAGACATACGATTTTTTAATATTTTTAAAAGTTGTAATAAAAATTCATAATTAATTATTTACTTAGAAAAAAATTACAAAAAATATGCATCACATCGGGACATGAGTCCTCTACTTATATCTAAAATCTTATAAAAAATATTATCATTATTGTGTTTAGGGTGGTCAAACAGACACCTAGTTCTTATTTTTTCCCTGAAATTTAAGTACTACTACATTGAAATTTCAAATTTTCACAAAATATATATTTTTTTAAACAAACCTAGTAGTTTAGAAACTACATTCAATTTTCTATAGATTCTATTATTACATATTTTTGAAATAATATAGATAACTTATTTAAATTTTTATGTCAAGCTGCCTAACTCTAATTTTTCTAAATTTTTTGCCACTTAAGGGCCTATTTTTTTCCATGATGATCCTGCGCATACCCATGGTTGAATGGTATGAATAAATAGTGACTCTGTACCTTGTGATATAATGTCAAAATTTCTTGATTGCATGTACTACAACTAGAAATTATTTCTTTGTGGTAGTTTAATTACATTCAATGGGGGTCAAATTTTTACAGATGAAATAGATAACATACTTTCCCCCATTTTCATTTTCCTAACCTAAAACCCCTCCTATAGCATCATCAAAAGCATCTACATACATATGGAACAAAAGGTTCCAATTTGGTCCACGTAGGATAGGAGAATAGATGAGTTTCTCCATAATGATTTCAAATGATGATTGACACTTTGGTGTCCATATAAAATCAACATTATTTTGGAGAAGGGAAAACATAGGGGCTAAAATCTTCCTAAATTTTTCTATGAATCCTCGATAAGATCCAACATGTCCTAAGAAGCTTCTAACATTAGTTTGGTTTTTCAAAGTCTCAAGTTGATGTATTACCTCAATTTTCTTAGGGTCCACTTTTATCCCTTAAGTTGAGATGTGATGTCCCAACACTATCCCTTGTTCTACCATTATTAGGAATTTTTCATGACCAAGGGATAGCTGATGGTCCTGACATCGCTTCATCACTCTATCCAAATTTTGAAGGCCTTCATCAAAATTTGATCCATACACAGTGAAATCATCCATGTAAACTTCCACATAATCATTCACTAACTCAACAAATATGGCCAGTATATCTCTTTGAAATGTTGCAAGAGCATTGCATAGCCTGAAGGGAAGGAATTGATATGCGAATTTTCCCCAGGGACAAGTAAAAGTTGTTTTGTCCTAGTCTTCTACTGCCACCAGTATTTGGTTATATCCATAAAATCCATCGAGGAATGAGAAATACTTCCTTCCAACCAAATTATCCAAGACTTGGTTTATAAATGACAGAGGGAAGTAATCTCTATGGGTAGCTTTCTTAAGTTCCCTATAGTTAACACACACTCTCCACTTCCCATTTTTCTTATGGACCACTACTAGAGGCTAGACCCATTTGTTGTTAGAAATGGGATAAATAAATCCCACTTGTAGGAATTTCTGAATTTCAGTTTGAACAATGTCTTTCAAAGAAGGATTGATTCTTCATTGTGGTTGACGAACAGGTCTAACATCCATAGTATAGATGTGATGGGTACAAACATTGGGGTGTATTCCTCTTATGTTTGTATAATCCCAAGAAAAATATTTAGATCTATTTACCAAAACATCAAACAATTTGTGCTCTTATGGTTCTGTCAACCATTTGTTAATATTCAAAGTTTTTATTGGTAGTAACATGATGGTTTTAACCCCTGGATGGTTGGAGGTGATAGTGTGAACTTCTTTGGTCAAAGTGATGAGAGGAAAACTATGTGGTATGGTTCGATGAAGTCTAGAAATGTCTTCAAAGAAGTGATCCATTTTTAGAATGATATTAGCCAAGGGGCAAGGTAATCCCATGAAGCTAGTGTAATCAGATTTAGTATGCTCAGTATTGATTGGTTGTCCTAGTATCTCTTCTACATCCAACATTTCCTCATCACTTGAGCCTATGGTAATATTTCCCATGTTCTTTTCCAATTCATCTTCTAACTCTTCACCATGTTTTTTAATGAACACCATAGCAAGTGAGGCTAGATTCTCTTGTCCATTGGAACCATCTAGTTCATCAACCCAAATTTTGTTATGTTCACCAAGTTTGGTAGGAGGATACAAGAATAAATGTTTACTAGTAGGACCATGTGAAATGGTCATTCCTCCCTCTCTATGTACAATCAATCTTGGTTGCAACTGTAGCTAGCCAAGGTCTTCCTAGGATAATAGGATAATAGTCCTTTGGTGTGAGGGATTGGATTACTTGAAACTCTACTGAATACTCCCAATTTTCAACCTTAACAAGAAATTTTTCCATGACACCTTTAGGAATAGCTATGGATTAATTTGTCATCTGTAACACCATAGTTGTGGAACATAAATCAGTGAGTCCCAACTTTTCCATAATGGCGACTGTCATCACATTAATGATCATGCCTAGGTCCACAAGTGCATTAGGTATTGTTACCTCATTGATTGTCACTATTATTAGTAGACTAACTGGATCATCATATTTTAGAGTTGTGGTTTTTCCAGCCAAAAATTCAACTAGATAACCATTTATGTGAATAGTATTGATCTATTTTGGTTTCCTTCCTAGTGTTTTGATACACAACTATTTGATCAATTGGTTTAGTTTAGGAATCTCTTTAATTTCTTGTATAAGGGAACATCGATTTTAAGTTGTTTAATTTCTTGTATCAGCGCAATTTTAGTGGATCTCAAGGTCATTTTCAAAGGGTTTTTTGAGGTGGTAGGTTTAAGACACTCTGAAAAAGGTGCTTGAATTGGTGTTTGATTTTTCTCTTTTAAGATGCAATCCTTCTTTAAAATATCAATTGGACGCTTACCACCCTCCTCCTAAGGTAACTTGGAAGTTCCAGCTAAGGATTGTGGAAGGGTCTTATCTTGATTACTCACTAGATCTGGCTCTAAAGGTCTGGAAGGTGTCTTAGGTAATTTAGCAGATTCTTTAATCAGCTCATCTAGGATCTAAACTATCATTGGTTATTGGAGTCTTTTTCCTAACCTTAATTGTAGGTTTCAACAATGAATAGCATTGAGTCCAGTCACATTTTCCTATTTCATAAAATACACTAGAGTGTTTTGATGATTATTGTTTGGATTAGGGATAGGTTGTGCTAAAAGTTGTGGTTGGGTAACCTGCTAATTTTATTGAGGATTCTGAGGAGCTAGTAAAAGAATCTATTGTTGATTAGGAATCCTTCTTGACCTAGTATAAAATTGATTTGTGGTTGGTTCCATTGAGGAGTAGGATTTTGAGGATACCATTATTGTTGAGTCTGATTGGACCATGTTGGGGGTTTCCCCAGGACTGTTTTTCCCATTCAGGTGGTCCCCAAGGATAGGTTCCCCAATCAGGTGGTGCTTGAGGCCAAGTTGTTTCCCATTGATTATTATTCCAATTGTTTGGGGGTCGTGAGGTAAGATTTATGTTCTAGCCATAAGAGAAATTTCCTCCATGTCTTTGATTCAGAAGATTGAACCCTTCTTCAACCTGAGCTATCATTTTTCTTAGAATTCTTGATTGCACTAAGAATCTCACATTGATCAGTAGCATGACTCTTCTCAAAAACTTGGAAAACATCAACTTTGTCCAAGGGGCATTCTCTTAATAGATGTGTATTTCAACACTGAGGACAATAGATGGATAAGGTCTTAGGATTACGTGTTTTGGCCTATATTCCATCTAGTGTGGTATTTAGTTGAACAAGAATGTTAGTTCTAAGATTTGTTATCTCCTCGCATAGTTTTCATGTTTCATTGGAACCTCTAAAAGAGTAGACTTATAAATACCTCCTCTAGTAATAGATAACTTATGGCATAATTCAGTGATATCATCAAGTCAAAATTGGGAGACATCTCCATTTCCCATTAAATCTAGGCTTCCCCTAGCATCTTCATCAAGTCCCTTGAGAAATATGGTTTTCAAAATTTCTAGACTAATGGATTCTTTGCCATAACATTTAGATAAGAAGATAAACCTATCCAGGTGATCTTCTAGGCTTTCATCTTTTTTTTTTCCTTAGTTTGAACAAATCCTCTTTCCTATCGCTGACTCTACAGTAACTCTGGTATTTTTCCATAAAGGTAAACTCCATATCATCCCAAGAGGTTATTAACCGTGAAGCTAAACCCATGAACCAACACATTGCTGAGAATTTTAGAGTAGAGGGAAAAAGTTTCAATTTCTAGTTATCATTCTTGTAGTCATATGTCTGACACAGAACTTTAAACTCAAATAGAAACTGGTCAGGATCTTCAAAGGATAATCCTCTCAAAGTCGACAAAAGGGTTGGTGAAATTTTTTTCATAGGTGTATCATCATCTTGATCAATAGAAATTTAGGATAAGTAAATGTCTATGCTCCCTCTGTTAGGTTAGCGCCGTTTCTTCAGTCACCAATGATGTTGAAAGGAATGCATTCCTCTTCAAAGGTTTGTTGTATTTATTGAAGTTCTAGGGTATGCAAAGGGATACTTTCCTCTACAAATGTTTGTTCTGTTGGGTGAATTTTTGGGGTATACAGGGAGGTCTTAGGTTGATCTTGCTCGATCAATTCTTTGATAAATTCTTCTAGTGAGACTTCCTCCTCCCTGCTTGTGGTTGGAACGTCTTTTGGGGGGATTTGTTATATATCTTTTGTGGGGCCCTCATTTCCTAACCATGCAGAAAAAGAATCCTCACGACTATATTTTTTTCTTGAAAGAGGTATTCAAGCAATTTCCTACTAACACTAGAAAAGGAAGTGTCGCCCAACAATGGTGCCAAAAATTGACAAGTTGTTGTGAGGTCCTATCGCTTTAGTTGAAAACATGCATCAAATATATCAACTGGGTAGTGTTCAAAGGTTGTATGCCATAGGAAACATCTCTACTAACTCTCCTAGATTTTTTGAATATTGGAATAATTGTAAACAAAAATTAAGCTAAAAGTTCATTAAACTAGATAGCGTAAAGTTGTTTTAAGCTAGAAAACATGGAATTATTAAGGTAGAAAACATAAAATGATTAAACTAGAAAGCATGTAAATTACCTAAAAAGGAATATTTTTACAATAAAAATGTAAAGTTTAAATGAAAAAAAATATCAACTAACATCGAACTACTAACAAAAAATAAACTTAACAACCTATAACTGATAACCAGAGTGGGTGCTCTGGAATTTCAAATAAATAGAACTAAAGATTGTAAACTTGAACTACAACCTGCAGGAATAACTAACAGAGCTTGACACATACAAATAGCATTTATTCACATTTATCATATCCAAAATAAAAGTGACAGAATTGAAAGCAAAGATACTTATCTATCCTATGAAATTCCCTCGAGTGGCCAGCTCTCAGGTATTTTACTACCTAACTCAGATCACATAAACTTTTGTATCTTCAAAATGAATTCATCCATAATAATTCCATTGCACAAAACTAGTAACTCAAGATAAGATTGACAAAGCTTATCTTATTCATATTAGAAAAAGTGTAACATAGAGACATAGTTCAAAAATGCACTATTACAGCATAATAGTATCACCCTCATTGTTTCTGGTGGTTACATATATATAGAAAACTACTAACAAAATCCTAGATTTCAAATAGTGGAAGATCACAATTGAAAAATTCTTCTAACAAAATTTTAACTAACAAACAGACTGAGGTCCATAACATAAATAATTTAAGAGGCTCGAAGAGGAGCCATAAATTTTTAAAATAGAAAGTAAACATAAAACATTAAAAGACTCAATCCACTATACACTCTTGAAATTCTGGCACCTAAACTTTCAACACTTCTCATCAACTGCTTTGAAGTATGCTTTAAAATCCACTCGGCCGTGCATAATGACTTTTACAATACTAAAAACTATACCATTATGTTAGCATTAGCTAGCTAATTTCAATTAATTTAGGAAATAAAGATTATACACCTTTTTATAAAAATTAAACAATTATTAATCCAAAAAGTAAATAATTTGCAGGGTAAAAAAAATTGGGAGAAATAAGGAAGGGTATTTGGCTTATCATATTGATGAGGTTATTTATACCTCATCAAGGGACACTTTGTGAAAGAAAGGGATGCTTTGTGAACTTTTTTCCAAGGTCCTAAATCAACCTAAAAATATGTAAAAACACAAAATAAATGTGTAAGGACAAAGCTAAGGTAGAAAAATCAACTCACCTGGTGTCACAGCTCACCTCGAGCTACCTCATCTCATAGTACATCCAATCTCGGAGGCTCGTACTCTCATCTACTTAGCATCTTCAATCACTCTCCAACAACTTCATGCTACAAGAAGGTAAAACATTAAATTAGTTCAAGTTACTCCATTTTTACTCTTACATATGTTGAAATTAGGGTTTTTACTATATTAGGGTTAAAAGTGTTTTATCATTCAAACTAGCATAATAAGGGCTAGCAAGCTCCATTTTCAACATTTTTATTTGCGTTGGAATCATTATTTTGCTCCCGTCCTCATCAAATTTCTATCATGTGGTATGGTACTTGGAAATTCCCTATGATACAAATTACCTTATTTGATTTGGTTAGACTGTTACCTTGATTCCACATTCATAAAGCAAGTAGAATCAAGGGGGGCATACATCGACCCTCAAATTTGATTTCTAGAAGAAGTTAGAGGATTTTTCAATGACTAACAAATTTGTGTTGTAGGATGCAGTTCCTAACATTGTGGCTTTGTAGATAGATATGGTGGGGGCTTCATTCTCCTGCGTTGTGAATGAACCTATATGAGTATCCTTTTATGAAACAAATTTAATTGTTTGGATTGCTTTAGCTTACATATGCACGTAGATTCATATGGGAGCTAAAGTGGGGGCTAAGCGTAGTGGAGAAAATTGTACGCTCTTCAAGATAGTGCAATTCCACACTTAATTTGGCTCTATTTTGGCACCCTTGCAATAAATTCCCATTTAAATCATCATTAATAGGCCCCTAAGACCTTTATTTTGGATCTTGAGGCTTATTTCAACTAAAAGCCCAATAAAATCATCAAAAATGTAAAAAATTCCAACAACCCACCTTGAAAATCTGTGTTTAGACTCATATCCCACCTTGGGCGTATGAGTTCCCTTAGGTGGGACCTAACACTAGGGTTGGTGTATGAGTCCCCTTTGGGGTTTTTTAAGTGTTTGAGTGGGAAAATTAACTTTTTGATTCAAATATTTGGTTTATGTCAAATTTTGAGATCTGGATAATGGTAAATTAGGTGTAAATGCCTATATAAGCAAGCTTCTAGGTCATTTTTTCATCTAAGCAAGCATTTAGAATTGCAATTTCAATAGCCAAGCATTCAGCAGTCAATAATCAACAAAGTTGAAGCCTTGGAGTAGCATTATTATGTTTTTTAGGCCTTCAAGCTCACTTTCATTCAAGATCTAGCATTGTCAAAGGTTGGTTATAGTTTCCTATTGTGAACCATGATGGATTCTAAGTTGAGGAGATGCAACTAGCCATCAATCTAAGCCTAATCACTTGTTTCCTCCATTGTCACACTACTTTCAGCCTACGGAAGGTACATGCATCATTAGGGCTCATTTGAGGTGATTAAAGATCTCCTAAAGTGAGTCATTCATTATTCAAGCTTCATTCATGCATCTTGTTCTTGCACATTAGAATAGGATTGCATTACATTTCAAATTTCCTAATCTTAGACACACTTGAGGTTAGGATCTACATTCCTATTTCCATTCATGATTCATTGGTTCTATCAAGCTTTAACTATCAAACTAGGGGTTTGACCGAGGAAAACCTCCCATAAGCAAGTCAACTCTATATTCTATTTTGCAAGTCTTTTAGCAAGTTCAGATCCAAAAATCAATTTGGAAGGAAAGAGCGGAGATTGGAGCATAGATCTAAACTTTGAATTCTTGAAAAAGTAGAATGAAAATTATATGCCAGAAATGGCATATGAGTCCCACTATAGTTCATTTTTCTAGATTTTTGTAGTTCCACATACCCTTTTTCCGGAAACCCTAATTTGGGACTAATAAGCCCAGACTAGTGTATGAGTACCAATGTGCCAAAATTTTAGTGTTTTCAATTTTTCAAAGCTTCATTCAGCCTTCTTCAAGTTTCCAGGTGCACACATTAATCTTGCAATTCTTTGTTCTATTTTGCATGTTTTTTTAGGTCATTTAGTGAAAGGTTGCATTATACTAGGTTAAAGCATTTTGGTTTGCATTGCATTTTTCTTTCCAAGCCCTAGCTTGGTGGTGAACTCCTCATTAGTTTATAATCAAATCGTAGGACATACCTATAGCAAGATCTCTTTCTCTTTTGCATTGAGATCACTAGGGTTTCCCTTCAATGTAATGGATGTGAAGAAGTGTGTTGCTTTATATCCTAAATCATAAAGTAAATCCACCACACCATTTTTACACCTTTCCTTCAGATCTGATGATTTTTTCTATTGAAATGAAATTCAAAAATGACTACCCTAAATTTATCTTTCTTACCTGGAGCATAAAACAAAATTTACTGAAACTTTCTAGACTAATATTATATGTTACGAGCAGGCTTAGGAAGTATAGAAACAAGGTTTTCAATTTTGTAAAAGGAATTTTCAAGCCTAATTTGGGACTAAATCACCCAAAGGGGTGTATGAGTCCCAGTCAAGGTTTTTTCAGGGGTTCAAATAGTGAAAAATACACAACACATAATTCCTAGAAAGTAGGAAAAACAACTTGTAATGGGACTAAATCATCCAGAGGGGCGTATGAGTCCTAGTATAGGGTTTTTTCACCAAATCAAAAAAAAAAAATTTGTTTCTAAGTTTTCAAACTTTTATGTTTTCTATATTGTTTGTAATTGTATAATTTCAATGAAATTGAATTATCTAAGATGCAAAAATGCAACCTATATGCACTTTCACTAATGCAAGATTTTGAAACCCTAGATGCAAATTAACTAATGAAAAACCTAATGTAAAGTTAATATAAGATAGATCTAGGACTATGATGCACTCCAAATTAGAAATGAGGTGTTCACATCAATTTCAACAAAATGAAATGACAGAAATAGGGTTCCACCTTTTAGGAGATGGAACTAAGGGATAAGGACCTTCTAGTTCACCTATTTCCTTCAAGTTTCATTCAAGGAAACCCTAGAGATCTCAATCCAAGGATGTAAAGGGGAAAGGAATCTGCAATAGGGATTTCCTAGGGTGTGATTAAAGACTAAAGGGGTTCACCACAAAGCTAGGGCTTGGAAAAACAAGAAATGTAAATGGCATGCAAAGTACCATGCAAAACCTAACTAAATGACCTAGGAAATGAAACTAAAAAATCAAGATAACAAGCTAAGAATGAATAGAAAGGTACCTAGAGGAAGGATGATGTCAAAACAAGCTCCAAAACCATCAAATATTGTTGTTTGATGCTAGACTAGGACTCATACGCCAATCTAGGTAATTTAGTCCCAGACTAGGGTTTTCGTGCCAAAACTAGAATCTCACAGTGGTTGATCTCAATTACCTAAATATAGAAAATGAAGTATAGTAGGACTCACACCACAAGTGGTGTATCAGTCCCACTGTACTTTTTTCAGAGGATCAATACCTGAATCTACTCTCCTATCCCTACTCTTCCTTCAAAACTTCATTTTTGGATCTAAAACTCTAAATTTGGACCTGTAGATGACTTTCCATGAAGATGATAACCTTGTGACAACTTGTCTCAACCTTGCAACCTTTTCTTCAAAGAATCTTCAAGCCTCACAACCACCTAGATTTGTAATCACACATGTAGAGAGAGAAAAAATAGTTGATTGTTAGGAAATAGGGGTTTTCCTAGGTCAAACCCCATTTAGGTAATTAAACCTTGTGATGAAACAATGAAACATGAATAATGATAACTTGAATGATTTCTAGAGATGTAAATCAATAATCTAACATGAAGTGGACATGTAGAATGTATATCTTGATCTTGAATTAGATATAGAAGAATGCTTAATCTTGGATCTTGAATGCTACTTCACAACACTAGCTTAACAACATGCTTGATCTGCTTGATAACCTTGACATGATAATGGATCCTAAATTGTTGCAACAAATGATGAATAAATATGCCCTTGAATGCCTTAGAAATTCTCTTGAATTTCATTGAATACTCTTGTAAACTCTTGTTATCACAAGCGTTCTATTAGGAATACTCTTTTGAAATTCTTAGGTGAAAATGA
Source organism: Sequoia sempervirens (assembly GCA_007258455.2). NCBI lineage: Eukaryota > Viridiplantae > Streptophyta > Pinopsida > Cupressales > Cupressaceae > Sequoia > Sequoia sempervirens. Next base: position 307,472,138 of record VDFB02058242.1, on the reverse strand, counting down.
GTGAAATAACCTTGTATTTATACTTGTTTATGCCAAATTTCTCAAAATTACAACACTACAAGCCAACATCAGATCTAGGAGAATAAAATATCATCAAGAATTTGAATTTAATTTAGGTTTAAGTCACATAGGACTCATATACCAGAAGTGGTGTATGAGCCCCATTAGGCTAGGCTTTGAGACACATTTTTCAAGAAATGCTTAGATTGATATGAAATCTAGATCGAGGCCCCAAAACATAGGTGGCACTCATATTCTCAAGGTGGAGTATGAGTCCTAGATCACTAAATATGGGCCATACAATCCAAAAAGACATGAATTATGATTGGATATTGGTAAATCTCAAGATTAATCTTAAAAAGATGTATTAATTAAGGCTTGTGGATGCAAAATAAGGCCAATTAAGGCATAAATAAGCCCAATTTATTAATGAAACCATAGATTAGTGTGAAAGTGTAAAGGTACACTTTACAACAGCCTAAATAAGGCACAACTAGGTCCATTTAGTTTACAAGTTCCCAAGGATTAATGTCAATGTGTTAAACACATTACAACACTAAGTCAAGTAAACATTATGCTCAATTTAATAGGGAGGGCCTAAACAAGTGCAAAAATGTAGAGGGATACATTTTTTATCACTACACATAGCGTGCTTCAAAATGCTTTACAACTAGTTGTGGTGCCTTCTAGTGTGTAACCTAATGATGTAGCAACCCTAATTCAAGGTATGAAATTGGTCAATAAAGATATTATTTTCATAAAGATGAGCTACCTCCATTGGAAATACAACAACAAAATGATGCTTTGATGATAGTGGCCCACATTAATTATTTTGACATTAATTATACTCTCATTGATAATGGTTTGACACTCAATGTTTGTAGTGTAAGCCTTTTGGATAAAATTGGAGTAGAAAATACTAAAATTCAACCAGATTATTTATCTATATGTGGTTTTGATAATGTGGGAAAACAATCGCTTGGTGTGATAACATTGCTTGTAAAAACTAGTAGGGTTACATTGCAAACTCCTATCCATGTCATGCCCCAAGAAATGTCATATAAAATACTCTTGGGTAGGCCATGGATTCATGAAATGAATGGAGTCCCTTCAATGCTTCATCATCTAATGAAATATACTTATAAAAACAAGGTATACACAATCAAAGATAACTTATAATCGGAACTTAGTTGATTGCAAACTGAAATAGAAATGACAAATCCTCTTAGAATATTGATACCAACCATGTAAGTAGAACCTTTGCAAATAGAATAAAAGGCTTATTATTTTTCATCACTGACTAAGTTGTTAGATGATTCCTGAGGTTCATTAGATTTTACACCTACATTCATGGGAGAATACAAGATTACACACAACAAGAAAAAATCTACAATAATATCAAAACAATTTGAGTCATTAAAACCATGCGAGTCCATAACTTTTAGAAAAGAAGAAAAAAAAAATTATACATATACATATGATGAAAGTGATCATGAAAAATATCCTTCCTCAAAAGAAATGCAACCATTTTATGGAAGGGGTTACAAAATTTTGAAACAACTTGGCCATAATGGAAAAGGATGTGGTACTAAAGAATAAGGTAAATGTGTCCTTATAGAGCCTAACTTGGAAGAAACAACAATAGGTCTTGGTTATTTACATTCAATAAAAAAATAGCATTATTTGTTGCTCCTTTTCATGTGGTAGTTGTAGAATCATAGCATATTCATTACCATACATGAGGGTATAAACTTGGCTTTATGCAATAATATTTTCTTTTTGCAAGGAGCATCATATCATCATCCATTTTTAGCTCACCTTTTCCCCTTACACTTGGGGGGAAATGGGTTAGGTAGCCTTGTCCTAGTATGACACTTGACATTTCCCCTTTGGCTAATTTTTTCCCCTCCATATATGATGAGCAAGATTGGGATGTGGATGACCTACTTTAGGTTGGCTCATATGTGACATACTTTAGTTCTTTTCTTTATATGTTCTTGTAGAGAAGGGGGATTCACTATTCATAAGTGTCTTTATTCTCAAGAGAATCCCAAGGGGTGAACTTCCCTAAACTACCTCAGGGAACAGAGTGAGAGTTCTAGAATCTGAAGGAGTAAAATCACAGAGGTTTTCTAGAAAAACTAGCAAGTTTTCAGTCAGAGGACGTCAATGTGGAAAATGGATGACAACGTGACACGTTGGAGTCCCAAAGGCATGTTGATGTCTTGTATGGACTAGAAACCAAGTTTATCACAGAAAATAGCAAAGTGTCAACTTCTACCCTGATTGCTAGGAATTCTTGGAATTCAAGGAAAATGATAGAAAGTAATTGAACTAAGGTAAAGTAAAGTATAAATGATAAAGATAAAGAGAGAAAGTTCTTACAGCCACCCAAGTAATGAAGCCTCCCACAAGGAAATATCTTCAATACCTACATGTGTAATATAGAGAGAGAAAATGTTGGGGTTGTACAAGGGTTTGCCTCAGTCAAATCCCCATTTTGGAGTTCCCACCTCCACAAACAACCAGTTAGATAGAGAGAGTGAGAAAAATAAGCAAATATGAAGTGATAAAAGAAATCATTGCTCAAGGAGGAGAACTTGTATCATGAGATCGAGATGCAATTGATAGGTGATGTGAGAAATCCCAAGATGCTTGCAAGCACAAGATAAGGGAGATAGAGCTGCAAGAGCCAAGTGAGTTGCAAAGAGCACTATAAGAGGTTGAAATTGTTGTTGTAGCAAGTTGTATGGAGTTGTGCAAGAAATATATCAAGACAAAGGGAAGAGGAAGAGGCCATAGCCAAATTTAGAGAGGTCCAAAGAGAGAAAATGAAGTAAAAATATAGCATTTAACGAGAGGATAGGAGGGAAGAGAAGCTTCCTGAGCCGTTATAAGGTGTCCCGGTCCGAGTATGTGCAGGATCATCATGGAAAAAATAGGCCCTTAAGTGGCAAAAAAATCATAAAAAATAGAGTTAGGAAACTTGATGTAAAAAATTGAATAAGTTATCTATATTATTTCAAAAATATGTAAGAATAGAATATGTAGCAAATTAAATGTAGTTTCTAAACTACTAGGTTTATTTTGAAAAAATAAACCTATTTGGTGAAAAATTGAAATTTCAATGCAGTAGTACTTAAATTTCAAGGAAAAATAAGAAGTAGGTGTCTATTTGACCACCCTAACCACAATAAAATGATAATATTTTTTTATAATATTTTAGATATAAGTAGAGGACTCATGTCTCGATGTGATCCATATTTTTTTGTAATTTTTTTCCAAGTAAATAATTAATTATGAATTTTTTATTACAACTTTTAAAAAATATAAAAACTTGTATGTTTGACCACCTTAACTTGGTCAAAACTTCATGAAATTATTATTTTTTTAATCCTATAGTATGTGAAGCATAGAATGTGATGCATGTTTTGGGTTCAAAAAATGTGATACAGTTTGAAAGCTATAGATGTTTTTCAATCATCCTGTCAATCAGGACTTTAGTTGTAATTCAAAGTAAAGAATAATTTATATTGGTGGAAAGTTGAGAATCTCCTTTATAAACCCTTTTCGTTTCATCAATTTTGGGCAACAAAAAGTCATTAGCCACATACCCTACATATACCTATCATATCGCCACTTTTTGGCCCATCATGATCCTACACATACCTGTCCATTACCACTGACAAAAGGAGGTTATAAATGGAAATCATGCTCAAAAATGACTATTTGAATGTTGAAATGTCACGAGACACTAGTGTGACACGTGGATGTCTACACAGTGCGCTAGTGTGCAAACACATCATAGTACAAAGCAACAAGAATGGGAAAGGAACAAGGTTTGACGCAAAGCTGACATGCAAGGGTAGCTGTTGAAAAGGGGTCCTAAGCATTTTAAGAGGGGAAAAAGGTTGATTTAGGGGCTAAAATGAGCTTACACAAGTACTAAGGGAGTGGACACTAAAGCAAATACAATGATGTATTTGAAATTGCAAGGGGGTGCAATTTTATGACATTACAGTTCATTGTAATTGCATGTATGCTTGATGTGATCCCCCGTATAGTGTTGCTTGGCGTGTCTTTATATTTGTGATTTTTCTTTGGATAACCCTTGTTACAACGTTGGTACAAGGATGAAAAGGAATTGAATCTATTGTGGCATTCTTCTATTTATATCTACATTCTTTTATCTATTGTAAACATTGTCTTATCTATTGTCTTGTTTTTTCCTTTTGGGGGTGATGCAAGGCATTGAGACATTAAGGTCTCTTCCATGTTGACCCAAAGGCTTTTCTTTTCTTTTTTTCACTCTCTATGCGTTATTCTTCCATTTTTTTCATTTTATACAAGTATTTGGGGAATGATGATGATTTTGAGCTCTATTATATCACTATACCAAAGACATATGTTGACCTTGAATTAATAGATCCCTTATGTGTTATCTTTTGATATAGCATGTGGGGAAAACCATTCTTCATGAAGCATCCTTATTTGGAAACATATAATTGGCATAGGGATTTCCTAATAAGCTCACATTTCCCTTTTGTCAATTGGCATATATTGGAATTATTTCATTTTGGCATTTGCACCTTCTAAGGTAAGTTTAATTTTTAGTTTAACATTTTGCTTCACTTTTCTTCACAAGAGTTGAACTTGGTGTAGCATTGGTACAACACATTGGTCATTTTGTGGCACCATATCAAAGATATCAAGGAGTATAACCTTTTGTATGGTTGATGTATGGGAGACATGTAGATCTAGTATGACCTTCCCATTTGCCATTTTTTATTGGTATACATTTAGTGTATATCAGACTGCACTAGACCTTGTGTGTTTCTCATTTTTCCTTGTGGCTCACATGTGTATATTGGACTGCACTAGCGCTTGTGAGTATATTTTATGGATGTATGACATAATAAAACTTGCTAGTCCACCCTTTTTATTTTTCCATTGTATTTGGCATTGTATGCTTGTGTATCTTGTCTTACTACACATATCTTAGATGCATGTGTGTTCCTTTGTCCTTATGTTTCTTTTCCATGGGATTTTAGATCTTGGGGTATTGTGCAATCTCCTTGATCATTTTTTATCCTATGTGCATCAACATTTGTACACTTGGACCTCTCTTGACACATTTTTTTCTACTTTAGTGTGAGTCTAAGTGTAATTTCATACTCTCACTAAAGTGGGGGCTAAATGTAGTGTAGGAAATTATATGTACCTTTACAATTTCACACTATGTTTGGGTCCCTTAATTAATTGGACATAATTAAGCTTCTAATTTTCCAAATTATGCATTCCAAAGCCTTATTTTTCCCATTTTTTGAAAGGGGAACCAACATTTAATAAATACAATCAATAATTAAATCACCTTGGAATATGAGTGTCCTGGACTTAAAGGATAGGACACATTCACCCAAGGGAAAACCAATCCATTATCAAAAATAACTTTTGGTGATAGGTACATGCTATCAAACTCTTCACAAATATACTTGCAAACTATCATTTATGATTTTGTACATTCTGAAATCTACATTTTATGTATTAAGGCTTATTGTTTAATTTTTTTGAGTGCTTCAAATCAATTTAGTTTAGTTTCAAATCTTTTCTATTGTCCAAAGGATTGAGATCCATGTCTGATTGGCTCAACATTGAGGTTGAAATTCAATATTTTCACCTTGTGATCTCTTTCCTTAGGAAATTAGGGAAAGGACACCTATTTAGATCCCTAAAATTTTCAGCCCACCCTTAAGACCATTTGGGCATCCCTTTCCCCACATTTTAATTCTAAGGTCCAAGAAAGCCTTGTGATAGAAGAAAAGCCACTTTATAGGAGGGGAGCATGGGAGATCTTGTGGATCAACATTTGGAAGGTGCATATGATATAAATTAAACATAAATAATATTTTTTTCTTCCTTGTCATGTTTAACATAATTATCTCAGTATTGGTCTCACATAAGTTGAGTCTTAAAAATACAAGGAAAAGTTGATTTAGCCAAGTAAACATGCTTCTAACATATAATGACCAAGAAACGAGATGCTTCAGATGATGATGAACACATGGTAAATTAGGGATAAACTCTATACAAACTCATCTCAGTCTTGTCATGCTTCAGGTGGATAATGATATAATATCAATGAGTAGCATTGATAATAGTGTTTTGGCATTTTGCAAGAAAAACAATGTTTTGAATTTTACTTGAAATTTTCTATTGCAATCAATCAATTATTATGCTTGACTTGAAAGAATAACCATGCTTCCTAAACTTATATATGAAAAATATAGTATTGGAGAGTAAATTTAATAACTTTAATAAAATATTTCTTGAAGAGAAAATTTTCTAGAAGTTGTTAGCAATATTTTCAAAAAAATTAGGGTTTTAGGGCTTGCATTAAAATTTTTAATGTATCTTGGCTAAAACTCTAAACCCTTTCTCTCAACTTCATTAATTTATGTTATTTTTGATTGATTACTTTCTCAGTCTGCCTTTTTTTAAAGTTCTTCTTGCATGTCTTTCTAATCATTCAATGACCAGTCCCTAATTCCTAGTTATCTGTTATTTATTTTCATTGTGTACATTATTTAATCACTTAATTCACTCTTATACACTTAAAGGAATGGTCCCCACTTAATCTTTGTTGGCATACGCATGTCAATGTTATTTCCATGCATTTTTATCTCATAGCACATTTTCTAAAAATTCAAACAACTTGAAGTTGCACTCATGAGAAATGAACTCACATGTATTCTATTGTATATCACTATCATATCTAATGTGTGTTCTAATGCTTTCCCAAGATAATGAAATGTCATCTTTTAATTCCTATATACCTGTTATATTATTTTTATTGTGTACATTATTTAATCACTCAATTCACTCTTATACACTTAAAGGAATGGTCCCCACTTAATCTTTGCTAGCATATGTATGTCATAATGATATTTTTTTTCTTTTTTATCTCATAGTATATTTTCTAAAAAGTCAAACTTGAAGTTGCACTCATGAGCAATGCAGTCGCATGTATTCTATTGTATATCACTATCATATCTAATATGTGTGCTAATACTTTTTTTAGATAATGACATGTCATATTTTAATTGGTAGTGCAAATTTCTTTCAACACAATCTTGTAAAAGTTGATTTCTTGTGAAATTGTACTATCGCACTCACTTGCCATGTGTTTTCTCCAAGCATTATTTTTCTCCTCTACATAATTACAATCAAATCACATACAAATGACATGATATTATTTGAGCCCATGTCCATATCATGACATAGATTCATTAAAGTTGGAGAACTTAAACTTGTTCCCATGCATTATATAAGGACACGAGGAACATAATCAGTATGGGCCTAGTTATAACAACCAAATGGAGGCAAATAAAGATAAAAGGTGATTAGGAAATATGTGGTTGATTCTCATTACAATGTACACATTTCTCATGTTGCACAATTTCTGAAAGAAAATGCAATCCAAGGTTGTGCTTGTACACCATGAAGACACATGGTTCTACCATATAAAAGTAAAGTAAATTAAGCAATTCCATTTGAAGAGCCCACTAGTGAAGATGCGGTCGACCCCATGACTTGGAGGCTACTTTAGAGGTGGAAACTCTTATTGCAATGCATGCAGCCTTTGTAGGGCAACATGGTAAAGTAATTTTTAAAATTAAATAATGCTAAGGAATTGATGTGCACTCGTCAAATTGATTATGAAAACCCCCACCAAGATCAATGGTTGGCACTCAAACATGAAAACAACTATGTAGAATTAGTAGGTATTTCTCATTCAATCCCTAACTCTAGTTCAGTGATGGTTTTATACTATATGGATGAAATGCATGAATTGATTTCATTTAGTTACTCATTCATATGAGATAAAGGTTTTTTTCAAGAAGAAATTAAGTTGTTCCAGCTGCTCTGGTGGTCATTTCTAACAAAAACTACATGGTTCCTACAAATTGAAAATTGGCAAGTCTAAATTGTCATTCTTGGTTCTTTGCAAATAAGGTTTTCTACTTTGTAAGGATATAGTTAGGGTTTTATGAAGAATATAATATATTCTTATTGAGAAATTAAACCATAATTTATTTTTGATTGTAAACACTAATTATTTCATAAAGCCATAAAATGAGTTCAACATCATCCAAAACTGGTCAAACAAAATGAGATTGGAATATGATATAATTATTCAGATCCGAGGTTTATCAAAAAAATCCAAAGCATGCACAATGATCTATAATTCCTTTAGACAAGATTATTGATAAAGCTAAGGCTATTAGAGATGAAAATATTCTAGTCTAGGGTTGGGAATTGCTTAAATATGGTTTTAGGAGGTGCAATGTTACAACACCCATCTCAATTATCTAGAATTTTTGTGATTATAGGCTAGTTACATTCCCAATGTGTTCATCAATGTAGACTTGGTAAGGGTCATTTCCAATAATTTTAATGTTGATTCCAAGGAGATTTTGAATAAAACTGGTGGTGTGCTCACTAGACTGAGATAAGGATTTCATCTTTGAGGTGCTCAATTTGAATTCAATATAAAATATTCTATTATATTTTAACTCATTATATAGAGAATATTCTAGGGTTAAGAACAGTTATCAAGTAAAGTTGTTACCCCATCATAGGAGAAGGGATTGTGACAAGAAAATTGTGAGGTTTACTAATAATTAAGTTGAATGTTTCAATTATGATATCTTTGATGATTATTTTTTGAGCACTTATTTCACCCTATGTCAAGTTTTTGGTGTAGATTGAAAAGTACAAATGCATGTGCATTTGATGATGGTTGCTAATATTTAGAATATGAATATAAACAAAAGTTTTGATTTTTGATAATTTATTGTAGAATAAATTCATTAAAGTTTGATGGAAATCGAGATAGATAGTAGAGTGATATACTTTAACTTGTATTCCTTGCTTTGCCTAATTATGTTGTTGTGGACAACGGAAATGGATGCTTCACTTCCTTCTCCACAAAATGGATACAAGGAGAGGGATCCAATTTCATGATATTCACATTCAAGAATACCTCAGAGATCTCAACCCAATGAAGGATATAGGAGATCTGACAATAAGGTATCCTAGGATATGATTGAGACAAGAAAGGGGTTCACCAGCAAGTGTAAACTTGGAAAAGACAAAATGTTTGAAAACACAAAGTAATATTCAAAATTGAACTAAATGACTTGAAAATGCAAGAAGAATAAAACAAAAAGTTGTAAAATTGTAAGTGTGCACCTGGAAAGCTTGTTAGAGATGGAATGGGGTTCTGAAATCTTGAAAAATGTTGATTCTTAAGCCTAGTGGGACTCATTCACCATTCTGTGTGAGTCTTGACTCGAGAAAACTGCACCAAAGCCTGTTTTAGCCAAATGGGTATCCAAATCCACAAAATATTTGAAAAATAGGTACAGTGGGACTCATTTGCCACTCTTGTTGAATGAGTCCACTTTGACTTTTCTGGAAACTCAGAAGTGGAATATGTAGCTCTTGGTCTGCTCTTTTTGTTCCTCCATGTGTCTGAATCTGAAACCTTGATTTTTGAGGCTATAAATGACTTTTTATGTAGATTTTGACCTTTCCAATAGGGAGATGACTTCAACAAGTTTGGAACCTAATCTACAATGATCTCCAAGCCTTTAAAGTACCTAGATCTACAATCACACAAGAGAGAGAGAGAGAGAGAGAGAAAATGTTGATTGTTAGGGAATAGGGGTTCGCCTTGGTCAAACCCCGCTTAGGTAATTAAACCTAAATGATGAAATAATATAATGAATCATGAAAACTAAGTAATGCAATTACATACTTTCCATAATGATGGATCTTGAGTTGTTGCAACAATGGATGAAGAATTTACCCTTGAATGACTTAGAAATGATCTTGAATGTTATCTTGAAGACCTTGTGAAGACTTGAAATGCCTAAATATTGCTTGCTTGACTTGAGAACATGGATACCTTATGAAACAATGACTTGAAAGCTTGTTTATATATGAAAGGCACTCAAATGGCCCTTATTTTGATCCCCAAGGTCGACATTCATCAAAATTCAACTTAGAATTGCAATTTTCCCTTTCAATTTTGAAAAAGTACCCAAGAGGGACTCATTCACCACACTTGTAGAATGGCTCCCACCTAAGGGGACTCATTTTCCCAAGGTGGTGAATGAGTCCCACCTTAAGGTTTTTGAGGTGGGTCTTCAATATTTTGGGGTTTTAGAGTGTTTTTATTGGGATATTAGTCAAACCATGCCTTGGGATACAAAAATAAGGGGCCTAAGGGCCTATTAATGATGATATAAAGGGTGATTAGGGCTAGGGACACAAATTTCAATGTGAAATTGTAGTTAAATATACTGTACAACATCAAAATGAGGTCCACTTAGCCTAGAAAGGCACAAGATCCAATGTGAATGTGTAAGACACATTACACCACTAGATTAAAACCAAGTTTAATTTACAAGCCTTCTAGATTAATGTGGAAATACAATTAAATACATTTTACAACATTGAATTAAGGGAAAGATAGGTCCATGAGACATAAATGCTTAGTAAAAGTCTAGAAAAGTGTGAAAGCAGTTTACAACACTTTACAACACCTTTACAAGATGTATTTTATTCAGTTTAAAATAGCCCAAGACCTAATGTGAATGTGTTTCCACATTACAACATTAAATCAAGGCAATATTAAGCCAAAATCACAAGGAGGGCCCAAACGATACAAAAAGAAGGGTTACTTTTTCAATGTCCACATTTAGCCCCCACTTTAGTAGGAGGATGAACTTGCTTCAAACTCGTAACACTAAAGTAGACATTCAAGTGGGGTCCTATAGTACCAATGCAGATTGTCTAGGATAACAAAGATGAAGGATGTAACCAAGCCCCCAAGATCCAAGATCCTAATTCAAATCAACATAAGCGCAAAAGGACACACACTTGAGGTGAATTATTTGCAGCAAAATAAGATACGCAATCATGCAATGAAAATAACTAGAAGAGAAGTGAAAATGAGTAAAAAAAATTTAAAAAAAGGTGGATCAAGCTTCAACCATTTGTCCAACACGATGTGGATCAGATCTAGGTTTTTTTTTTTGAAAAATGCATACTCACTTTGAGGTGACAGAACTCTTGGCTTTCCATCAAGTGAGAAGTCCAAAAAGGTGAGAAATATACACTCATGGCTGGTATGTACTCACACACACACGCAAGTGGCTATGGGGAAATTCATGCCTCGGATTGGGCTTCCTGCTCAACTATACCAAATTTATATCTCCTGATAACTTTAATAAGGCACCACAAAAATGATTTTTCAAGCTTCATGAGACAAGAAAAACTTTGTATGTTTGGAGCTCGTGAACAAATAGGATGGCTCTATAGGCATGCAAGCTATACTTTGCAACATGGCCATATAATAATTATTGTAAGTGCCAAAATAGTGTAAGGTATGTTCAAAGGTATTTTACTTAGTTCGTGCAAGGTCTCATCCTAGGGACCATTGTGTCTAACATTTCCAAGAGAGGACAAGTCGAAGAAATATCGTTCTCTTGGAGGAAATCAAGCCCAATGACACCACCAAGAAAATGATGCATTGCAAGAAAGAAAGAAAATAACACAATGAAATATGATGAGTGTCAATGTATGCCCCCACTATAAGTGGTTGATAACACCATTGTTGTGACAAATTGCTTTAGAGTAGAAGAATATATGAGAGCTTATTCGGAAATCCCTATGTTGACCCATATGTTTCTGATAAGCTACATCATGAATAAGTATGTCAAATGTGAGTCAACTTAAGGAATGTCATCCACATCCCAAGCTTGCTCTTACATGTACATGAAAGGCAATCAACTAGCCAAAAGAGACAATGACAAGTGACATACGAGGACAAGGCTATCTAACCCCTTGCCCCCACTTAGTACAAGACAAGGATGAGCCGAATAGGATGAAATTAAGTATCAAGCAGAGGATTCAAGTGCTTCAACACAAGGAAGAGCACCACACTCCTTGCAATGTTGAATTTTGTTGTTTAAAGCTTTATATGAGAATGGAGATAAGGGAGGTAACCCTAAATATTTCTTGAAAGAGTATGATATGTTAGTTTGCTTCATGTGTAGGAAGGAGATTGTATCTGATACCATAACAATCATCCAAGTCAGATGAAGGGGGTTTATGCTTCTAAGAAGGATGGGCTTCTTTACAAGAACAAAAATCATTTTTAATGTTATGTGTCATCTCCCCACGATGGATGGGAGTTAGATAGCCCCCATCACTATCATAGGTTAATGTAATTTATGTAGAACCAAGTTGAGCATATAAAACACAATGTTGTTTTGGTTTAGGTTTTGATATTTCGCACGCTCCCCTAAAGGAAGGTGTGAAATCCCAATAATTATTAGAACTTGTGTCTAAAAGTGAATCATTTGTATGACTCTCTAGACCATGAGGGTGAGATTTTAGAAATTTTATTAAAAGGAGGTGTAGAATCTAATGATCCCCAATTATCACTAAAGAGTTCTATTGTAGTTGAAGGATTAGCGTCAACTTGTATAGGTTCAAGTTTTGATCTAGGAATGAAAGTATTAGGGCAGTTGGAAATGTTGTGATCAGTTGATTCGTAGCTTTGTTCATCTGTGTCAACCATGTATATCTTATTATTGTACTCAAATTTCATTGTATAGTGAAGGGTAGATGGGACTCCTTTCATAGCATGAATCCATGGTCTCCCTAGGAGAAGATTGTATGGAAGGGGTCCTTGCATGATATGGATAGAGGTAGGAAGCACTATAGATCTGACCTCAATAGGTAATGTGATCATCCCTAGCGGTTTCCTATTAACATTGTCAAGGCCACGAATATGAACATCATTTAGTTGAATGAGTTGTTTATCCATGCCAATTTTGCTTAGAAGGTCCATGCTACAAAAATTAATTTATGCTCCATTGTTGATGAGAGTGTGTCTAACTAAGGTTTCATTAATGATATCACCTTTATCCTCAAGGGATCATTCTTGTTTTGAATCTTAAGTGAGGGTAATTAATGTTTAGGGAATGTGATTTATGACTGGGTGACTTGCATGGGATGAGAGGAGGATGCTACATTATTCAATTTTATGTAAAATTGGATCTCCTCATGCTTTATTTGCAAAATTTCTTGAAATAGAAATTTGTATATAGGTGATAGTTGAATGAGTTTCCATATAGATATATTAGCAAGAGTCTTTTTAAGGTCTTCAACACTAGGTACTCTATCTTGAGAAAAAGGTAATGGAGTGGAAGGTATGTGTGGTTTCCTACATGTTTGAGCAACTAAGTTACAACTCGATTGATACAAAACACTGTTACGATTAGATTACATCATGGATTTCAAGAAACCTTTCACTTTCTTATGTGATTCACTAATTGGAGGTGACTTAGGAAGCTCACTAATGAAAGGAGATCCAGTTTGTGTTGTCATAACCTCAACAAGCTTATGCTTATTTTCATGATCTCTCGGTGAAGAGGAATCTAATTTCACTTCATTATCTTCACCTAAGGAAGGTTTAGTGTTTGAAAGATATGTGTCAATGTTCACATTTTATTGCACCATGATATTCTCCCTAGGAGGAGAGTTGTTAGGAGAACTACAAACCAAATTTTCTTGAAATTCAAGGATTGGTTCTTCCAAAATGACTTCATTGCAATTAGGGGAATTATTAATGGTTGAATTGTATTGCTCAATAAGGGTTTCCCTAGGAGAAGGGGGACAAATAAGATCCTCGTGACCTTCATTGGTTGTGTTTTCTAACATCAAAGTATCTTCTTCACAACTAGGACAAATAACTTAGGAGAAGAAATTTTTTTATTGTAATGAATACCCATGGTTGTGTTGTCTTATTCATCAATCTCTTATCCACTAAGAGAGGTAATAGGAGAGAAACAACTAGGATTCTCAAAAATCTCATTGATTGGTTCTTCTAACACCAAAATATCCTCTTTGCCAATAGGAGAGATATTAGGAGAAGAACAAATTATATGATGGTTAGGAATGTACAATGTTGTATTCTCTTTTCCTTAAACACACTCATAAGGAGGGGATACAAACTGTTTCCTAGCATGCCTAGATATGTTATACTAACATTGTTTGAACAAAAATGAAAAGCACTTGTAACAATTTCTTGCAATGTTTTAGCAATGTAAACAATGTATATCCAAAGATGCAAAACAATTTTATCCAATATATGCAAAACTTTAAGAATGCAAACAATGTGTATCCAAGAATGAAAAGCACTTTTACCAAAATTATGCAAAGTTTTATGAATAGAAACATTGTGTATGCAAAAGTGAAAAGTACTTTTATCCATGTTATGCAAAATTTCAGAAATGTGAGCATTTTCAGATCTAATGATGCATGCTATTGAAATGATTTCAAAAATGACTACCTAAAATGATGTTTTTGACCTAGATGCATAAAACAAATATTCCCAAAACTTTCCAAACTTATAGTATATGTTACTAGGATGCTTAGGAAGTATAGAAATGAGTTTTTTGATGTTGTAAAAGGCAATTTAAAATCTAGATTGGGACTGATTCACCCAGAATGGAGAATGAGTCCCAATTACAGTTTTTTAAAAAAATTTAGGAAATTTTCAAGTGATTTTGATACTTTGTATGTTGTATGATCTAAATACTAAATGAAAATGTGGATTTGATATGATTTGAGATGATTTGAGGTGCAAAAATGCAAACTATATGCACTATCACTAATGCAAAAATTAGAAACCCTATAATGCATTTATTAACTAATGAAAAATGCAATGCAATGTTAATGCAAGATAAATTTAGGATGATGATGGACTCCAAACTAGAAAATAAGGTATTATAAAGTTAGGTTCACCAAAATGTGGACATCGAAAATGGATACTTCACTTCCTTGTCCACAAAATGGATACAAGGAGAGTGCTCCAATTTCATGATATTCACATTCAAGAATACCTTAGAGATATCAACCCCATAAAGGATATAGGAGATATGAAAATAAGGTATCCCAGGATATGATGGAGACAAGAAAGGGGTTCACTACCAAGTGTAAACTTGGAAACAAAATGTTTGAAACACAACATAATATGCAAAATTGGACTAAATGACTTGAAAATGCAAGAAGAATAAAACAAAAAAGTTGTAAAACTATAAGTGTTGACCTGGAAAGCTTGCTAGAGATGGAATGGGGTTCTAAAATCCTAAAAATGTTGATTCATAAAACTGGTGTGACTCATTCACCATTTTGTGCAAATCAGTCCCGACTTTGGAAAACTACACCAGAGCCTGTTTTAGCCAAATGGGTATCCAAAACCACAAAAATATCTAGAAAAAACGTATAGTGGGACTCATTCACCACTCTTGGTGAATGAGTCAACTTTGACTTTTTTGGAAACTTGGAAGTAGAATCTCTAGATCTTGGTCTACTATTTTTGTTCCTTCAGGTGTCTAGTTCTAAAACCCTTATTTTTGGGGCTATAAATGACTTTTTGTGTAGATTTTGACCTTTCAAATAGAGATATGACTTCAATGAGTTTGGAACACTAACCTACAATGATCTCCAAGCCTTTGAAGCACCTAAATCTACAATCACACAAAGAGAGAGAGAGAGAGAGAGAGAATTTTGATTGTTAGGGAATGGGGGTTTGCCTTGGTCAAACCCCATTTAGGTAATTAAACCAAAATTATGAAATAAGATAATGAATCATGAACATGAAGTAATGAAATTAGATACTTTCCATGATGATGGATCTTGAGTTGTTGCAACAATGGATGAATAATTTACCCTTGAATGCCTTAGAAATGATCTTGAATGCTTTCTTGATGACCTTGTGAAGACTTGAAATGCTTAACTATTGCTTGCTTGACTTAGGAACATGAATACCTTATGAAACAATTATTTGATTTATTTTTTATATAGAAAAGGAACACAAATGGTCGTTATTTTGAACCCCAAGGCTGACGTTCATCAAAATTCAACTTAGAATTGCAATTTTCTCACTCAATTTTGAAAAAGTCCCCAAAAGGGACTCATTCACCACACTTGGAAAATGGGTCCCACTTAAGGGGACTCATTCACCAAAGGTGGTGAATGAGTCCCACCTTGAGGTTTTTGAGGTGGTTCTTAAATATTTTGGGGTTTTAGAGTGTTTTTATTGGGATATTAGTCAAACCATGCCTTGGGATGCAAAAATAAGAGGCCGAAGGGCCTATTAATGATGAGATAAAGAGTGATTAGGGCTAGGGACACAAAGTTCAATGTGAAAGTGTAGTTAAATATACTTTACAACATTAAATGAGGTCCACTTAGCCTTGAAAGGCACAAGATCCAATGTGAATGTGTTAGACACATTACAACACTAGATTAAAACCAAGTTTAATTTACAAGCCTTCTAGATTAATGTGAAAATACAATAAATACATTTTACAATATTGAATTAAGGAAAGATAGTTCCATGAGACTTAAATTATTAATAAAAGCCTAGAAAAGTGTGAAAGTGATTTACTACACTTTACAACACATTTACAAGACATGTATTTTATTCAATTTACAAGGGCCCAAGACCTAACATGAATGTGTTATCCACATTACAACATTAAATCAAGGCAATATTAATCCAAAATCACAAGGAGGGCCCAAACGAGATAGAAAAAGTAGAAGGGTTACCTTTTCAGTGTTTATAGTTGTATAATAGAAGACACATCTACATCCCAACCATGCTATTAATATTTCAAGATAAAGAGGGATTGTCACTACTAATCCAAGGATGGACAGATATTTAAGATATGTATGTGACCTATTAGTAAATGGATTTGTCACTCTAGAATTTTAGTATAACCACCTAATGGAGAGTGAAAAAACATTTCAACAATTGGAGAGATTGCTATGAAATAGCAATCTTCCTTTGCATTTGAGATGGGCATCTCCCTCATATGATATGTTTTTATGGTTTTAGAGTATTTTAACTAGAAAGTGCCTAAAGGAAACAGAAAAAATTAAAGATTATTAAATACCAAAAAACACAAAAATGCTACTATGGGTTTTACAAAATTATTTAAAACTAAACAAGATTCATCATAAAAATCAAAGACTATACATAGGACTGTTATGATGAATACATATTATGATCATTAAAACATCTAAGTCAAGGTACCAAGAAATGGGCATGTTTAATATTTATCTTTAAAAATATGAATAATCACTTTCACAAACATGATTTACGATAGTGATGGTCATTATCAACTTGATGTACAAAAAAACTAACAATGATGCATAAAAAACACCATAAATACACCAAAAGTAATTTTCACTACTTTATAAAATTGTACAATTCCAAAATCCCTTATACAAAATTTGTGAGAATAAAAAATTCCCTTTACATTGGCACAAACCTTGCATATATGAGCTTTTTCCTAGTAACTAACTTATAACAACTTCAGAACTACCTAGGTAACTACTTGAAAATTTTGAGAAAATAAAATAAACTTTATTTCAATTAGAATTTGCTCAATTTTCCTAGAAATGAAGCTCATTTTCTAAATTTAATTACAATGTGAAACGTAGAAGGAAAAGAGGGTACACTAATAACATTCTTCTCCCATATATTCATTTAATAATGTCCTAGGAGTCCTAGTTGGATTGACTATCAACCTCACAAGGTGAGTCAATCCACAACAAGGAAGACCTAGGAGGGGGATTTTTCAACTTTTAGGGGTTCACCACCAAGCAAATGCTTGGAAAAGACAAACAAGCATTCAACTCACAAAATTTAACAATGCAAGCTAAATGAAAAATGCAAATAATGAAAGTATACAACATGGAGTTAGGAGGTATGTACCTGGGATGTCTGGAGATGTTGTGAGGATTCCATAAATGCACAAAATTTTCCAAAATATGTTAGGGAGGACAAAGATTCCCTTACTATTGTCTTAGTTCCATTGTTGTTTTTTGGGGCAGATGTGGAATCTTCGAATGTCTAAACCATATCTGGAAGAATTTCTGTAAAATGACCTTAGGAGGACTAAGACACCCTTACAGTTGTCTTAGTCCTATTTGGAAATTTTGAAATCTCTAAATGGGGTCCTGATGCTAGATCTCTGCTCTTCCTTCTTCCCTGATCTCAGGCTCTGAAACCTTCAAATTTAGCTTGTAGGTGAGTTTCTGTGAAGATGAAAACTTTGTAATGCAACTTTGCAACTTTATAGTTCAAATGATCTTCAAGTTTTCAACCTAGATCTTCAAGTATAAACACACAAGAGAGGGAAAATTTGTTGATTTTTAGTAAATGGGGGTTTGCTTTGGTCAAAAACCTTGTAGGTAATTAAACCAAATGCTTAAATGAATGAAATGAAGTATGGAACATGAAATATGTAAATGATATCACCTTGGATGATGTTTTCTGAAGAAAATATGCAATCTACCATGTAGTGGCCATGGGAATGTAGATCTTGTATCGTCGGATTTGATGTGAACAATGGTTGTAAATAGATCTTCAATGTGACATCCACATTCTTAGCTCAACAACATGAATGGATGCAATAAACCCTTGACATGATGCTTGAATCTCGATGATGGCTTCAAATACTTGATGACCTTCTCTTGAATGCATAAAATTTCCTTAGGAATGAATACTTGAATTCTTGTTATGAAAAATGAGTGGAGGAACCTTGTATTTATACTTATTCATGCTCAATATCTCGAAATTACACCACAACAAGCTGACAAAGGAATTCATTAAATAAAGGAGGCTAAGTCCTGCTAGAATTTGAAATTAAATCCCAAAAATAAGCGAAGGAGGACCAAGACACCCTAGGTGGCGTCTTAGTCCCGACGCTCAAATATTGACGCAGTAACTCCAAAAGCGGACTTATTTAGGTGCTCTCAAAAACAATGTCCGAAGACCTTTAGGGGACAAAGATACCCTAGGTGGCGTTTTAGTCCCAATCCACAAATCAAGGACATAGACATAATCATTAAATTATCATTTATCTTTTGATGATTTTCAAGATACTCCATAAAAGTATATAGTTTATTAGGCTTGTGGATGAAAAATAAGACCAATTAAGACATAAATAGGGATAAATAAAGCAAGGCGAGCCTAAAAAAATGTGAAAATGCAAGCATATGCATTTTACTACACTACACAATGTATGTGGGATAAGTCACTTTAACTCAATACCAACTCAAGACTTAGAGTTATGACTTGACCTTGACTCTTTGAAAAACTAGATAATAAAATTAAAATCTTTGAGATACCTCGTATCCTCTACTTGCATCATTTTCATTTCCTTCTAGAGAAGATATTTACATCACAACCTAATTTTTTTGAAGTGGGTTTTATTTTGTATGCTCTAAATAGCTTGATAGCCAAAGCAATGATTTTTTTGTAGGAACGACTATATTAGTCATCCTTAGTCTCTAAATAGCTTGGCTCTTCTCAACACAACCCAACTCATGAAAAAATTTGGGTAAACAACTACTACATGTTTCAAGAGCCACAAAAATACCACTCAACGTCTTCACTAATTTAATACTGAGTTATTATCTATTGAACAATTTTTCATCCACCATATCTTTAAATTTATTTTTGATAATATGAACTTCATCCCTTATCCATACATTTGAGTTGATTAATAGGAGATTATTCTAAACCTTTTTTTACCTACTCAAAAATTGTTGAAAGTTTTTCATTCTCTACTGAGATTTGATTGATGATCACTAGCTTCAATTCTACAGTTTGGAACCAAGAATCAAATTGATTCTCTTCTACAATCAAAAAATCTTTTCAAAAACTAGGGCATTAACATCTATCTCTGTTATTTCTTTAAGATCTTTCAAAACTCCCTACCAAATTCATTCCTCTTTTCTAACATTCTATAGCTTTTTTTCAATTGCTTCTTTCTTTACTTCCATGCCATCATATATTTCCTTGGATTTCTCAATCAGATTAAATACATCCATTTGGAATTTTTCAACCCACTTTTCTAACATTTTTCCATATGAATAATACTTGTGAACGCTCTTTATGATTCCCTTTTTGATATTTCCCTCAAAAATAGGAGCCGCAAAAGTATGAATCACATCTATATGAAGAGTAGATGTGTCTACAATGGACTTGAGATATGAAGTTAGAACTTGCACATGTTGCTTCAACAAAAAAAATTGTTCTTTACATTTTACATTCGTTGTATCAATCTAGTAGCTAAAATTTGGAAATTATGAATATCACCCTCATAGGTTGAAGGACCCAGGTCTACATTAGTGATATCAACATTAGCCTTAGTATATTCATTCACATTTTTCTCTAAAATAGAATGAAAAATCTCAATAGACATGTTTCCAGATGTAGAATCCATTGTCAATCTAGAGGTGACCTTTATCTTCTTCAACCTTTCTAGATTTTGGAACAAGTTAGCAACTAAATCTAATTTTGGAACAATTAAATCAACAAATTTCCTCTTATTTTATAAATTGTTTTGTAGCTAGGATGATGCAAGACCTTGTAAATGTTTTGGGATATCAGTAGATGATTGATGGGATGCTATAGGTAGAGGAAGAATAGATGGGTCGAGAACATCCTCTAGAAAATCACTTACATATTTTGAAGATGTAAGTTGTGCAACAGGAAGGGAATGAGGTATCTCTTATGTAGGACATGTGATAAGAATAGAAGGGGACATTGTTGTGATTTTCTCATCACCCTTATGATTAATTTTAATTTATATTAAATTATTTGCACCTCCTTCCTCTTGAATAGGTTCCAATGACCTTTCTTTGAAATTTGATCTTTTCTTCTTTGGCTTCAGATCATCCCTGCATGTGCTTTTGAAACTACTCCTTTTGGATGGATCCTCACCATCACCATCTCCTTGACTACTTTGTTGATAACTAAGAGTTGAAGTGGAAGCTTGAGAAAAGGTGGAGGAAGAACCCTTTTTATCATCATTTTTCTTCTTCAAAGAATCTACTTTTCTCAAGGGATTAGTAGTTGTTGTCTCAATCATTTTACTTCTAACCCAGCCTTATTATATTTTGAGCACATAAGCAGACATTTCACTTATTTCTTTCATTTACTAGTTTTCCCAACTAATAGATGGCAAGGGTTGAACCTAGATATTTTCAAAATATACGGGATCAATAAATTTGATTCATCATCCCTAATCCCATTCGCATACTAATATAATTTAAACTCCTTGATCTATTTCAATGTCAACCTCATCCAATCTCTTTTCTAGACTTCAAAATCCTCCCAAAAATCTTCAATTCTTGGAAAATGATAGTACCATGAACCCAAGTTAAATTTATTTTTAACATAGCCCTTGCTATCAAACAAGAACCTCATGCACGTAGATGAATAGATTAATATTTACTAGTGATTGCTCAATATTCCAAGAATCAAAGGAAGACTTGTAACTGAAATGACTAAGGTTGATGGGAAAGGGAATCCCATTTTTCTTCTTATCTTTGTACTTCTTGTTTACCACACTAATTTCCCTGTAAAGTTCTATTAAAATGAGTTTATCATCTACATATCTAGTAAATTTGTATGGGTATCCATCAAACCATTCAACCCACAAATAGGTGAACCTAGAAAACTAAATTAAATATATTCCATACTATTTGATAAGAGATGTTGCTTCTGAAGATATTATGAGTGTAGTGTTTCCCTGGAGCTCTCTCACTGCAACATTGTGAAAGCATCATTCACTCTTTGAAAGCTCCTGTAACTTTCATCCAACTGTAAGTGTGGATAAAGGTCATAGAATTGTGTTGTATTGTCATTTACTCCTCTATTCTTGAGCCCTAGCCAAGTATTTATACTTACAATTACGTAGAAAAGATAGGAAGACATGATAAAATATTGGTTTGACTCAAACATAGTTAGCTACTCATTTAAATTATCATTGATAATGCTACCCTAATCAATGAACTGGTTCCTTGCACATATGGCAATGAGGAAAAGGTACATCCATTTTTCAAACATAGTTGAGTTTCCATTTCCCATTAGATGGTAAAGAAGAACGATCATATTTGGAAACATCATCAATATAGAGATATCTATGAAGAGCTTTTGGATGTTGGGACTCACCTCGTTTGGGTACTATTAGCCAATTTCTTTCTATCATATTGAAACAAATAAAATGGTGAAATGGGGATCCCTAGGTCCTAATGTGTAAAACCTAAGGTTAAGTCCACCTTTTTTCTATGGTTTCATTAGGATGCAAATAAAAAAGGTGAATACATTCGATTTCAACCATGAACATGAGGCAATTAGACCTAGATCTACATCTTATTAAGTCTTTAAAATTTATTGAAATTGATTTCATATCTAGTTGACCTAATTGAACTATATGACCTAATATAAAAAATGCAAGATCTTGACAATGCACAAAGTGAAACAACAACTTGCAAGCAGATTTGGAAAGCACGTAGGATTGTGTACCTATTACAAAAATTTGGGCATGATCACTACAAAAGGATAGGGTCACCCCAAGGTGAATGGGTCCTTGTATGACACTTTTTCTCTATTTTTTGGGTCCTCTAATGAAATATATTCAAGCTTCTATTTTTCTATTGCAAAATTTTCATAACACTATTGGAAAATTCTATAGGTGAGTTTCCATGATTTGACAAGATGTAGGGCTTCAAATGCAACAATAATTAATCTATCTTCAAGCTCCCTTCAATCTTGTTCATGCCTAAAAACCTACACATTGAAAGAGAGGGAAAGTGTTGGGCCATTTGGGGTCTTACCTCAGTCAAACCCCGTGTAAGTGTTCCCACTTCCACAATAGCAATGTCAATGATGAAATGATAATGGATAGGAAGGAATGATGAAATCAAAAAGTGCTACAACTCACCACCCTTCAATGGCTTCCTTGAAGGAATGAAGTCATGCACATCACCTCAAGGTCTTGGATCTTGCTTGCTTGATTTGCTTGAATGCTTTGAAGACCTACAAAAGTGTTAGCCTTCACAAAACAATGATAACATGAACACACATAAACTCACATGAAATTCAACATGATGTTCGGATCTTGAATTGTTGCAATAAAGCTTTGAAATGCTACTCTTCACTTTCTTGATAGTGCTCTTGATCATAAGCTCACCATTATTTTTTCTTGTTAATGCTTTTTAGATCTCAAATGATGCAATAAGTAGGTATTTATAGGTATTTAATCAATTTCTCTCCAATTAAATTCCAAAAGCCGATATTTGAAATTTAAATTTTGAATGTTAAAATGTTGACACTGACATACTAAAAATTGGTCCCGAGTAGAATACGGTGAATGGGTCTTGGCCCTATTCTCTAAGACATTAAGTGTCAAGGGAAAAATTTATGATGATACATTTATCCCCCACTTTAGTGAGAGTATGAACTTACACTTCTTGCACCCACCCATGTTCATTCAAAACCAGCTTCTTGCACTTACCTAGGTTCATTCAAAACCATTCAACTTTACTAGAAGAATAAGGGCCCATTGACTATCAAGGATATATTTTTAAAAATTTCAATATAGTAAACTAATCCAACACCAACACTAGTTATAATAAGTTTGAGGTTAAGCAAGGATGACAAGGGGTCCAACATTGATCCAACATTGTACAAAAAAAAACATTGGTAGTTTGGTATACCTAATAGCCACATAGATGGATATAATGTATGGTTTGAGTCTTATTTCAAGGTTCATGGAATCTCCAAAAGACTCAAACTAGAAAGAAAAATATATTTTTTTTGAGATATGTTAGTGGAACTAGAAATCATGGAATTATCTAGTCAATTTTAGATGAGTTCAAGCTCATAGGATACATAGGTAATGGTTGTAAGGATAACATTGATGATATGAAAACTACATTTGATTTTTTTTTAAATTTTGAATAGCTTTAGTATTATGGGCATCCATCAAATATCCTGTTGTCACTCTTTCATTGGCAGAAGTAGAATACATAACAACAAATTTAACAAGAATAGTGTGTCAAACAATTTGGATGAGAATAATGATGAAAGATTTGATGCATAAATAGAAATAAGCAATAAAGATTTATGTGACGCTATCTTCACAATTGTGTTATCCAAGAATCATTAAGCACATAGATACTAGATATTGTTTCATTAGAGAATTAGTCAAGAATAAAGATATTTATTTAAAATTTTAACTGTCCTATATGCCTAGGGTGGTAGTGAAGCTTGGGTGGTTAGGAGCCTCGGTCAATGGGGTCCACCCGCTTTTAGGTCGGTAGGGTTTTCCCAAAGCCCACTAACCATAAGGAGAATAGGTCGGTCCAAAAGGGCAGGTTGGGCCCCACCAAATTCTATGGCCCTACTATTCTGAGGGGGTAGATTATTTGTTGGGTGGGAGGCCCGCATCTTTCCTACATTTTTGGGCCAAATCATCTATTCCCTCCCCCCTGCTAGGTACATAGGGCATTGGAGATTGAAAAGCTTCCAACCGGGGCCATCCCTTACCTACCCCCCTACTATTCTAAGGGGCCTTGGGTAATAACCAACAACTTGTTACTAAAAACCGAGTCATATTATATGTCTCAATATAAAAAATATATATCTTAAATGTCTATCATCCTTGCTTTCTTTTCTTTATAGAAAAAGTAGTAAACTAGTTGTGACAATCTTTTTTTTTTTTTTTTAATTCTATTAAAATAGTCCATAATGACATTGCTAGTTTCATAAGGTATCAATTTATGGGTACTTCCTAATCCGATCTTTTAAGCATTGATTTCAACATACTAGTTGGATTTATTGGATGTGAATAGATAAATCAAACATAGAAAATAACAAACACAAAATTTTGCACAAATTAATTAGAATACTACAGCACTCAACTATTCATTCCACCTCCAACAATAATATGTGTGCTCTTGTAAGTGCATGGCCTCCATCTTCCTTGTCCATTTCTATACATTACTCCAAACCAAGAGCAACCCTATGCAAAACTACTCCTGCACTAATTATCCTGGTATGTAACTAAAGAGGTGGTTATGGGATTGTTATGCGTAATAATACAACTTAATTTTCTTCGAAAAGAAAAGCATTTCATAGCACTTGCCAATGCGATTGATTTTACAATTTTTGCTACTGACATTGACCTACACCTGCTAATACATTAAATTTGAAATTTACATTTGGAGACTGCGTGTGTAGAGAAGAATTTGCAGTAGGAATTAGATAAAGCTCCGGCTTGCTTTCTAGGGCTATAGGCAGAGGCTTAAGAAGGCCGAATAGACCGAAAGAGGAAGAGTTGTTGAAGCCACCACCTTGCATCGAAAGGTCGGCAAGCTGATGAACGAGAGAAGACAGTGAAGCTAGAGAATACAGAATTGCAGAATAAGTTTCAGGAGAACCTGCGAGAGAGCTGAGTGAAATGAAGGACGCAATTAAGTGCCTACGATATGGACTAATAAAATAAATCTTTCATATTTAAGCTTTATTCAATGAATTTTAATAACTTTCATTCCAGAAATATTTGTTTCTTCTCTTATAAAATATTTCAAATTTCTCTGTTTCTATCCTAGAAAAGTTTCAAGCCCATCTTTACAGCATACGAAGCTGTCCGATTTTTCTGATTCAATTACATCATCTTTAATATGCAGGTTTTCTTTTTCCACACTCTTCACGACTCAGAGTAAGGAGATTCTATCCCTTTCTTTTCATCACATCTGATCAAACAATAGTGCAATTTGCAGTGCTTTCTAATTCTAAATTAATTTTATGGATTATTCAGGAGAGAGGATTGTAAGCAGTCTGGGCAAAGTAGTGATTATAATTTGGCTCTTTGTAGTTTTGGTGTTAGTCTCTAGTTACACTGCCAGCCTGTCGGCAATGCTTACAGAGAGGGAAATTGTACCAAAGGTTCAGAGCCTTGAATCTCTCATTACCCAAAATTTGCCAATCGGGTATCATCGGGGGTCTTTCATAGACAAGTATTTGGAACAGCAACTGGGTGTGAATAAAAGTGCGCTTCGCCCATACTCGTCTGTAAAAGAGTACGCCATTGCACTGAAGAAGGGACCCGGCAACGGAGGGGTAGCCGCCATATTTGACGATCAAGCTATTTGTCAAAACACATTTCTTTCAACAAGATGCAATGCCTATGCCAAAATCGGTCCTACATACAGAACTGGAGGCTTCGCATTCGTAAGTCTCTAAACTTGCCTCTAAACCTCAGATTCTTCTGATTTACAAATCAAATGATTGATTCCAATTGTGTGTACAGGTGTTTCCAAAGGGGTCTCTGCTGGTTTCAGACATTTCCAAGGCTATTTTAAATCTTTCAGAAAGCACAGAGATGCAAGAAATTCGGAAGAGGTGGTTCTATTCAAGTGAAAGCAAATGCGACAAAGAGAGTGGTGGATTGGAATCAAACAGATTGAGCCTCAACAGCTTTTGGGGTGTATTTTTGCTGACAGGATGTGTGTCATTTCTCACCCTCGTCTACTATTCGTGCCGCCTACTTTACCGATTTGTGCACAGAAATGAGAGTTCATATCATCTTAAATCCATCTCATCCCGATTGCGAACGTTTGCTAATTATGCAGACAAGAAGGACATCCCACCCCCAAAAAGAAAGAGATCTCATACCGCTATTTCATCAAATGGAACCACTGAGATGTGATACAGGACAAATATAAGCCGCAGTTCAGAATTGTGTAATTTACCCACTAAAGCTACGCTGGTTTTGTAAACGTATGTGGACTAACTCTATCTTGACGACAAAGAGTGGATAATGGTTAAAGTTAAATGATCATACTGATGTCAAATTAACTCAATAAACACATTGTGAATGTATATGGATTAATTCTGTCTTGACCAGAGTCGGTGGATAGATGGTTGAACTAAAATTATCATATCCATTGAAAATTTCACTGGATAAAGGTGTACATATCCTAGATCTAAATATTCTTAGAGATTGTTCTACGCTAATTCCGGTACTCATACATTAACTACTCTCACGTAAAGTAATTTTATTCTTATGAAAAGCTAGATCTAATTTAATCTTAAGAAATAACCCTACAAAAAATTACACATACAGAAATTCCAATATTCTTTAATGGTAAACAAAACGTAGAAACAGTATTCCTAAATCTTTAATATTATTTGGTGAAAATAATTTTATTTTTAAAAGTGATAAAAACTTGAAAACAAATATTGAATGAGAAAAGGGGAGAATTTTTTTATATTAATGATCATTTAAAAATATTTTGTTCATATGAATATTGCTATGAGATCAAGATAAATTTTTGAAAGCATAACAATAAAATTAATATCAACTTTTTTCGAACAACCACAAGATCAATAATCACAACTGAGAAATCCACTTATTTATAAACCATCTCCATTCTAAAAATCAATTATGAAAGACCAAGAATCACAACTTAGATTCCTATATTAAATAAGAGATTAATAAAACGAAAGATATGACTCAAATTTGTGATAAGAAATTTTATTTTTAAAATGAAAAAACACAAGAAACATAATATGTTTACTCTTGTTAAATCTTGTTTCCTCCCTTAGGGATCTCAACTTCCTGCTCAATCATGTTCTAGTTCGGCGACTCATTCAAATATGTAGATTTCTGAATCCTAAGA
Organism: Sequoia sempervirens; assembly: GCA_007258455.2. NCBI lineage: Eukaryota > Viridiplantae > Streptophyta > Pinopsida > Cupressales > Cupressaceae > Sequoia > Sequoia sempervirens. Next base: position 307,444,508 of record VDFB02058242.1, on the reverse strand, counting down.
GTTTTGAAGACCTCAAAGACTAAATTTTAGGTCGGAGTGATAGACGGACTCGTCCAATTGAGTGAACTCTAATTTATTTCAAACTTGGGTCCGTCCACTCATTATCTTGTACTGGTGATGCCACGTGTTCCTAAGCCCTCTTTAGCTTGTGTCAATATGGAGTCCCTAATGATGCCACGGGTTCCTGAGCCTTAACTTATACCCACCAAAGCTTTGGATTTGTTTGGTGATTGACGTGCTTGATCTTTTCTTGACCATCTAAGCTTTTGATTTGATATGAACGCTAGTTTTGTTGCCAATTTTGAGTGTTGACTTGAATTATGATGTGGATGATTCTTGAGCTCCCATGTATTTAGTATTAGAGATTTGTTTGCATGATACATTGTATCCATGCTAATCTTAAAGCATTATGATTAATCATTAATAGAAATTTTAAATTTTTTATTATTAAGAATTTCATAATTATAGTAATCATTTTTTTTCAATTTAGTATTAGTTGGTATGTGAATAGAGTATTGATAAGTGCTTCATAGCTAAATGTCTATGTGATTGCATAGTTACATAGAATACATAGAAATGGTTTGTCTAAGAGGAGTAAGACATAGTTAAATGTCTCCATGATTACTAAGGTATTTCATGGAGTTTAATGAGTCTGTCAGTGGATATCTCTAGTTACATTTGCTGGCTTGATTCTTTTGAGGATTAGTTAGTGGTACAATACAATAAGAGATTACACTACTTTTGTAATTAAATCGTATTTAATGTAAATGTGATATTTTTTATTGGTCATTCATCTTGAAAGTAGATTTGCTATGTGTTTGTCTTTTGATTTTAGTGATTTGTATGCATATTCAAGTCTATTTCGATCACTAATTCATATTTGTATTCTTAATTATCTTTGCATATCATGAATTTTTTGCCCACTACATAGGTAGCAATCTTAATGGTGAAGGAGCAAATATGATTCATAAACCAAAATTTAAACATCTCATTATTTTTATTAGTCTAGAAGTAGATTTGTTTCTACTCATTGAAATTAAGTGTTATGACAATTGCCAAATATTAAGCAAGTTCTAAATTAGGAAATATTTAAAGAATTATATGAGTGTAGGTTGAAATTTATACATGTGTATGAAAAGCATAAGAAAATTCATATAAATTGTTATAAATTTATTTTATTGTCTATTGTATTTAAGAGCAAGTTTACATATACTTAAGGGAAGAATTTTAAGTAAAACTATAGTAGCAAATTTTCTAGGAATTTTCTAGAAAGGGGCATAGTATCATTAATTATAGAGGGAACATGATAATCAAATCTCTATGCAATTAAAGAACAAAACAAAGACTATGTAGCTTGTATTAAGTTTGTGAATGCGAATTTTTTGAATACATAGTTATATGAATTTCATTTTATTTTATTTCTTCAGTTTCTTTATTAGTTTTTTGTTCCATGCTACGAGGTCTTCACAAAGCTATATCTTTATAGTTTATTATTTTTGTATCTTTTCCAATAGTTAGTATTAGAGTTGTTGTCGATATTATTTAGTTTAATTTTATTCCATCAATTTGATGTTAGATCCCAAGGTTTTACAATGGATTGGGCATTAAAAATATTTCTTGGTTTAGATTTTTTTAGGTTCAGGTATGGTTGTAAGAGATAACAAGAACTAGCAGGAGCAACCATCTTTTGATTGGTGGAACTATGACATGTGGGAAAATACGATAAAGACTATAATGGTTGCAACTGATTTGTAGCATCTTGTGGTCAATAGTTTCATAAATATGACTAGACCAAAGCATATACAACCCTAAGAAAAGATCAAGATTGACATAAATGAGATAAAAAGGTAGCAACATTGAACAAGCTTACACTTTCTAAAGAATTTTTTCCAAGAGGTTTTCTATGAGAGAAGTGGAGTTAGAGTATGGGCTATTATTAAAATTATATATAAAAAATTAGGTGATGTAGGGAAACTAAATCTCACCATAGAATTGTACAATATGAAATTATCAAATTCACAAGAGCTACTCCCTCATCTAGCCAAATTAAATTAAAACAAAACTGAAATTTCTTCTCTTGGAAATGATATATATGATAAAGATTTTGCATAGATAAACTTACAATTTTTTTCACAATCCTATCAACCGTTTATAAGAGGGATAGATACTATCAATAAATTAAATAATATAAAATATATAGATTCATGTGCTAATCTACTACAAGAAGAAAAAAGAAAGATTCATTTAATTATAAGTCTCAAGCCTTCATAATGAATGAAAAATGATAATACAAAAAGACACAAGATAATCAACCTAAAAAAATTAAATGGAAGCATGAAACTAGGTATAATCCATTCTAGGATCAAAATTATAGTAGGAATAAAATAAAATGGAAATGCAATTATTGTGGTAAGCTAGGTCACAAAGTAAAAAAAATCTATAATAGGATATCGGATACAAAAGGCAACAAAAATAAGTTTACAAAAACTTTTGAATCTAAAATTAATATTCTTTGTGTTGCACTTAAAGTACAAATGATTATTATAAATATTATCGATTTATCGATTCTAGTTATACACAACACATCTCATAATAAAGAATAATTTGAATCATTAAGAAATGATAGCACTATAGAAAAAATATATTTAGAAAATAATAGTAATTTAGAAGTTAAAAGAACTAGAAATATTTAAGTTGATAATGGTGTGTTAAAAAATGTGAAGTTAGTTCAAGAATTGAAAAAATAATCTTCTTTTAGTATCTCAAATTGCAAATCAAGGGTATAAGATAGAGTTATACAAAAAAATGTTTAATCAAGGATGTGAATGATAACTATAAAGTAACTAAAATTGATAAAATGGAGAATGGATTATAAAAATTTAAAGATTCTACTTCTAAATATGGAAATGAGCATATTTATTCTATTATCAAATATGATGATATAAGTAGGTTATAGCCTAAGTGTATCAGACATGTCAACTATCAAAGTCTCAATCTCATGGAGAAACTACATATGTTACATTGACTTCCAAAAATCTCACCAAAAGACAAGGTATGTGAAGGATACATGTAATGGGAAATCAACATGTGGAAAGTTTCCCACAAGTAAAATAATGGATACAGGTTATATGATCCTAGAACAAAATAAAGTCATATCAAAATGAATGTATGGTTTGATTAATATATTGAAAGTGATAATTCTACATCATTTTTCTTGACAATCTTGATTGAAGAAGACAAATCTACTTATACTTTATTATTCAATTAAAGGTGTGTCATATTCTGCATGAGGAGAAGGAATGGAAGTTGAAGTATCAATTGAAAGTGGTTATGAAGACACAAGGAAGACTAGAAGCATTCAAAAATAATACCAAGAAGACCCTACGAATTTTTTTTGCTAACTATGCTCTTATGCCTATGGTGATGCAAGTGTACACTCCAAGTACATATGAGGAAGCAAAAGGAATAGATGAATGTGATGCAACTATACAAGATGAGTACAACTTTGATGAAAAATGAAACTTGGAAATTGACAACTCTTCCAAAAGGTAAAAATGTGCCTGGTTGCAAGTGGACTTACAAAATAAAGTTCACATAAGATGAAACTATTGAAAAATACAATGCAAGGCTAGTGGCTAGAGATTTCTCACAAATAGAATGTATTCACTATACTAAAACCTTTGCTCCATCTGCTAAAATGACTTCCATTCGTACAATAGTTGCTTTAACTTTGCAAATTTTGGTTGTATATTTTTTCAAATGGATGTAAAGAGTGCTTTTTCACAGGGTGATTTAAAGGAATAAATTAACATTCAAAAATGATTAGGATTTTCTAAAATTGGTGAAGAACATCTACTATGTAGATTAAAAAATAAATATATGTTCTTAAACAAGCTCCAAGAACATGGTACTTCAAAATAAGTGAGTATATTATAGAAGAAAGTTTTAAAAAAGAAAAGATGGTCTAGATATGTATGTAAATCATATTGATGGTAAAATTGTTATTGTTGTACAAGTTATATGTGGACAATTTAATCATTATAGGGGATCGCACACAATACATTGAAAACACTAAGGATCAACTAAATGCTTTTGAAATAATTGAACTAGGGTCGATGCACTATGAATTAGGTAAGAAAGTATGGCCAGAAAAAGGAAGGATTGTGCTTTCTCAAACCAAATATGATCTTGATGCATTGAGAAAATTTAATATGAGTGATTGTAAACCATCTAGTACACCATGTGAAGTAGGATTAAAATTGAGTGCTACCATTACTGAAAATAATGTGGATGTCAATTCTATGAGAATCAAAGCACTATCAAGCTAGCAAAAAGTCATGTATATCAAGCTAGATCCAAATATATAGAAATACATCATCACTTTATTCGTGAGTTGATTGAAAAGAAAGTGATGAAGTTTTTTTTTTGAAACAAAAGATCAAATTGTCAACATATTTACCAAAACATTACCTATAATAAAATTTATCAAAATTAAAATTTGTATGAAATCTTTAAATGTAGCAGCCATTCTACTATTATACAACATGAAGAAATCAACAATCTGCTATGTAATTTATCTACTGACAATATAGAAATATATATTTTTTATTTATTGTTCCTTTACTTTTCTCTTTCAAAACATTTTATTTATTCAATAATATATCTCGGTAGCATTCCCCTCATTAACATAAAGGTTTCCTATGATTGTGAATTTGTGAGGAATCAAATACTTTTTTACTCTCCCCTATGAAAGGAAGCAAAGGTGTGAAACAATGCTTCCAACACTAATCTATGTGGGAGAGATAGTGTAGATTCATACAAATCTCTAAACTATGACAATGAAAGAAACACATTCAAATACATGCATGTAAGAGAATAATACCATAACACATATTTACGTGGGGAAAACCTTTCCAAGTAAAAAACCCCCACACACCAAAAAATTAGTACTTTGTATTATCAATAGCAAACAATTATAATACAATATTAACACTAAGCTTCTCCAGGTGTTTACCAATCCTCAACAAAAACATAACGGTGTCTCAAGAAATTCTCAACTCTTTTTTGCTCAATACACTAAGGAATAGAATGTATTATACTCAACAACAACAAGAGATAACTTCTAACATGAAATATTCAAAGAAAAAAGTGTAAGGTTGAGTTAAACCAATGCATAGAAGTGTTAACGGGATTGTTTACTTCATGTGAATCAAAACAATGTAGCAAAGTTTTGGTGAAGATATAACAACTACCACTCAAGTAGCAAGTCTGTATGAAAATAACTACATTGTAACATGGACTATTAATTATTGATGATAGTTACAAGCAATGCAACCACCTTCATGAACAAATTGCTCGCTAACTGCATTGCAAGTTAAAATCTCCTTCATGCAATCAATAGTTTTACTCATTCATTGCCACAATTAGATTGAGACACACACTTATCTCAACATTCTCCCACTTGTCAAAGACCTATCATGAGTCATCTGTAATCAACTGCTTAGCCCATGGAAACAACACACCATTTGAACTTATCTATGATCACTGGCTTTGTTAGTGCATCTACAACATTTCTCAAAGTGTCAACCTTCTCTAATATTTCCTTTCCATCTTCTACCATATCATGAAAAAAATGAAACTGGACATCAATGTGCTTTGTTTTGGCATGGAAAGTGGGATTCTTTGCTAAGAAAACAACACTCTGACTGTCACAATAGATAGTAATCTATCCTGCATCAAAACCAATATCCAAACACAACCTCTTAATCCAAATGGCTTCCTTGCAAGCATGAGTAGCTGACATTTACTATTTTTTTTCGTGGACAGAGTGACTATAGCTTACTGCTTACTCATCCAACTTATAGCACCACCATTCATCGTGAACACATATGCATTGGTGGATCTTCTATTTTCAATGTCACCTGCCCAATCTAAATCCACATATCCAAAAATACTTACAAAATTTTGAGAACCAATAGGAGAACCATAATAACATAGGGAATACTCAGAAGTACCTCACAAATATTTGAACACTCTCTTTATTGCATTCCAATGTACTCATCTAGGATTAGCCATATACTGACTAAGGACTCCCACTACTTGGGAAATGTATGGCCTCAGAAAAACCATTGCATACATCATACTACCAGCAACTATCGTATATGGCACTCTAGTCACATGTCATCCATCTTAGCTGGATATTTTGGACAATCCTCCATAGAAAGCTTTGTCCCCTACATCACTAGAACAACTAACTACCTACAAGTTGCCATGTTGAATCTCTCCAACATTGAATTCACGTAGCTTCTCTAGCTTAACTAAAGGTTTTTGTTAGTTCTATCTCTTTTGATCTCCATCCCCAAAATATACCTTGTTGCTCTTACATCCTTCATCTCGAACTGTGCTTACAACTTAGACTTTAGATCTGAAATCAAACTCATACCATTCCAAAAAAACAACATATTACCTACGTATAATGCAATTATGAGAATGTGACCATTGTCATATTTTTAAAATACACAATGGTTAGATTTAGATCTCAGAAATCCCAAAGACAACACAAAGGTGTCAATTTTTTGGTATCACATTCTAGGAGACTACTTAAGGCCATATAAAGACTTCTTCAACTTGCAAACTAGATTTTCTTTACCTTTTACCATGAAATGCTATGGATGTGACATATAGATCTCTTCCTCCAAATCACCATGAAGGAATGTTGTCTTCACATCCATTTGTTCCACTTCTAGATCATACAATGTTGCAAGTGATAATAGGAACCGAATAGATGCTAGCTTTGCATCAGGAGAGAATATATCACCATAGTCAATTCCCTCCATTTGAGAATACCCCTTTGCAACCAACCATGCCTTGTGATTTTCAACACTACCATCAAGAGCATATTTCTTCTTGAACACCCATTTACATCCAACAAATTTTTATCCTTTAGGCAAAGGTGCCAAATACCATGTATTATTTTTCTTCAAAGTAGCCATTTCTTTATCCATGGATTTCATCCAGGAATTTGCATCACTCATAGCCATATCCTTCCTAATATTCCTAGGATCATTAGCGTTATCAATCAAAGCAAAAACACAACTAGAATCCAAGAATGAATAGCCAAATCTCTCTAGTGAATAATCAAACCTTTCTGGTGGTTGCCTATCATGTGTAGACCTCTTGAATTGTTGAGGTTGAGGTTCTTCTTCTTCATAACTTTCAAAGCTACTAGGGCTCTCCTCATCACCGAGTCCAACATAAGTACATAGTTCACTTTTCATCATAGTAAGTGGACTTTGAACTACCTCCTTCTACTTCTTTCTCTAGCTGTAGCTCAACGGTGGAAGGTTTCAACTCCTGAAATATTACACTTTTTCTATGGAGAACCTTCTTATCCATTGGATCCCAAAGCTTGTACCCCTTCACACCAACACCATAGCCAATGAAGATACACTTAATTTCCTTGTTCTCCAAGTTAGACCTCTTTAAACTCAAAACATGAGCATAATCTTTACAACCAAAAATTCTGAGATATCTCATCAAAGGCTTCTTACCAAACCATGCCTCCATGGGTGTCTTTTCAGCAAGAGATAATGTAGGAGATCTATTGATCAAATAGCATGTAGTGACTATAGATTTAGCCCAAAACTTCTTCTCAAGACCAATACCACTCAACATACTCCTAGCCCTCTCTATCAACATTTTATTCATCCTCTTTGCAAATCCATTTTGCTATGGGGTGTATGGAATTATCTTATGTGTCTGAATCTCATGCTCCTTACATAACCTATCAAATTCTACCAAACAAAACTCACCACCATTGTCAGTCCTCAAGAATTTAATTTTTCTATCAATTTCATTTTCAACCAATGCCTTAAACTCCTTAAATTGATTAAATACTTTAGATTTGATCCTGAGGAAATAAAAAAATGTCCTTTTATTGTACAATCATCTATGAAAGACACAAAATATACATATTTTCTTAATGAAGAAACATTCACAGGACCAAACACATCTACATGAATATAGTCCAAAATCTTAGAATACTTATGAGAACTGGAATAAAAAGAAACATGGTTTTGTTTACCATATACACAATGTTCACAAAAGTGGAACTTAAGATTATAATCATCAAGGCCTTCAACAATGATTTTATTTTTTAGGGTTGTAAGACCCTTCTCACCAATATGACCAAGTATTTCATGCCATAACATTGTCTTCTCCATTGGAAGCTTCATCTCCAAAGAATTTTCAACCTTAGCTACCCATAAAGCATGACCATCAGATGTACAAACAATAGACTTCTTCACTGCTACATCTGATGGTGAGGATGAAGAATCCAAAATCCTTTTCTTTGGAATATCAAAAGAATTATTGTACTGAATATTGCATGCATCCAACTTCTATAGAGTGTCGATCTGAACACCCTTAGCCAACACCATAGATCCTCTTTTCATCTTGCATCCTCCATTCAAGAAAACAAACTACACACCCGCATTAATCAACTTACTCACTAAAAGAAGGTTTCATGTCAAACTTTGGATATGTAGCACACCATCAATCCCCTTCACTCTACCACTAGGGAAACTCATCTTGATTCTTCCATAGACAATAATCTTAAAATGAGAGTCATCACCTAGATACACCTTCCCACCATCATACTCTTCATACTTTGAGAACCAAACCCCATGTGAGGTCATGTGGAAAGAAGCCACCGAGTCTATTAATCACACATCTTCTGATGCATGTGTTGCCAAGGATATGACAAAAGCATATGCATCATCCTATAAGGATTTATTACAGTTAGAATTAGAGAAGTTATTTTTACCTTTCTTTTTCTTCTCCACCTTATAATCTTTACGAAAATGACTAGATTTGTTGTAATTCCAAAAAATTTCCTTGGACTTTCCAGTAGACTTAGATCTCCCCAAAGATTTTGATCTTGACTTCTTGTCCTTTTTATTTCCTTTCTCTTTAGGTCTACCATGAACAACAAGGGATTCTTTAGCCATCTTAGAATATTTCCCCTGCATCTCTTCAGACAATAGCAATGTAACCACATCATCCATTTTGAAACTGGTTGTGGTACTTCCAATAGCCATAACCAAGTGATCCCATGAGTCTAGCAAAGAACATAACTTGTTTACTAGGGATTTAGACTAATAAACATCTCCAAGCTTCTTCCAAAAATATTGTACACTCTTCTCTTCATGGACATTTAGGAGCATTGAATCAGCCTAACAAAGACTAACCAAACACTTGGCTTTTCAATCCTTTAGATCCTGACAGTACAACAAACCCGCTACCCAACAATAGGACCAAAACTAGCTAGGCTTTGATACCAACTAAAAGGAAGCAAAGGTGTAGAACAACACTTCCAACACTAATCTATGTGGAAGAGATAGTGCAGATTCATACAAATCTTTAAACTATTACAATGAAAGAAACACATTCAAATAAACACAAAATAATAATACCATAACATACATATTTATGTGGGGAAAACCTTTCCAAGAAAAAACCCCACACACCAAAACCACAATACTTTGTATTATTGGTAACAAATAATTACAATACAATATCAGCTCACTAAGCTTCTACAAGCGTTCACCAATCCTCAAGAGAAGCATAATGGCATCTTAGGAAATTCTCAACTCTTTTCTACTCAATACACTAAGGCATATAATGTATTATAATCAACAAAAATCAAAGATAACTTCTAACATGCAACATTTGAAGTAAACTCAAAGTGTAAAGTTGAGTTAAAACCAATGCATAGAAGGGTTGATGGGATTGTTTACTCCATGCGAATTAAAACAATGCAACAACTAGCAGAGACATAATGGTGTAGGAGGGTGAAGCCACAATCATGGTTTACAATTTGATGGAGGAAGGAAAACTAAGAAAAAATGACCCCATGGAAAAAAAACTATTTTTAGGGGTTCTATTGAACCTACAAGTTCGACCAAACCAAAAAGGGGTTCGACCGCACTTAGGTTTGAGTGAACCCATTAATTACTAGGACCACATTTCCAGCCCAAAAAACAAAAGGAGAATGGATATTAAAGGGGGTTCGAATGAAGCCTAGTTCAAGCGAACCCCTTTATTCCTCATTCTCCCCTTGAAACACAAAAAAAACCTAAATTTTTTACGCTTCAAAGTTCAGGTTGAGGATGAAAATGGAGGAGTCTTCACAAACCCAAGTGGAATCACGTAGTCCTTGGAACGAACTATCCAACAAATATAATTTTAATATGTTTTGGTTTTATTATGTTTTTTTTTTAGTTTTATTAAATTTAGGTTTTTCATCAAAAATGAAGGTCTCTATTCTACACATGTGGAAAATAGCAAATTATCAAAACAAATTTTTGAAAAATATGAGTGCACCAGATATTGAAGTCCTTGATCTAACAAAAAAAAATGAATTTAGATATGTACACAAAAATTTGCGCGTTATATATATGGTCACACTATGTTTGAATTGTAATTGGTTTGACTTCAAAACTTGATTAAAGAAAAATAACTCAATAAAAAACTATCTAACCAAGTGGAAGCACTAGATACTGGAGTTATGAATCTTAAATCAAAAGAATTAGAATTTTATGTTATATGGTGTGTGTGAATTTTTTAAAATGTTGTTTTTTGAAAAAAAATAGTTTTCATGGGAGATGGAAAAAGAAGTGCAATTTGATTCCAAATATTTTTAAAAATATATTTTTAGAATCTACAGACAAAATGTGACAAGACTCTAGTTTGCATCATCTTCAAATTCCTCATGGTTTAGCTACTATAGGTGTTTGAATGTGAAGATTTAGTAAAAAAATAATAATTTCAGTGTCCAATTTGGCCAAAAATTGTAAACCACTATTGTGGGATCACCCAAGAGCACCTAAACCCTTAAATGCACATTTGATCAATTGATGATTTGAAGTTGGTTTCAAAACTAGGTGGTTGGAGTAATATGAGTTATTTTTTACTAAATAAGGTCTTTTAGGACCATTCTATATGTAATAAGTTTATTTAGATTCATTCAGTGTTGATAGGTTGGTAGTTTTGCAATCTTGTACAAATTGGTAAAAATAGTCAAAAATTGTCAAAATTGTCTTTGTAGCCTTGATGGCAAAAATCATGAATATGTAATTATTTATACAATATTGGAGTTTTAATGTTGTAATAAGGCTATTACAAATCCACTTGAGTGATTTTGATTCATTAAGGTCCATTTTACAAAAGTTGCACAAAAAATGCAAATGTTGTCAAAAAGTGTCAAAAATGCAACTTGTAGGGGATTTGAAGGCTCAACAAAAGTTGAAAAGTGGTTATAAAAATTTGGAAGGTTGGTTTGGGTTTATATATGTATAAAAATCCTCTCCATGGCTCAAATGAAGGTTTTTGAAGATTGTAGTGTAGAATTTAATACAAAAAACAACACTATTTCTTGCAATTTTCTGGTTTTTTTTATTATTTCTTCAATTTGTACAGCCTATACAACCCGATTTCTGCTTTCAAATTAATTGGAAATTGTGGTAGTCTAAGTTATTTTTAAAATTAACCTATTCTTAAGGTCTAACATTGAGTTTAGAGTGAGTTCTCATCATTTTATTATTGCTACCTTCTTATTTTCACAGTTTTTGGTGTTAAGAGTCATCTAAAATGACCAAATGACCCATTCTACTTTTTGTACTTGTTGACTCATGGAATGGGTCCAAAATAATTTAATAGATGTTTTTTCATGTTATGGTTGTCAGGGATAGCATTTTGTGTGAATTATAGTGATGCCCTAGGGTAAAAAAGAGCATTTTTCCTTATGAAAATGATGGGTCAAAGAAGGGTTTTGATGAAATGTTGATGGAACTATTCATGTGAGTGATTTTTGAGTTTTTTCAGGTGGAATTTGAGGTGTTGGATTTTTTGGTTTGGTCTAGAAAGGCTAGGAGTCATCATTTTCAATAAACCCTATGGTATTTGCATGAAAATTGAGGGTTTCTTGGATTAGTAACCTAGAAGGCTTAAATATTTAAATTGGTCAGGGATTTTAGTGTTTTGTAACACATTTAATGAATTTACAAATATTTTGAGTGAAAAAAAAGAGTTTAGGAAGTACTTCCTTTGTTAAATAGGGCTAATTGGGTGCCTAAAATAGGGGTAGTTGACTGGTTTTCAAAATTGTTGCAAAGAACCTTTGTGAGATATTTTAATATATTGTTTAGGGATTTATTCTAAAGCTTGATTGATTCTTTGATGACATTTTATGGCCTTATTAATTATATTTTGTGTAAAGTTGAGTTTGGAGGGTTACAAGCCTACTAATGTTGTTTTGGTCAGTTTGAGAAGAATAATGTTCAAGGGAAGATTTCTAGTTTTTGATTGATCAAATTGAGTTGGATATTGAGTTTCTCCACTTTTTATTTCACCATATAACAACTACCACTCAAGTAGCAATTTTGCATGAAAGTAACCATGTTGTAATTTATAGAGTCTATTAATTATTGACAGTAGTTACAAACAATGCAACCACCTCCATGAACAGATGCACCACTAACTATGTACATGAAAAATGTATTGCATGTTAAATCTCCTTCATGAAATCAAAAGTTTTAGTCACCCTCTACTAAAAACAAATTGATAGACACACTTATCTCAACACCCTCCCGCTTGTTGTGCCTCTGCTTTCAACCTCATATGTGTGTTGTTCAACTCTCTGACCTTCATAGTTGTAGTTGCTCCCAAACTGGTGTGCTAAGGAATATAGAAAATTCGTTGGGGTTTCATTCATTTCGTCTTTGCCACACTCACTTTTTTTCGCTGGCTTTGCATTTTTTCACGCTTATCAAGAGCAGTTAATTTGGTTTTAGGAAAATTCACCATAACAATTCACCTGTGGAAAATTAATCAATTAACATTTTTTAATATATATTTTCAAAACTTTGATTTTTTTTTCAAAAGAATAATTTGATTTATGATAATAAAAATATTAAAAAAGCAATAAAAATTATTCTTTTGCAAAAAAAAATTCAAAGTTTTGGAAATATATATTAAAAATTTTTAATGCTATTGATTAATTTTCTGTGGCAGTTTGTTCACGTGGTCAATTTTCCTTGACTGAATTTGTCATGACAATGAATTTTTCGGATCAATTGTTGTTGTTGGAATTTTGGATGGTGGTTTACTAAGGGTGAATTTTTTTTATGCCTGATAATTTACTTTTCAACTACGATAACATATCATTGAGGCCAAAGTAGGAAGTAAATGAGATGTGGGCATCATATGGTGAAGAACTAATTTTAAAATTGCAAAAGTTGTAGTGTGATTGAAAAAAAAATTATTTAATACCATTTTTCTAGAGATTCCACTAGGGGAGAGGGGCCAGTAGTCATGCAAGCTAACTTTGTCAGCATGTACTGATTGATTGGAATATCATAGAACCTTCATTTTTTTTTTAAATGTAGGTTGGCCTCTTATTTATCTATAACCAAGGTTTGGAGGTGTGACTCATCATGCAAATTTCCACATTAGAACATTTGTTGAGAAGAGTCTAAAATTTGACTTTTTAAAAGTTCAACCAAAACTTAATCATGGAACCCCCAATAGTTGAACAAAAAAATATCATTTGTTGCTTGTAGAATATCATATTTTTATTTAAAATAAAATTAATATAAACCTAAATTGACCAAATACCTATTGATAGCCATAAATCTTTGATAGCTCTAGCTTTTATATTCAACACATATGGATCAATAGTTGAACACACAAAAAAACACATAATTATTTAAAATACAACTTATATCAAACAAAAATGTACCAATAGTTGAACAGTAAAACTTTTTGAAAATCCTTCGCATTTAATGGAAAAATACATGTTATTTATTGTGCTCACCTTTTATATTTGTCATAGGACAAAGTATTAATATAAAATACTCCAATGCTTGTACATTGCTACCCCAATAGTTGTACACATAAGAACAATATTTTTTCACTATGATAACAATACTTGTTTAAATGAGTGTCTTATTTTATTAAATGAGAATTTTATTTTTTAATGATACACTATAGAGGATAGTTATGATATTGTATTTGAAACAAAAAAATACTTATTTCACTTCTTCATGAATGTATTTATGTTTTTTTTATATAACAATTAGAGGTTCTCATGTGTTTGAGTATGGGTCAACTTTTGATAAAAATTTGGTTATTTTTTTATTTACATCTGGACTATTTATTTACAATATATAGTATAAATATGTCGTAAGACTAGGTATTATAATCATGATTGACTACATGACTATTGGACCTCACATAACTACTAGCCGCTCTCCCCTATATGACCTCCATTTTGTCATATGGTTCAACTGAGGCTTCTATTCCTTCTAAATTTCTTGTTTCCACAGGACATATATGGCCTACAATTCAGGATTTTGTAATCTATCTACTAGAACTATGCTGGTTGTGGATTTAATTATGCCTTTTCGGTTACACGATTCAACTTAAATGATCATATCCATGGAAAACAAACTCAATAAATGCATTATAGATTTTTTTTTTGGACCAAAAAAAGTGGATAGGTGATTAAACTAAAATGGTCACATCCATGAAAAATTTAGTGAATAAACATGTACAACATACTATTGATGTAGATATTCTTGGGGACTATTCTAGACTAATTGCAATACTGATACAATAAGTACTTTTCATCACCACAAAAAAATAAAAAAAGAGTGTCTTATCTTTCTTATGAAGAGCTAAATCTAATTTGACCTTATTATTAACCCTAAATGAAATAATCCATACATAATATTAGTTTTGAAATTGGTTTATTAAACCTAAAGGTAGAACCCAACAACATTTATTGAAACTTTTTTCTTTACAAGAGGTTAAGGAAAGAATCAAGAAGTTGGGTGCAAGGAAGGTTAGGGACATTTGAGCTTCATGTTGAATATATAAAATAGGGAATGAAAATATTTTCTCTACATATTGTGATAATTATCTTCTAAATGATTGGATCACTAGCTTAGCCATCCCCCTCTTTGAGAGTGGGGATGTTAACAATCCCTCCAATTATCGAACCATCATGAGAAATCCTCTATCTGCAAAGTTATTTGATAGCATGGTTTAACATAGAATTAGCAAGTGAATAGAAGAAGAATAAAAATAGAGCAAAAAGGAAAGGAAGTTTTGAACCAAAATACTGAACAACCAACCATGGTATCACTTTAAAGCATAGCATTGAAAATTTTGAATGAGAGCGAGGAAGCTCATTGTTATTTTTTTGATTTCATTATGGCTTCTTACAATTCATAAACACAAGTTATGTTGTAGAATGAAGGAACTTGGTGTCCTAGTGCAATTTAGAGTGACTACCCATAGGATTTTTTGAGGGGGTTGAAGTAAAAAATTAGAGAATTCTTGTAGGTACTTCAAATATTTTTAGGAGTGGCTTTCAGGTGAAGCAAGGCTACCCTTTATCTCTTACTCTCTTTGGCTTTTATATCAACAAACTTGAAGAGTGGTTGAATGTGAAGGATGGGGATGGTGCTATCTTAAGAGAGTATGTTGTTAGGCTTCTCTTGTACATAGACGATCATATTTTGATTACTAAATATTCCCAAGGGTTGCAAGAACATTTAGCAGCTCTTGAGCACTTTTGAAAAGATATGGGTATGCAAGTTAATATTAGCAAAACTAGGATCATGATCTTCTCCAATAAAAGGAATAAGAATCAATTTAACTTTTATTTTAAAGGTAGTATCCTAAAGAAAGTATTGGAGTATAAATACTTGTCAACAAAAACAAGCTTATTTATGAAACTTGCAAAAGAAAAAGAACCTTGGGTAGACAAAGAGCACTTTTTCCTCTTCAAAATAGATGCATAGAGGCAAAGCTATGGGATTGGTAAACTACTAAAATTTTATTTGGGCTATTACTAATTCTGGTGGTGCTTTATGGGTGTGAAATTTGGGCTAGTAGTACTTCCGATGCTAATTGGTTGCAAGTAAAGAGGATTAAAAAGCACATGGTCACAAAAAAGTTCATACTAAAAGCATTGATTCCCTAAAAGATTCTTCTAGTTAAAACAAGTCTAAATATTATTGAAGCCATCACTATGGTGTGTCTTTTAAGATATTTGAAAAGGTTAAGAAAATATAAACAAATTGTTGGCCCAATATTGTATTTAAAGATTTCTTGTGCAGAAAAGATGACTTGGATGGGGGAAAATTGTAGGTGGATGAACAAGTGGAATATTCATGTGAATATTTTTCTCAATAATAGTAAATAAATAAAGGATTTTGTTGTTGAGAAATTTTGCAAGGTTATGTATGAAAATAAAATTAGAAGAAATAATTATTACCTTAAGGAGTTTAACCCTAACATGGACCATCAACAAAAGGCCTATATAGAGGCCAATACCCCTTGGAGGCCATATATTCTCATTTCCCAGCTAAGGAGAAACTCATATTGTCTTCGTTGTGAAATGGGGAGGTGGAAAATGCCAAAAGAAGTTTGGAAGAGGGGGTTTGCATCTTGTGCATAGTGGAGGTTATAGAAACTGAAAGGAACTTTATTTTTTAGTGCAAAGTGTACAATAACATCAAGGTCAACTACAAAATCAATTTAGTGGATAATTTTTTCAATATTTATTAAACAAATATTGGGTGGAGGGAATGAGAGAGCTCATTGTTAAACTAAACAACATAAGGTTGACCCTTCTCAATGCAAAGATAGTGGGGTATATTGTACCATAAGTTTTTTAGCTTTGTGGACATTAAAATCCTTCTATTATATTCTATTCTTTACCATTGTCTTTGTTTATTATTAATAATAATTCTACAATTGTTATGTATATTGATTAATTTTATTTAATTTCATTTATTTTTTACACATTTTAACAAAAAATATAGAGATAACGGGTAAAATTATAGATTTGTGTCTCACTATTATAAAAGGAAATGACCAACACAAATATAATTTATTGACTTCAATCACCTAAAAGTGATATTTATCCTTTGAATTTTAAAATAATGTAAACTAATGAAATACATAAATCTTAATGTAATTTATGTTTATATATTTTTTTTTTTTAAACACTAGTTGCATATATTTTTTTATAAATTTAAGAGAACAATTTGAAGTGTTGAAATTTTAAAAATCAAATGAGATCAATGGAACATTACAAGAAAAAGAGTAAAATATTTTTTTCTCTATTTTTTTCTCTATGTGGATTACTTAAAAATCTAGTGCATGAAAAAAATGGTGAATATTTTTCTTAATAATTATTTATAGTTGAATTAAATAAAAATGTCATAGTTTCCATGGGATGTCAACTTTTATCTTTTGTTTTTACGTTTTTTTCTTAAATTAAATCCTCTTGGAGAGGATTCTAGTAGACCATATATTTCTCAAAAAAATTAAAAATATTTTAATATATATATTTTTAATTTTAATGAGCCTCATGTTTGATCATAAAAACCTGCTTACAATATTTTTTTTAAAATAATATTCAAAATAATTAAAATATATTAAAAATTTTAATTCTAGATTTTGAGTTCTACAAAACCATATTTTTAACTTTTTATGGAAGTGCCCATAGTTGGAGGAGTTCAAAGTTGAAGTCAATTTTTTTCTAAATCTCCCCCAAAAAGGGGTTAAGCTACTACGTAGATAGTTTCAAGTGAAAGGTTTTTTATTGTCCAAAACTCTCTTGACAGAAAGGGTTTCAGTCAAAGCCTTACATTTAATTCCAACCACCATTTAAATTTTCAATGAAATATAAATGTTTGGGTATGTGCAGGATCATCATGGAAAAAATAAGCCCTTAAGTGGCAAAAATTCAGAAAAATTAGCGTTAGGAAACTTGACATAAAAATTTGAATAAGTCATCTATATTATTTCAAAAATATGTAAGAATAGAATCTGTAGAAAATTGAATCTAGTTTCTAAACTACTAGGTTTATTTTAAAAAAATAAAAATCTATCTGGTGAAAGTTTTAAAATTCAATGCAGTAGTACTTAAATTTTAGGAAAAAAATAAGTAGGTGTCTATCTGACCACCCTAACCACAATAAAATGATAATATTTTTTTATAAGATTTTAGATATAAGTAGAGGACTCATGTCTCAATGTGATGCATATTTTTTTGTATTTTTGTTCCAAGTAAATAATTAATTATGAATTTTTATTACAACTTTTTAAAAATATAAAAAATTGTATGTCTAACCACCTTAACTTGGTCAAAACTTCATGGAATTAATTTCTTTTTTAAATCCTATAGTATGCAAAGCATAGAATGTGACACATGTTTTAAATTCAAAAAATGTGATACTGTTTGAAAGCTATAGATGTTTTTCAATCAGCCTATCAATCAAGACTTTAGTCATAATTGAAATGGAAAATGAATAATAATTATTTATTAAATTCAAAGTAAAGCATAATTTATATTGGTGGAAAGCTAAGAATATCCTTTAAAAACCCTTTTCATTCATCAATTTTGGATTAAAAAAAAATCGTCAGCCACATGGGCCATCATATCACTTACATATTACCACTTTTTGGCCCATCATGATCCTTCACATACCCATTTTGTAGTTTCAGGTGAAAGGATTTCACCTAAAACTATATCTATCACATAGTTGTTATATGGTTTCGAATAAATTTATTTGGAAGTAACCATTTAGAGAAAAATAGCTTCACTCAAAGCTATTTCTTGGCCAAAAGTGTGACACAACTTTGTGCTTTTACCCTAATATTGTTATTTATCTATATATTTAAAAAAAAAAAACACAATACTTTTAAATAAGCTATCAAATATTTTTATGTTAAAAGTTAAATTAAAAGATATATCTATTCAAATCGAAGAGTGGATGTAATAATAATAATTTATATATGCTTTCAAACAAATATTTAATTTCATATAGGTCAAAAAATTAATCAAAGTATTCAAATTTCAAAATTAATGTTTGGCATTTCATTAGGTGTCTTGGGAGGTCCTTCAAATTATGAATTCTCCATTATGTCAAATTGGAAAGATTGTATAAAATTTAAGCTAGAGGTACTTTTTTTTAGTTATGTTGTGTACATAGACATTTGATTGGCAAGTAATTATATGTGGAGTTGAAATACACATATATGTTATACTATTGTAATGGCATAGCATAGACCTTGACAAGTATGCAATGGAATTTTTGCTACTCTCCTCTCAAAAGAGAAATTTATTTGTTAGTGAAGCTCTTCAAATTATTAATTAGCCAAACCTTTCTCCTTTACAATGACACCAAGATATTGGATTAAATTTATGGGCCTTCAACTTTCTTTGTGCAAATAAACCAAATGATCAACGCCTTCAAAGATTCAATCAAATTAAAAATTCCTTATCAATGATGACATTATTTTGGTTATAAAAATTATATTCTATTAAATCTCTAAAGCTAGTTTGTTTCCTAACTGTTAGTGTTTTCAAACATAGGATAAAATACTTCAAATTATAATCAAGTGGGAAAAAACTTGAACAAATTCGCTAAGATGTGTAAATCCTTCTTCAAATTTAAGCTCTAATAGACCAAGAGGGGCTTCTTAGAGGTGATCAATTAGTGGTAACTTTAAGAAACATACACAAAACTTGAAATAAACAATATACATTTCATAGTACACTCCTATTATCTATCTCTAAGTCCCTATAACCTAGTTTAAAAAATAAGGATTTGCACCTTCACAAAGTAGATAAACAATTATGTAAAGTGTCTAAAGATGTGACTTTAATCACCCCTAATGATCTATTCCAGCCTTTTACATGGAAGTGAATGAAGTGAAATCAACATAATATAAAATAAATTTAATTCCTTTTTAGTGTGTTGGTGTAATATGCGGTTAACTAGGAAGTAGATAGGTGATTGCATCTAGCTAGAAAATATAGGCTTAGGTTTTATAAACCAAATTCTACAATCTTAAAATCCACTCTACAATACCTTAGTGAAGATACTAATTAAGATTATATCTTCTAATTCAACACATAAGCTACACTTTATTTATGTAAGTAAATAGATAAATAACATTGCAAAATATTCAAATTACATAACTTAGATATGCATGAATATATACACATATTTCTTGTATTAGTTTGTAAGATACCTTACTATTGGCTAACAAATTGGGCACCTTGATATGGTATGATTTAATTCCTGTAAAGGTGCCAAAAGAACCAACAACTTTGAATATCTACCCTTTTAAGAAGAGAAAATATCCTCTGAATTTTATTGAGGTACAACTCCCTCTTAATATTTTTAATGAATTAAGAGAATACAAAACAAATAAAATGTTTTCTTTTAACTAGAAATTACTGAAGGTGAAACACAATACTAGGAAGGATCATAATATTAGATGTGAGATACAGGTAATAAAATACTGGCACAAAGACTAATTTAACTTGAAAATTACTGAGAATTAAAATGATACAATCAATATTATCTGAAAAATGAAATTTATCATGAAGAGAACTGCACAACTCACACATAGGTAAAGTGTAGCATTAAGATACTCCTAAAAGACACAAATTTAAGAATATCTAATTATCTTCACAATCTTGAATCGTTGATTTTTCAGTTCCTATAGACATCTCTTGCTCTTCTAGGGTTTTTCACCTAAAAGGAGAGAGAAAGGGCCCAAAAATGCTAAGGGTTCATTCAAAGTATCAAAGTATGTTATGTATGATGTTTTAAAAGGTAAATGAAGTAAAATAAATACAATTAAATGGTCTATAAAGATGAAATATGAATGTAAAACTAAGATTTTAACTATGTTGGAAAACACACTATGATATTTAAAAAATGAACTAAATGATCAAATAATGCAAAACAAAAAGAAATAGGATGAAACAGAGTGCACCGAGGCAAGAATTGATGAATTTGAAATGTTGTGAATGGTGGCTGAAATTACTAAAATTTCACGGTGGGACTCATTTTCCTAGGGTAGCGAATTAGTCCTCCTACTAGTGAAAAAGTGTTGAAAATCAATTTCTAACTGTCGGGATTTGGAATCCAACAAAATTCAGATTTTCAGTCCTAACGTGGGACTCATTTTCCATTGGTGGCAAATCAGTCCTCTCCCAAAATTCTAAAAAATTAAGTGACAACTCTACAACACCAGATCTGGAAATCTCTGATTGTCAGGTTGTCGAAGTCAATTTTGCAAGAAATAGACAGAAAACCTTCTCCAAGATTGAAATATGAATGAGTTGACTTGAAGCACCTAGTTGACTTGTTTACCAATCTTCAACATCAACAATCTTGTTAAATATACACACAAAAGTTTGCAAACACACATGCAATAGCGGAAAAATGGTTGAGGGTTAGAAAATAGGGGTTTTCCTTGGTCAAACCCTACTTTTGCTAATCAAACCCTTAATGAAACAATGAAATGAAATAGAATGATAAAATAATAGCATGCAATATCTATCAACTTACCAAACCCTTGATAATGCAAATACGAAATAATTTCAATGGATGCTCCAAAGTGCTTGAATATTGCTATATTGATTGATAAGATGTTGTAAGATGCTTGAATGCTTGAGATGATGTGTGAATGTTGGAGAATTGTAGGAGATGTAAAATGAGGTGAAAATCACTGATTTATACAATCTTGTGCCTTAGTTACTCATTCATACCTCATCACAAGCCGACATCAAGTGTTTTTGAATAAAAGCCCGAAAGGAAATTTTAAAAATTTTGAATTTCAAGCAAAGGCAGACTCATTCGCCACCCATGGCGAATGGGTCCCACCTAGGACCAAAAAATGGGTGTTGGGAATTAAGTTGTATTGAATTTTTTATCAGGCTTACATTCAAAAATACACTTAATTAAGAAATATGAGGGCATAAAGGGACCAAATAAAGCATGAGATAAGGATAAATAGTGAAGTTATGCCTAGAAAAGCGTGAAATCTTGGTACAATACCTTACAACACTTGAAAATAGGACTTGATTAGTGATGAAAAGGTATTTTTAGGTGAATTGTAATTAATAGAGTCTAGAAGAGTGTAGAAATGTATTACAACACTTTAGAACACATTCACAAGACATCATTATTTAGATTTTAGTACCTAAATATGCATGTTCAAGCCATGTTACAAATAAAATCAAAGAAAAATAGGTCAAACACCATGAAACAAGACCTATAAGGCCATGAAAATGATAAGGGGCCATTTCTCTATAACACATTTATCCCCCACTTTAGTGAGAGGATGAACTTGCTTCAAACTCACACTAAAGTAGCCATGAATATCAAGAGGAGGGTTCAAATGTACTTACATTAGAAAGATGGAATAACAATGGTTAAGAGGTATGATCAAGCCCCTAGGATGAAGATCCCATGGAAAACTAAACATAGGAACAAAGGAACACACAAGTGTTGAAATGAATTAGATGAAACTTCGATCATCAATCCAACTAGTTGTGGATTAGATCTAGGTTGATTGTTTGGAAAAGAGAATGTGTACTCACTCTGGGGTAACATAACACACAATGGTCCATTGAGTGAGAAGGCCTGAACGTACTCACTCTGGGGCCACAAAACTTCTAGCTATATTCATGGGGTGAGAAATCCCAAAAAGAGGTAAGATACATATGCTAGTTGGTATGCACTCACAAACACCAAGGTGGCTATGGGGAAAATTCATGCCACTAGGTGGGCTTCCCACTCAACCATATTAAAGTTATGCCTCTTGATAACTTTAACAAGGTTCCACAAAGAAAAATGTCATGAACAAAAAGAAACATACCACAGTCATGTGCAAGTTGGGTTATGCAAGGTGGCAAAAGATGCAAAATGAAAAAATGTAAAAATATAAAAGATGTTCAAAAGAGTCTTGTTCAGTTTATGCAAGGCCAATCACTTAGGGAACATTGTGTCTAATGTCTCCAAAAGAGGACCAATCAAAGTATAGTATATTTGCATCTTAAGGGATGCAATTCATTGCATTAGGCCACTAAGATGAATGTAGTATGCTGAGATAGATCACAATTATGAAGGACATCACACCCAATGTCATCCACAAAGTGACAAACACATCACATAAATGAAAAAGCTACACTCGGAATGAATAATTCAAATGAATTAATGGTAGTGTATGCCCCCTAATTTAAAGGAATTGTGACACATCATTCTATGAGAAATTACCTTAAAGTAGCAAAGGAAAGAAAAAGAAAAAGGAAAAAAAGACATGAGAGCCAACTAGGAAAGCCTTATGCCAAGTCATATGTTTCAAAGTTAGGCTGCATCATGTCAAGGAAAGTGAAAGACAAAGAGAGGGATTTCCCCCCAAAAAAGAGCACACCAAACACATAAGGGATCTATGGATTTTGGGTTAGTATGTTCATTGTTGCAATGTGTTTATGAAAGAGCTTGAAACTCTCATCATTCCCCAAAGCACATAGAACTGGAAGAATGACACAAAGAAAGAAAAAAAGAAAGAAAAAAAAAGTCCATTTTGGGTCAACATGGAAGAGACATGTGGGTCTCAATTCTTTGCATCGTCCCCAAAAGGAAAACACAAGTGAAACGAAAGAAAACGAAAAGGTGAAAGAAAAGTGAAAAAGCTTAAATGGGTCAACATGAAGGATCTACATTTCAGTATTGATGCCTTGCGTCATCCCCAAAAGGAAGAAACAAACCAAAAATGAAAAAGAAAAGGATCTTTTGGGTGAAAATGGAAGAGACATAGGGAATCTCTATGATTTGCATCATCCCCAAAAGAAGAACACAAAACAAAAGTTAAAAAGACAAGGACCTTGTGCGTCAACATGGAAGAGACGTAGGGCATCTCTACACTTTGCATCATCCCAAAAAGGAGAACACAAAAAAAGGAAAAAAAGAAAAAGACCTTGTGGGTCAACATGGAAGAGAGATAGGGTTTCTCTATGCTTTGTGTCATCCCCAATTGAGAACACAAAATAAAAGAAAAAAAGACAATGCACAATGAATCGAATAATAGAGGTACGAATAGAAGAAATGTATGAAGAAAGGGAACATCAAACCTACGAAATGGGGGAACATGATACAAAAAAAAGGAACAAGTAATGAAAATGTAAGTCAACCATTAACTAAGTTCTTGGTTTCTCAATCTTAAATGGATAAGTGGAAAATGAATAACATAGTTAAGAGATAAAGACAAATGCATTACAAGGAAAAGGCTGACATCTTCTTTCCCCCCACAAAGTGTAAAGGCAAGAATGAGCCAAGGTGAGTGATGGGAAAGGATCATGCAATAGTGAGAATAGGGAACTCTACAACTATGGCATGGTGAAGGGGTTTAGATTGTTTTAAGGTATGACGGGGAAGCAATCAATATCAATGAAGTGATACTTATCCAGTATGTCCTTCAATGTATGATATTCTTTTGTTCGATGACCAAGGATGTGATGATAATTGCAAAATGGTATGTTAGAGTCTTTCAGATGAATAACCAATCTATTCATAGGTGGTAAAATTTTAAGACTTTTGTTCAAAATTAGTTGAAGTACCCTTTCACATTCAGGTGGAGCATGTGTAGGAAACTTGAGCTTCTTTAGTTAATAAGTTCATTTTCATTTGCTAGATTCTCCTTGTTCATGAATAGAAGGAGGAAGAGGATCTATAGGGATCCTAACATCCTTATCATTAGAAGGGGATAAAGGTTGTTCACATGGAAGGAGAATGTTTAAGTTAGGAGGAGCATCCAAGATCATTGTACTAGTATCTTGAAGTCTCCTAGGTTGAAAAGGATGTCTATCAGGATGAGAATGATCTTGGTATCCTAATCCTATTATGTGTGCATTAGTTGACTATTGTTCAAGAAGTTTACGGATGTCATGTTCATGTTTTGTGTCACAACCCTATTTACTTAAGATAGTGAAGCCTTTACCATATGTTTCTTCAAGATTGATAGGAGTGTTTGTGACTTTATGATTGTAAAAGGGTTGTGAATGTGGTTGGTTAGAGGAAGTAGGTCCACTTGAGGGAGGAACCTTAGGTCCTATATTCATTTCAGGATGTAAATATGCAAAATGATTAGGAGGTCGAATAGTAGGAAGATCTTGTGACTTCATGGATGGATAGAAGGTTGCATTGGCTTCTAGGTTATCAAGGAAATCATTGCAGAACTTTTTCATGCTAGCATCATCTTCTCCAATGATATCTACATCATGAGGAGTTGAAGGAGAATGTGTGAGTTCAAGGTCATTAGGGTCACAACCAAAGGTAGAATTGGACATGTCTACCAAAGATTTTAATGAATTCAAAAACTTACTGAAAGAAAATTCCATGATGCAAGTAAACTAAGGTGCAATAAATGATTAAAAATAGAAATTCTAGAAATTAAAACAAAATGCAAGAATAGGAAACTGTAATGCAAAAAAATTCCAAAAAGATGTCAGAAATGTTGTTTCGAAAGTGTAGAGGGACCGATTCACCAAGGGTGGCGAATGAGTCCTAGTATGATGTCTTTGCGCATGTTTTTCAGAAATTTTAATATGATTTTAATGCTCTAAAAAATATAGTCAAGAATGCAAAATGTAGATTTTCAATTTTTTCAATGAGACGCAATGCAAAAATGAAACCTAAATGAAGTTTTCATAATGCAATATGAAAAATCCTAAAATCCAAGAACAAAACAATGTCCTAATTGAATGTTGATGTAAATGTAAACTAAGATGTAATATGAAAATGAAATCAAAAATGCAAAGTGTTCAAAAGTTGGGTTCATCAAAATGAATTGTTGATTTTTGGCACTCTAGAGTTTCTCTTGGTCTTCTAGGGTTTTTCACCTAAAAGGAGAGAGATAGGGCCCAAAAAATGCTAAGGGTTCATTCAAATTATGTCATGTATGATGTTTTCTAAGCTAAATTAAGTAAACTAAATGCAATTAAATGGTCTAGAAAGCTGAAATATGAATGCAAAACTAAGATTTTAACTATGATGGAAAACACACCGTGATATGCAAACAATGAACTAAATGATGAAATAATGCAAAATAGAAAGAAATAGGATGAAACATAGTGAACCTAAGCAAGAACTGATGAACCTGGAATGTTGTGAATGCTAGTTGAAATTATTGAAATTTCACAGTGGGACTCATTTTCCTAGGGTGGTGAATTAGTCCTCCTAGTGGTGAACAAGTGTCAAAAACTAATTTCTAACTGTCGGGATCTGAAATCTGATAAATTTAGATTTTTAGTCCTAAGGTGGGACCCATTCACCACTGGTGGAAAATCAATCCTCTCCCAAAAATATGAAAAATCAGGAGACAACTCTGTAACACCAGATCTTGAAATCTCTGATTATCGGGTTGTCGAAGTCAATTCTGAAAAAAATAGACAAAAAACCTTCTCCAAGCTTGAAATATTAATGGGATGACTTGAAGCACCTAGTTGACTTGTTTACCAATCTTCAACACCAAAAATATTGTCAAATCTACACATAAAAGTCTGCAAACACACATGCAATACATAAAAAATGGTTGAAAGTTAGCAAATAGGGGTTTTCCTTGGTCAAACCCCACTTTTGGTAATCAAACCCTTAATGAAACAATGAAATGAAAGAGAATGACAAACTAATAACACACAATAGCTATCAACTTACCAAACCCTTGATAATGTAAATCTGAAATAATGTCAATGGATGCTCCAAAGTGCTTGAATATTGCTTGATAAGATGTCAAGTAAGATTCTTGAATGCTTGAGATGATGTGTGAATGTTGGAGAATTGTAGGAGATGTAAAATGAGGTGAAAATCACTTATTTATACAATCTTGTACCTTATTTACCCATTCATACCTCATCATAGGCTGACACCAAGTGTTTTTGGATAAAAACTCGAAAGGAAATTTTAAAAAATTTGAATTTGGAGCCAACGGGGACTCATTCGCCAACCAAGGTGAACAAGTCCCACTTAGGACCTAAAAATGGGTGTTGGGAATTAGGTTGTATTTAATGTTGTTTATCAAGCTTACATTCAAAAATACACGTAATTAAGACATATGAGGGCATAAAAGGACCAAATAAAGCATGAGGAAAGGATAAATAGTGAAGTTATGCCTAGAAAAGTGTGAAGTATTGTTACAAGACTTTACAAAACTCCAAACTAGGAATTGATTAGTGATGAAAATGTGATTTTTAGGTGAATTGTAATGAATAGAGTCTAGAAGGGTTTAGAAATGTCTTACAAAACTTCACAACACCTTCACAAGACATCATTATTTGAATTTTAGTACCTAAATATGCATGTTCAAGCCATGTCACAACATAAAATCAGAGTAAAATAGGTCAAACACCATGAAACAAGACCTAAAAGGTGATGAAAATGACAAGGGGACATTTTTGTACAACACAAATCTAAATGCACATGGACAAATAGTGATTTCATCATAGAAAATAGCAAAAAAGTCTAATATAATATTGATTTTTCAAAAATAGTGTCTAGAGAGTCATAGTTTGAAAATAGATACATATAAATAAGTGGATAGGTAACTGCTTCTTTCTTGCCCATAACTGATAAAAACTAAAAAAATTTAAATAAAGCATCTAAACAGTCAAGATGGTGTCACTTCATTTCATGCTTTGGGAGATGCCATGGGTCTTTTTTTCATAATGCTTGGAAAGCCTTCATGGAATACAACAACTCCTTGTATTGAGGGATAGTCACATTAGTCATTCACACTTTCCATGCTAGCTGACTATATTTAATTATTTCAATACGTTGTTCACAAGCCTTCATGTAAGATCAATCGCTTGAGATGAGATAAGTTGTAATTCCTTGAATTTATTTAAATGCTCAACATTAAAGGAATGTGAATCAAGTATTCCCTTGACCATTTTCTAGAAGTTGTCTACCAAGCCTTTGACATTTGTATCATCTCTGATTTTTCCTTTGTCCTATTACAACCCAAGAGAAACTAAGTTTCTCTATGTTTCCTCTAAGACAATAGTGCATCTAGTCATGATTTCCTGAAGCTTTTGAAAACCTTTTTTGGCGATTTACAGCTTCCATTCTATGCCTTTCTTCAATACAAGGCAATAAGATTCTCCAACATTGGGTATTATTTTCTCTATGACTAGTTTTTCCATGCCCCAATTCATCATTGATTTAGTTGAGGAGAAAGATCGAATACATATCTAAAACATTTAGTTAAATTTTGAACCTATGTCTTCAATTCATATTTTCTCTCCTTATGCTTCTTTGATTGCTAAACCATTCTTTCTTTAGATAATTAAATGATTTGAACATACCCATCTCTTGTATGAGGTCCAAGATCATTTTTTTTTTAAATATTAATCACTTGTAGTTCTTGGGTGATCTCTTTTTTTGTTGGTCTTGCAATTTCCAAATGAAGAGTTCTTGAATCAACATCATCCACTAACCGTGTAGTGGTCCTTAATCTCTTTAGCTTTGGAGTTGAGGTCCTCTATAGTAACTGACCTACCATATCCTACTTTGGCAGATTAAGTTGAATAACTTCTCTCTTTCTAGACAAGGTATCCTCCAACCAAGCAGG
Organism: Sequoia sempervirens; assembly: GCA_007258455.2. Classification (NCBI taxonomy): domain Eukaryota; kingdom Viridiplantae; phylum Streptophyta; class Pinopsida; order Cupressales; family Cupressaceae; genus Sequoia; species Sequoia sempervirens. The sequence goes on along the minus strand of VDFB02058242.1, from coordinate 307,416,002 downwards.
TGTAACAGGAACATTAGTTTCCTTTGAGCTTGAAGACTCAAACAGTGTTCAATGTATAGGAGGAGTACTCACTAGTGTGTTTTATGATGTCAATGCAGTTGTCCTTGATTTGTGTGACACATTCATCTCCCTAGTCGGTGACTCATCTTGAGAAGGAGAAGAGTCAATGTCAGTATTTTCTAAATCTCCTTCTTCTTCACTCTCTTTTTCCTTTTCTATATTCTAAAGGCAGATCAAGAATGTCTTCTCCACATGTTTGTTAAAACATATTTATTTTAGGAAGATTATCATCACCATCTCCCTAAGTTCTTGAAGGAAATGACTATCAGGTGGTGCCAGTTGTTCTTACATTTGGAGAATATTGGTCTATACTACTAGAAGTTTGAGTATTATGTGACTTGGTTAGAGGAAGAGATTGGTCTATCTTCTTCTTGGTCAAAAATTCTTGTGTTCTAGCTAAAAAGTCAATGATCCTTGCCTCAATAGTTTCCTTTTCTTTATTACTCCAATCCATGGTAGGAATAGGATGATTCTCTATCAACTCAGTATAAACTAGGTCTACCATATCATACCCATCTTCAACAATGCCTTGGAAATCTGAATTCAGACCATAGATGATGATTTTTTTATAGACTATCCCATCCAACTTCTTCTAGCATCATATTCATCAAAACAATCAGCCCACTAGTCCTCCAAACTAGGTTGGTGAAAGAAGTTAGGACTTAATTTCAAATTGTTTTTGACATAATCTTTAAGATCAAAAGGGAAGCTTTCATCATATGAATGCAAGTTAAATTTGGATAACACCCTCTCAATATTTAAGGCATTAGACATGGATTGACATAGAGATCGAAACCATTAGGAAAAATGGACATTCACTCTTTTTTTGTCTTGGCATGCCCTATTCACATCTATTAACTTCATGCATACTTCAATCATAACCCACTTTTCTTCAAGGTATTTTCGGAGTTTAATTTGAAAACTAGCAAAACCACCAGCTCTTATGTAGGAAAACCTCTAGAACTTGATGAAGTGACTATCATAAAAAATTCATAAATTGTATAGCTTTAGGTGATAGCCACATTGCAATATGCCCTTGCAATTCTTTTACCATCCTCATGGTGAAAGAATTTATTATTCTCCTAAAATAAAGGAAACTTTAATGAAGTTGCAACTTATCAAGGTAGTCATAAATGGGTACTTTTTTAGGAGGGAGGTTGCTTGGTCTCAATCCAGTCCAGGGTCTTATACTGGTAATGGCATAGATTAATTATGAGGAGATATAAAATAATTTTTTAATAGAAAATAAATTCATCAAATGGTTCATGCGATCATTGATAATTTCTTCCCAATCTAGAAATTGTCACCCTGATAGCATAATCTGGATGAAGAAATGCATCCACTCCTCAACCCCATGTATATCCTCATTTCCCCTCACTCTATGTAATAGCACCAAAATATCAACTACTTCTTCCACAAAATGATTCCTATGTAGCTTCTAGGGAAATTGATACTTACCTCACTTTTTTTTTCTAACCAATTTTTCACTATTTCATTTTTGTAGAGTCCCTTCTTAATAAAAAAACTCAATCTGGGAAATTTGCATGGTCATAGATGAGAAATCGTGTTTTTCTAGAATCTGTATACATGATGCAAAGGTGGACTTTCGTATTTTTACCACCATCTAGTTATCCTATGTCCTAGCTTCTTGTTTATGTGAGTTATAATGTCTGATGCATTGTAGAATAAGTTCGGGACATTGTACCACTATGGGAAAGGAAACAACTTTGACTAATCCATTGTTAATTACCCATTGACTGATGGATGGTGGGTTTGTACTATTGAATTTATCTTTTAAGTCACTTAAACTCATGGGTACCCCAATCTCGGTTCCTTCATAAGTTAGTCCAAATAAATACTCATTTAACTCATGCACTTGATCTTAGCCATGACTATGAATTTAGGGCTCAAGCAAGAATATGTTCAATCAAATTTCAATGCAAGGATAAATAACCCAAAAAGATAGATTTTGAAGATCATGAATATTGTAAATACCTCCAATTGAAAATTTTGTAGCTAAGATTTTTTTCCAATCTGTATCGTTTATTTCCTCCTTGAAGAATCAACACCACAATAAGGAATGTTTGTTTTCACTCAAAACCTTCTTAAAAGTCCCACAAAAAGCATGTGAGTAGATGAGAATTTAATATTGTATCCTTGCTATATGGGAATGTGTCAACCTTCACATCACTATTTTATTGCCACCATTCTTCAAAAATTTAAAAAGGAACAACGAGGGGTGAAGAAGTGGAGGGTTTGACAAACTTAACAAAAGCTCACTACAGTTCATTTTTCATTGCATTATCTTGATCAAAAAGTATTTACGTGACACTTCACTTCGGGCAGAGAAATGGGAAGTTCGATGAACTTCATAAAATGATTCCTAACATAAAATTAACTTTGGTGCTCGTGGACCAAAAAGTGAAATACAAAGGTTAGGCAATAAAGTGGGAAGTTATACGAACTAATGAAAACACCGACTAAGTTTGCAAAATTATGCAAAACATCACCCAACATAGGACTTAGCCAATTTTTAGATGGGGTGAAAGACCTCTTACAAGACATCAATTTTTTTTAAGGTAACAATGGCTCTAATTGGGTATGAAGACTAACAAGGATGAAGCAAGGAACCTAGACACAAAACTAGTAAGGTTAGTGATTTATCCATCGTGCAAAAAAGTCAACAAGGATGAACTACACTCTCAAGTGCCAAGGGAACAAACCAAAAAAGAAAGAAAAATCCTAATTTGACCATGTACAAGAGAAAGACCTGAGGGAATGATCAAATCTGATAGAGCTTAAGGTCCTTCCCATTGTATGGAATAGGGAGGGGAGTACTGTCAAAGTATGCTAGATGAAAAGTGATAGGTCCATATTCATGAGTAATTTTGAAGGGAACGATCCATAGTGCATCAAAATTCTTGTGAGTACCTTTGGGCTCTACGTGTTTGTCCCATAATAAGACTAAATATCCAACAATAAACATCCTTGGTCTGGCCCTTCTATCAAAAATATTCTTAACTTTAGCTTGATGGATGGTTATTCTATCAACTATTTCTTCTCATTATTATTCAATTTTGGTCAAATATAAAATTATCTTCTCTAAGGCATCATTGAATTCATGATCTTTGATGGGAGTTTGCAGTTTACATGCAGATAGTTCTAGTGGTAGGGGAAGTACACTTCCCACCCCATACACTATTTCATAAATAAGTCACCCTAATCACCTTTTTTGGAGTTGTTCTATCTTCCCACAAAGCTTCATATAGCTTTTCATGCTAGTCCTTCTAATTCTCATCTACCAACTTCTTGATGATATTCACAAAATTCTTGCTACTAGATTTGGCCTGACTCTTCCCCTAAGGATAATAGTCAATTGAATGAGATAAGGAGATCCCATAGTCATAACAAAAATGTGATATCTCACTAGAAGAGAATCTTGTTGCATTATCAACAACTAACTTGTAGGGAACTCCAAATTTGACCAGAATATTCTCTTTAATGAAATCACAAACTATCTTAGAAGTGGTTATGTTGATGGGAATTGCTTCTATCCACTTCGTAAAGTAATATATAGCTATGATAATGTGGGTGTGATAACCACTAGATTGGGGACTGATTGTCCTAATGAAATCAAGTCCCTATTGTTGGAATGTTCCATCAATCACAATAGGCCTAGGTGGTAAAGCCATCAATTGAGGTATTCCTACAAACAATTTACACTTTGCACATTTTACCACCTAATAATAGGAATCTTTGAACATTCTGGGTCAATAATAGCCATGTCTTAAAATTTTGAACATATTCATAATGGAGGAAAAATGACCCACATAGGCTTCATTGTGACAAATGGTAATTAAACTTTCATAATGGCCTTTATCTACACACTTCAAGAATTTCCCATCTATGTTGTGTTTATATAGAGTATCATCCTGAATAATATATTCAACTACTTTTAACTTTAAATTTATTCTTTGCTTACTTGAGAGGTTTTTAGGGAATTCTCCATAGACGAGGAAATAATCTATATCAAAAACCATTATCCTATAGACTAACAATTAGCACTAAGGTAGAACTTCATTACCCTCTAATCCATTATGGTCTTCTACCAACAATTTGCAATGCCCTCTTCCCCTGACTAATTTTGTAGGCTTGAGATCTAAATCATATTCTTATACCTTTGCAATCCAACTACCCCTCCTATTTCAGACAATATCTTGTTGAGTCAGAATGCTTTTAACAATAGGACCTAGTACATACACAACTAAGTGTGAATGCAAGATATAGAAGAAAAACTATTTAACAAACTTAACTACTACATACACATGATTCTTAAATTGAGAATAATTTAGCTTGTGCTTCTTTAGTGGCTTTCTCATAAAATAAATAGGAACCTACACATTATTTTCATCTACCTAAAGAAAAATAGCAGACATAGTGTGCTCTAAAGCAGAGCAATAAATGATGAAGTCTTTAATGAAATCAAGACTGACCAGAACAGGAGCTTGGGAAATTGTTTCTTTAATGTCATTGAAGGCTTACTTCCTGGATTCACTCCATCTAAATACTTGTCTTTCTTTTATTATCTCGACGATATGCCTAGTGATTTCAGAAAAGTCTAGGAGAAACTTTCTCAGAAAGTTCACTTGGTCGAAAAAGGACTTTACACCAATTCTATTGAAAGGTAGGCTTAACTGTACGATAGCTTTGACTCTTTTTGGTTTTTTTCTCACTCCTTCTTTGGACACAATATGGCCCAAGAGTTTACCCTTAGTGATAGAAAAAAAAATTCCTTAGGATTAAGAGATATACCATGTTCTTTGCACCTTTACAGGACTTGTTCCAAATCTTTTAAATGATCTTCTCTCCTTTTGGAAAACACTGTTAAGCCATCAAGATAGATAACTATAATTTTATTTCTAAGGTCTCTAAAGGATAAATCCATAGCTTGTTGAAATTTTTCCCCTACATTAATAAGTCTGAAAGGTATCTATTGTAGGCAAAAATTCCATAAGATGTGGTAAACATTGTTTTATGTTGATTTTCCCCAACCACACTAATCTAGTTATAACTAGAAAAACCATCTAGCATGGACATCATCTCTGAGCCAACAACTATTTATTGTATATGATCCATATTCAAGAGTGAATAATTTTCTTTTAGTGACGCCTAATTCAAATTCCTAAAATCCATGTGAGCCATAGATTTTAGGAACCTAAAATGCTTAGCTCTCTTCCTAAGATTTTTCACCTAGAAAGACAAAGATTAGGGCTCCTAAAATGATTATGCTTCATTCAAATTAGGATGTATGCAATGTAATATGATGTAAATGAAATAATATAAGTGCAATTGATTGATTAAAATGATCTAAGATGAATGTAAAGATCCAATTTATGCTATGTTTGAAACCATAGTGTGATATGCAAACTATTAAGAAATATGAAGAAATTGAATGAAATATGTAGAACAAAAAGTACAGGATCAAATCTGAGTGCACCTAGATGATGTATGAAGTTTCTAGAATGTTTAGAATATTGGTGAAATTTTTATATTTTTCACAGTGGGACTCATTCACCAAGGATGGCGAAGCAATCCTCCAGCTGGTGAAAAAGTGTCAGAAACTGATTTCTAACAGTTGGGAGTTGATTTCTAAAAAAATGATTTTAGGTGGGACTCATTTTACAAGGGTGTTGAATCACTCCTCCCCAAGATTCTTAAAAATTCAAAGGTCAACACTACTTCTCGAGATCTAGAAATGACTAAATATCAGGTTATTAGGGTCAATTCTATAGAAAATGGGTTGAAAGTCACTCAAATTGCTTGAATAGATGATGAATTTATTTGAAGAGCCTAATTGACTTGAAATCCACTTTTCAACACCTTTAAGCCTATCAAATCTACAAAACAAAGGCTGCAAAGACACATGAAAAGGGGGAAAATGTTGGAGGGTTAGTGAATAGGGGTTTGCCTTGGTCAAACCCCACTTTGGTAATCAAACCCAATAGAAATGAATGGCATGCAAAGGAAATGATAAATGAATAACATGAAAGTATTAAAAACTTACCACATCCTTGAATATGTAAATCTAAAGTGATGTCAATGGCTACTCCAAAGTGCTTCAAAGTGCTTGAATTGATGATGCAAAATTCTTGAGTTCCCGAAGATTACTTGAATTGTGAATTCTTGAATGAATGAGTGAATGGGAGATGTAAAATGAGGTTAAAATCACATATTTATACAAATCTTGTTCCTTAATATCCATTCATACCTCATCACAAGCCGAAATGAAGTGAATTTCAGTAAAATATCAAAAAAAAATTGAAAAAAATTGAATTTGGGGCCAAGCGGGACTCATTAGCCACCCTTGGTGAATGAGTCCCACCAGGGACCCACAGCCAAGTGTCAAGAAAAATGTCATGTTTAATGTTGTTTATTAGGATAGGACCTAGAAATACACTTAATATAAGCATATGAGGGCATAAAAAGACAAAATAAAGTATGAGAAGGGTGTAAATAGTTAGAATATGCCTAGAATTTAAGCGTGAAATCTTGTTACAAGACTTTACAACACTTTGAAATAGGACTTTTTGATGAATGAAAAGGTGGTTTTTAGGTGAATTGCATTAAATAGAGTCTATAAGAATGTAGAAATGTCTTACATCACTTCACAACAGCTTCACAAGACGTCATTCTTTAAGTTTTAGATAAGCATGTTCAAGCCAAGATACATCATAAAATCAAAGCAACAAAGCTCAAACACTATGAAACAAGACCTAAAAGACCATGAAAATGGGAAGGGTCCATTTTTCGATGGTACACTATGCATATCCTTATTTCTCCATTTTTCTTCTGAACTGAAATGATGTTTTCCACCTAGGTAGAATGATGTATGGGATATATTATCTAAGCCTACAACATCTTGTCAATCTCCCTAAAAATTGCATCTATCACTTTGGGATTGTAGTTCCTTTATTTCTTCTTGAAAGCAACTTTCCCTTCCTTTAGTAAAATATGATGTTGAAATTTCCCATTCATGAAATTCTTCAGATCATTGTAGCACCAAGAAAAAAACTCTTTATATTTGATGATTAGATATATCAAATTTTCTCTTTCTTCTAGTGAGAAACATTTCTCAATATAGACCATCTTTGGATAATCAAGATCTCCAATATTAACTACTTTGAACTCACCAGAGTGGTTAGAGGATTCACTTATCTTTCAGTTTATACTCTGATCATGGCGATCAAATAAATCCTCTAGAGAGACTAACCCCTTAGGAATATTGTTACCCTTTAGCTGAATGATCCCATCTTTAAGGTCACCATCATTGTCAAAACAAAATTCTTTACATTCATTACCACCCAATTTGAAAAAATCTTGAGAAAAATATTTTTCATTTTCTAAAAAAGCCTAAATTTGTTCATCGTTCGCAGAAACCTACCATTGGTTAACATTATTAGGGACACTAGGTATATAAATCAACTCGATTCTATATGATTTAACCTTCAAATCTAGATGTGGGAGCAATAGGGAAGCAGAGATTTCCAATGAGTGAGCACTAGAATTAAGCTCCTTGGGAACAACTTTTATTGAAAAATCATTGAAATCTTCAATGGAAGTCCATACCTAATCTCAATAATGTCTCAACCCTTCATTCCTCACAAGAAAAATATTTTGCACCTATAAATTGACAATCAATTTTTCATCTCCCAATACTTTAAGCATTTTTATCCCCATGCCTTTCACCTTGGGAAACCCTAATAGGAGAGCTTCATATTCTACAATATTATTTGTATTTGCAAACTCCAACTTACAAGATAAAGGAAATTGCTTACAAGAAGGAGAAATAAGCACCACTACTATCCTTGATCCAAAATTAGAGAAACTTCCATCAAACTCCATCTTCCAAAGCTTGTGTTTTGAATATGAGATACCTATATTATCACTCTTATCTTCATCTAAGAAATGCATGTATTTCATAATTTAGTTTCTTCAAATAGGATTTGTGCTTTAGGATATTCATTTTTCAATACTGTTATCTTATCCTTTAGCTCAAGTTCCAGATGCACGTTTCTATTTCTGATAGGTATGGTAGCATACAACCAATCCAATTATGGCTCTCCTCCTAAGTCTTTGCAAAACATTCTACTCAAAAGCATACCATAGCTGGCTTGTATATCTACAACCTAGATGGTGAGTTTGAGTTGATTATTTGGATAAGCTTCCAGTGCTACTTGAGCATCCTTAATCTACTTGACAAAGGGAACTTTTTTAGAATCCATAGAATAACATTTCCCAAATGTCTTAGTCATTTCCAATCCCAGAGCTTGTGTAATTTGTGTAGGCATAAAATTCTAAGAGGCACTTGAGTCAATGATGCAGTTATGTACCCTAAACCCATTTACAAACAATGATATGTAAAAAGTATTAGGCTTCCCATCAAAGGTATGTGATGAGAGAATTTTTCTGCTAGATGTCACATTGACTACAAAATTCTAGGAGCTAACCATTTGTTCATTTAGATTTGCATGTGAATTAGAATGTCTTGGTATAATGTATTCAAACAATCTATCTAACTCTTTAGGATTCATTCTTAAATATTTTGCTTGATAAATTTGTACTTTAGAAATTTTTTAGAACTCAACAATATCAAAAGTCTTGGTTTATTTTTCTATGGATGACACAATTGGATCATTAGAAGGGTCTTCAGTTACAATTGGTGATACATTTTTTCCTTTTGAAAATTGCACTAGCTTTAGTAATTAAAACCTTCAAAGAATTTTGGGTACCTTTTTGATTGGTATGTTGCTGACTTCTAGTGACTACAACACAAGTAGGCTCATCTAGAGTGATGTAGACATCCCCTCCTCTATCATCATCAAGTTCAAATTCTAGGTATACATTTGCAAAGTCACCATATTGATTAGATGAGTTGCTTTCCTTTGTGACATCTTCAAAAATTTCTTTCATGGTGGTCAACTGCATAAACCTATGCATTTCAGGACATTTGGCACCATCATGATCGGATGTGAGATGGAAAACACATAAATTATGCTATTTGTATTGTCTCTAAGTAGGGCTTTAATCACCAACCTCTATTAAGTTGGATGCAAGGAAAGTGTTTTATGGCTTGGTTGAAAATTTTCCTTTCTTGGAATATCTTGATAAGGTTGATTTCTTTTTGGTATTTTCCTCTTGAGCGCAATGATATTATCAGCCAATCTTTGAATCATAGGATTTGAAGAAGTGGTAGGAAGTGCCTTATCCGTATGCAGTTCCCTTATCCATTTTCCAACTGAGATAAAATCATCTTCTAACTCAATGGAAAGTGCTTGTGTGGCCTTGAGACTATTCAATGGTTTCCTTTTTAGGAGAAGGCCAATATCTGGGTGTTGTGCATTAATGAAGAAACATCTATGCATTTCTTCGGATGGTCTTTTGGTAGCATTAATTTGGGATACCACTTTGTTGAACTTAGCAACAAAATCCCTCATAGTTTTGTTCACCTCTTTCTTCATCTAAGTGTCTTGTGCTATTAAAGTGAGGTCATCATCTATGCTTTCGAATCTACTTTAAAATTTAATGTTCATCATTTCCCAATTAATAATACACCCATTAGGTAGTTGATAAAACCATTATTTTTTTGTATCAACCAGAGATTGTGTGAAATGCTTGATTGCCACATCTTCTTCTTATAATGCAAGCACATCACAAATGACATAAAAGGCATCAATGTGTTCCTCGAGAGAAATATTCCATCACCTCGAAATTTTGGAAAATTTTTATAGGAAACCTTGGGAAAATCATGTAAATTATTCCCCAATTATAAAGGGACAATAGTATCACCGCATGGAATTGGTGGCGATGGCAGTTGGTGAACCATATTAGGAGGAAGATTAATTACAACCAAAAGGGTTGTCCTGTGTAAAACTAAAGCTTGAGGATTAGAATGATTTGAAGGTGTTTTGGTTGGAGAGGTGGGTCTGCTTCTAGCCCTAACTATTCAAAAATAGTATCATAAATACTCCTACTTCTTTCCCCTTTGGTGAATCTTTGAGAATCTAGGATTGATTTGCACTACTTGTGCAATATACCTAGATAAGGCAACCCAAAACTATTGCAATTTGTTCTTCCCAACGGAGTCGCCAAAAATATATTGGCTAACATATTGGGTTCCTTGATACAACATGATTTAATGACTGAAAAGGTGCCAAAAGAGCCAATAGCTTTGAATATCTACCCTTTTAAGAAGAGAAAATATCCTTTGAATTTTACTTAGGTACAACTCCCTCTTAACATTTTCAATGAATTAGAAGAACAAGAAATAAATAGAATGTTTCCTTTTAATGAGAAAGTAGTAAAGGTGAAACCCAATATCAGGAAGCAACCTAATATCATATGTGACATAAAGGTAATAAAATATTGGCACAAAGAATAGTTTAACTTCAAATTTACTAAGAATTAAAATGATACACTCAATATTATCTGAAAGATGAAATCTATCATGAAGATAACTGCACAACTCACACACATGTAAAGCATAGCATTAACATAATCCTAAGCACACAGGTTTAAGTACATCAAATTATCTTCACAATCTAAATGCACACATAAAAATAGTGATTTTATCATAGAAAATAGAGCAAAGTCTAATATAATATTGAGTTCTCCAAAATAGCATCTAGAGAGTCATAGTTTGAAAATAAATACATATAAATAAGTGGATACGTAACCATTTCTTTCTTTCCCATAACTAATCAAAATTGAAAAAGTTGAAAATAAAGCAACCAAATAGTCAAGATGGTGTCACTTCATTTCCTCCTTTTGGGGGTGCCAATGGTCTTTTTCGTAAGGCTTGTGATGTAGTCAACAATTGAGAATCCATAGGATTGTAAATTGTTTCAGCAATTTCACTTCTTTATTTTTAAAAACACATAAATGGAGAACACAAGAAATATGAAATCTGAAATATTATTCATTCTTGAATGTTTGCAATAATAATTTCATATAAAATATTCCCCATTCTCCAAATATATCATTCCAACAATGCCCACCTATAGGAAAACATATACAAACTTCATATTCTCTAAGAAATGCCCATAGGGAAACAAAAAAAATGAGATTATTTCTCTCTATGAGCAATAAAAGGCGGAAACAACACACTTTCTTTGACATCAAATCTTCTCCTCTCCAGAACAAGAAAACCTATCACTTCTATCCATCACTTCTCCCTAATTACCATGAATCTTTTAAAATACAAATATGGGTTTTATGCACTTTATTCTCAGCTTTCTAGATCATTTTGAAGTTCTTGATTTTGATTCCATATGAGAAAGCTATGGAATTTTTATTGAAAATGGTCAACTTAGGTACAACTCTAGTAATCTCTCTCTCCCATTCAAACCTACCGAATTCCCCTGACTCTTTTCTTGGCATCAATTTTTCTCTTCTTAGAATATGTATTCAATATCCATTCAAAAATTATCTTCTCACTTCTCAACCCACACTCTCCACTTCCTCCATTCCTTGCATCTCCTTTTTTTCAACAAATACAAATTCAAATTTTTGAATAGAGTTATAATTTACAATAAATACTTACTCGTAAGTTGGGTGTGAGATTTTTCCTTTTGAAAAATTAAATTTTCAAACATTTTTAAATCAACTAACAACTAGATCAATTAATCAATTATCTTTCTTTTACAATCCCAACATCAAACCTTATGAGGAGTTGAAGATTTAATTAAATTATGCCTACAAGAAAAAAAAAACCTAAGACAAAACACAAAAATTGAAATTAATATATTTTTTGATGTGTAGGATTGTCCATGCACTTGGATGCTCCTCCATTGAACAACCTGGGTAAATGAAATTTTTCATGAGTGAGAATTCATGAACATTTGAATATGCTATGTTTTTTCATCATCCACCTTTCTTCCTTATATGCTTGAATTTTCTTCTTCTCCTTGTTCTAAAACATCTCATCTCTCCCTTCATCTTTCTCCTCTTTTGTCCTCTCATGTAATTCATTTTGCTATAGCAAGTTTCATATTCTCACTTCCCTTTATCATTCTTAACTTCTGCATAGAACTCGACGTTGACAAAATAATAGAAATCAATAAATTCACTTTACACATTTCCTTCACCTATTCGTTCTTTACTTTCCTCTTCCTCTATTTTTTTTTCCTCCTTCCTTGTTGCAAAATCTTTTTCAATATCCTCATAGCCTTCAATTCTAACCATACCATGCTTACATACAAATTAAGTTCATCAAAATATTCACAAGATACAAATTTTACCTTACCTTTCAATGCCACAAATTTTGCTTCACCTATTTTCAATACATGCCACTCCTTTTCAACTATTGCAATCTGCATTAATAATTCATCGTCTTCTCTATTTTCTATTGCTCTTTCACCTCTTTCACTTAAGACATTTTTTATGTATTCTTCTTCACATTGCTACCCCAAATTCTGAATCATCTCCACATCCTCATGAAGAATAAACTATGTTGCATCTTGAATATTCTCTATTTCTACAACTTCACCTTCTTCTTTTATGACAATTCTATCCCTTACACTCATTTGCATATCCACAATCTCATTAAATTCCTTTGAAAGTAACATAACATCAAACTCCTTTTCACAAATATCATATAAATAACCTTTTACCTGTGTGTCTTCTTTCTTTTCTACTTTTGTCCCAACTTTTTCTTTTCAACTATCTGCTGCAATCTTGTTACCCTCTTCTTCTACCTCATCCATTGTACTCAAATGTGCCAATTTATTCAACATATTTATGTCTTTCCAAAGATAATTTTCTGTCCCAACTTCGTAGTCACTTACTTAAACATATTCTTGTATCTTTTCTTCATGCAAACCAATATTTACTTTGCAAAATTCAAAAGAAGGAGATAATACCCATTTTTTTCTGCTACAATTTCTTTTACTATACATGCAATTTCACTTTTATTTTATTTTATATTATCAACAAAATACACATTTTTTGCTACCTCTTTCTTTCTCCATTATTTCCTTGTTCCTTTCTTCTTTCCTTTCTTTCTTTCATATGCATTTGTGTGGGCTTCTCCCATATGAATTTCTTTCCTTGTTCTTTTCATCAAAGGGGTGGAGCATTATACTTCCACACTACTCTTTTCACTTTCCTCCTTGTCAAACCTCTGATTTTCCTCTTCAACCTTTTTCCTTGTTGCCACTTCCACTATTGCAACTTTTCTTGTTTCTATAATCACAATTTTTTCATGAAAGTAATATCTTTCCAAGGCCTCCACTCTATCCTCAATCTTCTTTATTTACTCAAATATCCATTTTTTAAATCTCTTTTCTTCATATTCTTCCCAATACTATTCCCAAAATAGCATTCTTATAGGTCTTTTCAAGACCCATCTTCTCTTCTTCTTCAAAGTCATTTTTAGAGACTCACAAGTCCCTCTGTAGTTACAAGTCCTCCTTGCAACAATCTCTCTTTCTTATCCTCTATCTAATAGAAGGTTTCTAGAAGACACACCTCTCTCTTGTGCACCTTCTACCTAGCCTTAATCTCTACTAGAGGATAGTAGTCACAGATCCTCTTCCATACCTAGAAAAAATAAACATTCTGACAACTATCTCTCTCACACAACTTCACCACTTCACTCTTCAATACTCTTCACTCATAGGTCCTAGTGCATACTCTAAACTCTCAAGATCTTATAGCTTTGATTCCATTTGATGCAGCCAACAATTGAGAATCCATAGGATTATCAATTGTTGCAACAAGTTCACTTCTCTATTTTTAAAAAAACATAAATGGAGAACACAAGAAATATGAAATCTAAAAAATTATTCATTCTTGAATGTTTGAAATAATAATTTCTTACAAAAGCTTCCACATTCTCCAGCTATATCATTCCAAAAATACCCACCTATAGGAAAATATATACAAACTTCATATTCTCAGAGAAATAACTAGAGACAAACAAAAAAAATAGATTATTTCTCTCTATGAGAAACAAAGGTAGCAAAAACACACTTTCTTTGACATCAAATCCTCTCTCCAAAACAATGCTCATTTTCATAGCTTCTATGCATCCATTTTCCTATTCAAAAGCCTCTTTTTGTATTGCAACAAGAAAACTCGTCACTTTTGTCCATCACTACTCCCTAATTATCATGAATCTTTTAAAACAAAAATATGGGTTTTTTGCACCTCATTCTCTTCTCTATGGATCAATTTGAAATTCTAGATTTTCATTCAATATTAGAAAGTTATGTCATTTTTACTGAAATGAGTCCTCTTAGGTATGACTATGGTAATCTCTCTCTCCTACTCAAACCCACTAAATTCCCCTAACTCTTTTCTTGGCATCATTTTTTTTGTTCTTGGAATATGCATGCAATATCCATTCACAAATTATCTTCTCACATCTCAACCCACTCTCCCCACTTCCTCCATGCCTTGTGTCTCCTTTTTTCAATAAATATAAATTCAATTTTTTGAATAGAGTTATAATTTACAATAAATTCCCACTCACAAGCTCGGTGTGGGATTTTTCCTTTTGAGAAATTAAATTTTTAAATTAACTAACAACTGAATCAATTAATCAATTGATTTTATTTTACAATCCCAACATCAAACCTTACTGTGTTGGAGGAGTTGAAGATTTAATTAAATTGTGCCTACAAGACAAAGAAAAAAAAAAACACTCAAAAATTAAAATTAATATATTTTTTGATGTGTAGGATTGTCCATGCACTTGGATGCTCTTGTATCAACTTGGAAACCCTTCATAGTATGCAACAACTCCTTGTGTTGATGGATATTCACATTAGTCATTCACACTTTCCACACTAGGTAACTATCTTTGATTATTTCAATACATTGTTCACAAGCCTTCATAAGATCAATCCCTTGAGATAAGATAAGATGCATATCACTAAATTTCTTTAAATTCTCGACATTAAAGGAATGTGAATCAAGTATTCCCTAGACCATTTTTTGGAATTGTTCTACCAAGCTTTTGACGTTTGTATCATCTCTGATTTCTCCTTTGTCCTATTGTAACCCAAGAGCAACTAAGGTGCTTTGTGTTTCCTCTAAGACAACAGTGCATTCAGTCACAATTTCTTGAAGCTTTTGCAAAAAAATTATGGTGATTTTTAATTTCCATTATATGTCTTTGTTCCATACAAGGAAACAATAATTTGTACCATTGGGTGTTATTTGCTCTATGGCTATTTTGTTCATGCCCCAATTCATCATTGCTTTCAATTTAGTCTGGTAGTTATTCCATGTCTTTTCTTCTTTTTCAACAACAATAATTTCTTCTCCTAAAGTAGACCTCAAGGAATTTTCTTCCTGGAAACACTTCATAGATTAAAAAATAATAAAATTTTCCTTTTTGATTATACATTCACTCTATTCTTACACAACTCTACCCAAGATTTGGCAACTTTTCATCTTTCTCATAGCTTCTTGTCTAATCATAGCTAGAGTATCTACAAAGTAATCAACCTAAGAAATTAGTTGAGGAGAAAGATCGAAGAAAAATCTTAAACATTCAGTTAAAGCTTGAACATATGTCTTCAATTCATCTTTTCTCTCTTTATCATTCTTCAATCACTCAACCATTCTTGCTGCAGATACATCAAAGATTTAAACATCCCCATCTCTTGTATGACATCCAAGATCAATTTTTTTAACCTCATAATCACTTACAGTCGCTTGGGTAATCTCCTTTTGTGTTGAAGGTCCTACAATTTCCAAATGAAGGCTTCCTGAATCAACATCATCCACTAACCATGTAGTGGTCTTAAATCTCTTCGGCTTTGGAGTTGAGTTCCTCTGTAGTAGCTGACCTACCATGTCCTACTTTGGTAGATTAAGTTGCACAAATTTTCTATTTCTGGATAAGGTATCCTCCAACCAAGCAAGTGTAATAGGCACATTAGTTTCCTTTGAGCTTGAAGACTTAAACATTGTTTAATATAGAGGAGGAGTACTCACTGGTGTATTTTCTAATGTGAGCGCAATGATCCTTGACTTTTGTGACACATTCATTTTCCTCGTCGGTGACTCATCTTGAGAAGGAGAAGATTCAATGCCAATATTTTCTAAATCTCCTTCTTCTTTACCCTCCTTTTCTTTTTCTAGATTAGGTTGGTCAAGAATTTCTTCTCCACATGTTTGTTGAAATATATTTTTGTCAAGCAGAATATCATTTCCATCTCCCTAATTTCTTGAAGGAAATGACTATGCTCAAGGTGGTTCTAGTTGTTCTTACATTTGGAGAAGATTGGTCTGTACTCTTCAAAGGTTGACTATTATGTGACTTGGCTAGAGTAGGATACTATTTTTTCTTCTTCTTGGTCACCCATTCCTATGTTCTAGCTAAAACATCACCAGTATTTGCCTCAATAGTTTCCTTTTCTTTATTGGTCCAATCCATGGTGGGAATAGGCCTATTCTCTATCAACTCAATATAAACTGGGTCTAACATATCAAAATCATCTTTAATGATGCCTTGCAAATCTCAATTTAGACCATAGATGATTTTTTCTATAGAAAATCTCATCCAAATTCTTCTTCTAACCTCATATTCATCAAAAAAATCATCCAAATAGTCCTCCAAACTAGGCTTGTGGAAGAAGTTAGGACTTAATTTCAAATTTTTCTTGACATAATATTTCAGATCAAAAGGGAAGCATTCATCATATGAATTCATGCATATTATATTTATATAACTCACTTTCAATATTTAAGGCATTAGACATACATTGACATGTGTAGGGCCCAAAACCAACAAGAAAACAGAAAGTCACTCTTCTTTTGTCTTAACATACCATGTTCACATCCATTAACTTCCTGAATACTTCAATCATAACCCACTTCTCTTTAGGGTATTTTGGGAGTTTAATTGGAAAACTATTGAAACCACAGACTCTTATGTAGAAGAACCTCTAGAACTGGATGAAGTGACTACCAAAAAAATTCAAAATTTGTATAGCTTCAGGTGACAGTCACATTCCAATATTCTCTTGCAATTCATTGACCATCCTCATGGTGAAAGTATCTTTTATTCCCCTAAAATGAAGCAAGAGTTTTATGAAGCTACAACTTATCAAGGTAGTTGTAAATGGACACTTTTTTAGGAGGGAGTGCACTTGGTCTCAATCTAGGCTACGGTCTTGTACTAGAAATGTGTAGATTATGTATGAGGACATATAAAATAATTTTTTAAGAGTAAATAAATTCATCAAATGGTTCATGCGGTCACTGATAATTTTGTCCCAATCAAGAAATTGTCACCCTGAAAACATAATCTAGGTGAAGAAATGCATGCACTCATCAAACCCGTGTACATCCCCATTTCCCATCACTCTATGCAATAACACCAAAAAATCAACTACTTATTCCACAAAATGATTCCTATGTAGCTTCTAGGGCCATTGAGACTTACCCCACTTAGGTTTTGCTAACCAATTTTTTTTCATTTCATTTATGTAGAGTCCCTTCACAGTAAAAAACTTAATTTGGGAATTTTTCACAATCATAGGAAATTAATCATTTTTTTTGGAATCTTTAGACATGATGCAAAGGTGGCCTTCCATATTTTTACCACTAGTCGGTTATCCTTTGTCTTGACTTCCTGTGTCTATGAGTTATAATGTCTGATGCATTCTAGAATAAGTTTAGAACATTGTACCACTATGGGAAAGGCATCAACTTTGACTAATCCACTGTTAATTACCTATTGAGTGATGGGTGGCAGGTTTGGATTATTTAATTTATCTTTTACCTCACTTAAAATCACACGCCCTAAATGGGTATGCCCAATCTTGGGTCCTTCACAAGTTAGTCAGATACATACTCATACCCATGCACTTGAGCTTCACCATGACTGTGAATTTAAGGCTCAAGCAAGAAAATATTCAAACAAATTGCAATGCAAGGATAAATAACCCAAAAAGACAAATGTTGAAGAGGATGAATATTATAAATACCTCTAATGGAAAATTCAATAGCTGAAAATTTATGCCGGTATGTCTCATATGTTTCCTCCTCAAAGAATCAATACCACAATAAGGAATGTTTGTCTTTCATTCAAAACCTTCTTAAAAGTCCCACAAAAATTGTTCATGTAGATGAGCATTTAATATCACCTCCTTGCTACATGGGAATGTGTCAGCTTTCACATCATTATTTTATTACCACCTTTTTTCAAAAATTTGAAAATGAATGGATAGGGGAAGAGAAGTGAAGAGTTCAATGAACAAGTTAACAAAAGCCCACCGGAGTTCATTTTTCATTGCAATATGCCACCTAATTGAAAAGTATTTACATGACACTTCACTCCAAGAGGAGAGACAAGAAGTTCAATGAACTTCATAAAATGCCACCTGACATGAAATTAACTTTGGTTTTTGTGGACTAGAAAGTGAAATACAAATGCTAGGCAATAAAGAGGGAAGTTATTCAAACTAATGAAAATAGCACCTAAGTTTCCAGAGTTATGCAAAACACCACTTGACATAGGACTTAGCCAATTTTTGGATCCGGTGAAAGACCTCGTACAAGACATAGCAAAATTTTAGGGTAACACTTACAAAGGATTTTAATTTCATGCAAATGGTAAAGTAATTAGAACTAACACTCAAATTACTAAATGTGATCAAGATGACCAATGTGATCTTTAAAATATACATAATGATCATAGAGACATTCAAATAAACTAGATCTACATGTTTGAACTTGTTCTTCTAGGATTAAAATATTGTGTTATCTCTTGAGAATAAAACCTAAAGAATTACAATGTAAAATTCCTTTGACCCTTTTTCTATAAAGAAACGCCTATTGGTTTGGGATCCCTTTTTCTTTAGTATCTCTACAACCTTTTTCCATCACTCTATTTTTCATAGAATTTAGTATATGTGATTTTTGAAATCCCAACATGACCTTGGAAGAAGAACCAAAGTTCTTTAGAACTACATAGGTCACCCATGTCTACTTACACATCTTCACATGATTGTACATATGTACCCATGCCTTCTATATTAGTAACCCTTTATTTTTGTACACAAACTAGGCCTTAGAGAGGTGTATATGGGTTAAAGGGCTTGTGAAGGGTATCTTTCACCTAATTACATATTTCCTAAGCTCTTTATAGCATTCTAAATCATGTAGGGAAGTAGATAGTCATATTGTAAACATTCAATGAGGAATTATACATTATGACTTTGACATGCAATATAAAAAAAAACCCTTGAAATTGCTAAGTGGGAAATATAACCCAAGCATTCAAGGACCTTTTGGAATTACAAATCAACCAACACATTAATGGTGAACTAGAAATATCCATCTTTCATTATTAAATTTGTAAGGAAATATGTTCCATAGGGATGTATAATGATATTTGAGTGAGAAAAAAATTAAGGTGTAGTTACAAGGTTGAATCCAATCATTATTGATATTTTATGAAGTTTAGGGGAGTTGTTGAGGAAAATAGAGGGAAATGCATAAATTTTATGTAGGTTGGAAGGTGGAAATACAGAATGTTAGATTTCATTCTAGGAATAAACAAGGGAAATGGACATTTGAGTGGAGATCTAAAGGTATAATGGAATTATGCATGAAATTTTAAATTATGTAATGAAGGATAGGTTAGAGGAAGGACTAGAGGAAATCCATGGTTATAAAGGAATTCTCAAAAGATGGGAATAAATTTGTATCTACCTCAAAATTTTGTAAAGGTGAGGAAAAGAGGATTTATAGGATGTAGATGAAGGGATATTGATACCTAAGAATGAGGATGGAAGGTTTAGGTGTTATAAAACCTACAAAAGGAGGATTTAAATGAAAATTTGAAAGGGAGAAGTCACATGATAGTACTTGCAAATATTTTAAGTTAGATTACTCATGAGGAAAAGATATTAGACAAGTAAGAAATGTCTATTGGTTCATAGAAACTCCATAATTATGTAAGAACTATAGAAAATGATCAAAACACTCTCAAACATAGATCTTTATTTTATTTTTTGAACTTCTAGCATATGTTGGGGACATGGAGGGTTATGAAGAACAAAAATTAAGATAATTTAACTAAGCGACACCTCTTCAAATATTTCTTAATCACTAAAACATGATGGGAAAAAAGAGGTAAAATTGCACAAAGGGGGCCTAGATTCAAATGATTTGGGATTTGTGTCTCTTGTAAAAAAATTGAGAAATTAGGTATCACTATTAGGATAGGTGATATTAACCTTTCAATCCTATATCATTCATATGTTTCCATATTACTTGGAATGTGTTCCAGGGGACATGAGATGAATTCATTAAATATTGGTATGTTGTAATTATATTTTAAAGAGAGGATTTAATGTCAATGGAGGTTACACATCAAAATGGATAAGGCATATTTCCTAGGAATCTACTTTGGGATTGTGAAATTTCATGGATGGGGTGCCCAATATTGGAGAAGAAAAAGTCTCTATTCACCTATTCCATCAGGGAGCAGTAAGGTCATCGGAGCGTCCAAAAAGTCAACAGTTGGATAGGCTATGGGTTAGGTTCCCATATTGGAGTCTTATAATTTCCATTTAATTTTTTATCATAGATTTTTGTTTTCCAAGAAGGGGGTGTGGGTTTTTTAGGTGGTTTTGTACCTATTGTTTTGGTTTACCATTAGTGGTTTAACCTCCCACAAGTTCTATAAATTGGAACCATTGGATGGTATTTTATGTTGAGTTCTTGTAGGTAATAGGGTGTTGTCAGGTTTCTCAAAGATCATTAGTGATCTATATTATTGTGCACTCTAATTCAAAGATTAATAATATACTTGTCATCTTTTCTTGTGTGGCATTTTTCTCAAAAAGGTGTCTTCACATAAATTTGGTGTCACATTTTTTCGCTAACTTTTATATTATGATGAATGTTGCAATCACATGTTTAAATCTGATTTGGTAATCAGATTTTAATATCTAAATTCACTTACATAGTTAATATTGTAGCTTTAGGGTCAATGCAAGATCATGGGGATCCAAACTAGGTCCCTAAGTGATAATGAAATTCTAGAAAAATAAAGTTACACAACGTGACATAAAAATTTGAAAAGTTATTAACATAATTTAAAAATTATGTAAAAGTAGGATTTGTAGCAAATTGAATGTAGTTTCTAAGCTACTGGTCCTTTTTGGAAAAATGTAAATCTATTTGTTGAAATTTTAAAATTTAAATGTATTAGTACTTATGTGCAAGTGAATTTTCCTACCCTAAGATGCAAAAACCAAACTAATGGAACTAAAGAAAAACATTAGCAAATACTCAATATTTACCTAGTTGAATCTAAACAAAAACACAAGAAAATTGAACCTTTTATCTTGTTTAGATTCATGAAATGGTTGGCCCTTTGGTAGCTTGATTTGTGTGCTCCTTGGTGGAAAAATAGCTTGAAATGATACTCTAAATGAAACTAAGATGGTAATGGATACAATGGACATTGTTTGTATTGTGAAAAATTCAAGATGAGAGCTCTATGATTGTTACAACAATGGAGGTTGAATGGCTTGAGTTTTTGGATGCTTGATTGATTGCTAGAGTGGATGGATTCCAAATGAGGGGAAATTCCACCATTTTTAGGGGAAGTGCCTCTAAGTTAAAGGATGGTCAAGACCAAGCCAAGATGGACAAGATCAAGGGCTAGGGTGAGTTGAGAACTCACAAGTCCTCACATTTTCACATGTGGTAGGTGAGATGGAAAGAGGCGATGATGTGGACATG
The DNA here is from genome assembly GCA_007258455.2 of Sequoia sempervirens. Taxonomy (NCBI): domain Eukaryota; kingdom Viridiplantae; phylum Streptophyta; class Pinopsida; order Cupressales; family Cupressaceae; genus Sequoia; species Sequoia sempervirens. The sequence continues at coordinate 307,394,171 of VDFB02058242.1, read as the reverse complement.
GCATGGACATACTACATAGTACCTTGGAATTTGGACAAGATATCCACATAAATGAGGTCCTTGTCCACATGTGGGTGAGAGGACATGCGAGGAATTGAAAATTCCTCAAATATCCACATGGGGATGAGAGAAAGAATTTAAAATTCTTTAAAATGCATTGGGGATTAAATGTGAATTAAAAATTCACATAGGGAAGGAGTTTCCTTCTCCAAAAGGAGAAAAAAATTAATGCAGCTGGCTTAGGACACATGCCATAAATGGCATGGAGATTAGGTTTAGCTAATTAAGTGACTAAGGCTATGCAAATGCATGATTAGATGAATTAATGAAAAATTAGAGGCAAGTGGAGGATTATGGAGGATGTGACCCTAATGATTATTAGGTGTGTGCACGTCCTAATCATAGATTAATTAAATTAACCTCGACTAGAGATTATTATGGAGGATGTGACATGAGAAGAGAGGAAAATCAATGAATTAAAAATATATTTAATTCATAAAGACATAAGGTGGCTAAATTAAAAAAAATGAAGTATTTTTTTAATTTAGAGAGGAAAGGGGACAACGTATTTAATTGATTTATTAAATACCTCATGGGACATTAGAATAAGAGCAAGATTAATCAAATAACAAATTATTCCACTAATGTTGATGGGGGATGTGGGATAGAGGAATAAAAGAGGGATGAATTTGACCATATGTTGGTGGTCAAATTTAGGTGTCTATATTTTTTCCCTCTTCGAAATATTGTTAGAATAGTAGTGTTTCAAAGAAAATTAAAACACATATGACTCAATAGAAGAAAAGAATGTTAGACGATGCCCTAGTGAAGGAAAATTTGTGTAGGTTGTCTAATCATAAAAAATAAAGGAGAATGCCCTGGTGTCGCAAGGAAGTGGATAAGATAGAATAATGGAGGAAAATGGCAGGGTATGCCCCCTTGAGAGGGTGAATGGGGAAGAAAAGGAGGCCCTAGGTGACTTGTTGATATGGAGAAACAAATGGTACCACATGATAGAGCGTAAAAGACCATGACAAATGAATTTTGAATGGAGGAAAATGGATAAATAGGGTGCAAATGGTAGCCCATAGAAGAAAAGGGATGAATGAATTAATAAAAGTTTAAATAAAACCTAAAAATTACACAAAATTTAAACGGATAAATAGGTGCAAAAATTGAAAATTATAAATAGTAAATTTAAAAATTGCTATTTATCTTTTGCATACTTGGAAGCTGACTAGACAAGAGAGAGAGAGAGAGATCAAGTGACGAGGATGATTGACAATAGCGATGATGAGGGATTCATGGACAATGAGCTCATCCATTGAGGTGAGGAGCTATGCTACTTCTACTACTATCGAGTAGTACCATGCCAGGTAGGCCCCAAAGCTCACTTTGTGAATTTGATTTGAATTTTTAAGGATAATTTTAATTTGGGATCTGGTAGATTAGGTATGTGAGTTCACCACAAATGGCCAGATTTGCCCATCTAATTGGAAAATTTATCTATCCAAGAGGCTCAGTGAGGAAAGGGGTGAGATTGCACTCAATAGGGGTGGATGCACTTGATGAGGGGCAATTTCGAAATCGCCTCTCCGAGGAAAGGGGTGGGATTAAACAATGTAGGGGAAAATGTGCATAGGGATAGGAAAATGCAAAATCACTGAATCCAGAAAAAGGTGAAAATGATTTCAACAAAAGGTGAAATAGGTAGATTTGAATCCCCCTTTCAAAGGAAAAGGGAAAGGGAAACTTCTCCCCTAAGGAAGGAAAAGACATAGGGGCAAATACCAAATCACCCCTCGAAGAGGAAAAGATGCAGAGGTAGATACAAAATCAACCTTGGGGGAGAAAGGGTGAAGGGGACTTTTCCTCTGAGGGTAGAACAAGCAGATTCCTACCCAGACAAGGAAGGGGAAAATTCACTAAGAAAACAAGTGAATTTGTGAGAGGATGTGAAAGGGGTGAACGTGCTAGTTGGATAGGTGAAAATTCATCAAACCCAAGGAAAGGATGAAAAATGACAAGAAAGAAATGAAATATGAGAAAAGTTGAAAAATTATTCTATGTGGATGTTCAAATTTGACTCATTGAGGATGTGAGAGAGGAATTCAGTAGTGTTGAAGTTGACACGCAGGACGATGACTGCCAATGACCATGGATCACTGAAATAGGTGGGATTGTTGCACATGTTGGGATATCCCAAAATCTGAGTGCACTAAGGACTTCTAAGAACATTGACAGAGAGATGGAGTTTAGATACATCAACCTTCCATCTCCCAATAGGGGAGATGACAGTAATGTTAGAGAAAATTTGGAGGATTCTGCAATTTCCCATTTGAGGGCACTTGGTTAGTTGGGCCCATACCTAATTGGTGGAGGATATCCTACAAGCTATGTTTGTACTAGTTGATCTACCCATCTAGGGGAAGGAGTTAGATTTGGATGCTTGTTTGGGATTGCATGTACTAGCCCTACCACTATACCTATGCAGCCTAATCAGTAGGATTCGGCTATCGGACAGGAGCAAATGCTTCTACAACATCAAGATTATTGAGGTTGTCAGACACATTATAGAGTGATGAGAGGGGGAGCTTGCATTGGGAGCATGCATTCTAGCCTAGTTGTATTAGGATATCCATGTTTTCTACTATACACGAGTTGTGAGCATCACCCATGTGACACTACTACAAGTGTGGGCATGGGAGCATATCAGTATAGCAAGACAAGATATTTTCATTGCTAGAGTGAGATATCAGACACTACCAATAGCATATTACTGGGGGATAGAGTATGGCTATAGGCTCCATTACCAGTTGGTGGGGGATTTTGAGGGATGGCGGTGTAGATTAGATGGGTTGAGAGAGGGTCAAATCACTTGGAGGTTGTACATGGCATGATATTTTGTAAGGTGGAGGGATGATGACATGAGGCATAGGAGGTACTTCTTATTTTTCTACCTGATTGGATAGGATCAGTTCATTGTGTTCAAACCTGAATAGACCAGACAGGGTCACAAGATAGTTTGGGATTTAATAGGATATTCTTGTAGGACCTTAGAGGTTTCAAAAGTTCATGAAGGAGTCAACAACATTATTAGGAGATTCTATTATGATGGATTATGCACGATAGATGTGGGACATTGTTCCACTAACATAGTACCCCTAGAAAAGAGGACTAGCAAATGTAGGCACCACTATGTGATATTCGATATGGTGGGTAGAGGGGAGACCAAGGTGGATCACCATGGTACAACTAATTATGGGAGCACTAGGGTATGAATTGAAGGATGAGAGAAGATTAGATGGCAAACAGAAGAGGAGAAGGAGAGGTGGCCGACAAAGGAGGGGAGGAGATGGAGAAGCTAAGATTGAGGAGGCTAGAGGAGATCAACAGGAAAGAGGAGATGAGGAGGCAATGGAGGTGGGTTTTCCAGAGATACATTTGTTGGTGATGGTACCATTTGTACCTCCACCACCTGAGGATCCTATGGTACTACTTATAGTATCCTTGGCTCGACTAAGGATTTCAAAGCACAAACTCCAAGAGTTTGAGGAGGATAGGGATAGGTTGTAGAGGGAGGTAGACTGATTACATACTACATATAGGGATGGAGATAAAGACTACAAGGATCTATAAAATTAGTCATCATGGAGTGTACAGGAGGCCCACATGGAGAGAGATGACCTAAGGAGGTAGGTGGTAGAGATGTAGAGGGGATTGGAGGAGCTAAGGAGGGAGAGGGATGATCTTTGGGATAGGGTGGAGTGCTCTGAGCTGAGCATGGGAGATACTAGGGTAGTGCTAGAGAGGGAAAAGGCAACAGAGGCACATGTACAGACCCTATAGGGTGAGAGAGGTGCAATAGTACAATATATGTTTCAACTGCAATCACAGGTGCATAAGATGTATATGACTTAGGAAGCATGGGAGAGTGAGAGGAGGTACATCACTAGATTATGTGATAGGTATCGAGTTGAGAGGGACCTAGTGAGGGCTCAGGAAATATAGGTAGCATATGCAAGGAAAGAGGTAGGTTACTATATGTTTTCTTATCATCAAGTTGTCCCAGATCCAGCATGGAGAGTGTCTCTCTATGTCAGAGTAGTGCCATAGATACTAGTTCCATCATACTTAGGAGCCACTCACACATGAGGATACTATAGCTTCCATGAGACACCTCCCTAAGGTAGAGGTTTAATGCCAGACTCCCCCAAGAGTTCAAACAGAGCCAGCATAGGGTAGACAAGAGAGGGGATACGAGAAATAGTTTTTTGATAGGTTCAGAGTGTATATGTAGCGGATAGAGATAGAGGCTACAGACTCCTTAGTACATATTTGAGATTATTTCATTCATCGATGAGTTCATTCTTTATTTTTTATTCATTTGGGAGATGTACTAATTTCATTTGATGAGAGATCTATATCTATATGTTATTTGATCAATTTTGATGGGCATGATGATGGAATTGTTATGTTATGTTTTATTATGAAATCGTGATAGACTTTTATGGTTTTTATTATGGATTGTAGCATAGAAAAAAATTAGGTTAGTAGATTAAAGCTTAAACAAAATAACCCAAAGCAAAGAAATGAAGAACAAAGGAGAACAAAACATGAAAACAAGGAAATATTTCATCAAATTTCTTCAACCTCCATGATTAACCTTCATTACACCTTCTCTATTTGGGGTACCATGTGCAGGATCATGATGGGCCAAAAAGTGGTGATATAATGGGTATGTGTAGGGTATGTGGCTGATGAATTTTTTTAACCCAAAATTGATGCAATGAAAAGGGTTTTTAAAGGATATTCTCAACTTTCCACCAATATAAATTATGTTTTACTATGAATTTAATAAATAATTATTATTGATTTTCTATTTGAATTATGACTAAAGACATGATTGATAGGGTGATTAAAAAATATTTATAGCTTTCAAATGGTATCACAATTTTTGAATCCAAAACATGTGTCACATACTATACAATTAAAAAAAAATGAATTTCATGAAGTTTTGACCAAGTAAAGATGGTCAGACATACAAGTTTTTATATTTTTTAAAAGTTGTAATAAAAAAGTCACAATTAATTATTTTCTTGGGAAAAAAAATGCATCACATCGGGACATGAGTCCTCTACTTATATCTAAAATCTTATAAAAAAAATATTGTCATTTTATTGTGGTTAGGGTGGTCAAATAGACACCTACTTCTTATTTTTTCCCTGAAATTTAAGTACTACTAGATTGAAATTTCAATTTTTCACCAAATAGATGTTTTTTTTTTAAATAAACCTAGTAGTTTAGAAAATACATTCAATTTGATATAGATTCTATTCTTACATATTTTTGAAATAATATGGATAAATTATTCAAATTTTTACTTCTAGTTGTCTAATTCTGATTTTTCTAAATTTTTCACCACTTAAGGGCCTTTTTTTTCCATGATGATCCTACACATACCTTTTGATACAATATTGTGTTTTACCCCAGATTTATGATGAGAACCCTATGAATATGTCAATTTACTAATCAAATGTTGAAGGATTCTACCAAATGCTACACAATGCAACTATGAAGCAAGCCTAAAGCATGGAAATTTCTAAAGCATGAAGTCAAGAAATTCCAAGATGTATGAAGTATGAAGTGTCTCAAAAGAGGCCAAAATTTCCATTTTATAGAAAAGTCAATTTTGGGTGAATGGCCAGGATTAAAAGTTGAAAAATTCCCTATGATCAATGGTTAAAATTGAATGTGACAACCCACAATTAGGGTTAGGGCAACATTATGGTCAAATTTGAAATGAATGGTTAAGTTTTGATTTTAGAAAATCAAATCAAGTGACAAGGTTGCATATGGAAACGAGATAAGAATGGCACGGAAAAAGAAAGAGATAGAAAATCAAATAATCTTAGACATTATTTGATTTATGGAGGAAAGTTAACATTTTCAATTAAAAAATAATTTAATTCAAAAGGTGGGGCCATGTGACGGTAAATAATTAATTTATATTATTTACTTGGAGAAGGAAAATAGAAAGGGGATAATTTTAAATAAACGAATTTATTTAAAATTAGGAAAATCCAAGGTGGAGAATAATTAAATAAATTAAAGAATTTATTTAATAATAATAGGACATGAGATATTAATGATGTATTTAAATAAATAAATAAAATTTATTTATTAAATAATCAAGAAGTACACAATAGAAAATTGGACCTTCTTGAGAAAAGAGACAATTTCACATGTAGTTTGACCCACTTTTGAGTTCCTTTGCATCATTTATCTTTCAAAACAACATTTATAGGCCCCTAAGAATCATTAATTTTGATCTAGAGGCTCGTTTCAACTAAGAAATCACTTAAAACCTAACAAACAACACTTAATTCTTTAATATCCCTAAAATTCACCTTCAAAATTCATTAGTGGGAGCCATTCGCCACCTTGGGTGAATGAGTGCCCTTTGGTGGGACCCATTCACCAAGGGTGACGAATGAGTCCCTTTCGAGGGAAAATTCAATTTTGAGTGGGAATTTAACTAATTGAACTTGAATTTTTGGTAAATGTCAACCTCTTAGTTCTAAATAATAGTAAAATAAGGTGTTGTTTCTTATAAATACTCATTTTAAGTCATTTTACACATCTTTTTGTCATCTTCACAAAAGAAATTTCTAAAGACAAATCTTCTACAACAAGTTGAATTAGCAAAAGTTGAAGTTTTAGGGCAGCAAACTAGAGTTTTTGTAGGTATTGAAGCTCACTCTTTAGGTCACGATTCAAAATTGTAAAGGGTTGATAATGGATTCCTATGGTGATTCATGAAGAAATATAGGTTGAGGAGTTGCAACTAGCCATCAAATCACACCTAAAGACTTGGTTTCAAAGTGATTTCATCTTCCATTTTCACTCTATCTTTAGATTAAGATTTGCATTTTGTTTACTTCTCATTTTCATGTCATTTTCTTTCCATTTTTGATGTGTTTTAATGTTTCTAGGGTTGAGATATTGCATCACACAAATCATATTTGCATTTATTATTCTAGCACAATACAATAGGGCTTTTGTCATATTAAAGACTTTCCTAGTCTTTAAAACATCTAAGGCTAGGGTTTTATGTATATTTTTCTCCATTCAATATTTAATTACCCAACTAGGGGTTTAACCAAGGAAAACTCCCCATTAGACAAACAATTTTAAGCTATTTTGTAAAAAAATTCTAAGATACCGAGTCGAGTTTCTGTCAGAAATTGTTGTGCAGGTGTCAAGGTGAAAAATAGAGATTTGAAATTACTAAAATTTAAAAGTGGAATGATTCACCATGCATGGGGAATGAGTTCCTCCTGAAATGCAGTTTTGAGTCATGCAAATCTTCGTTCTTGATTGACAAAAAATAACTTATATGCAAAAAAACCCAAAACTGGAACCAATTCCCCAAGGGTGGTGAATGAGTCCCAATCAGCTCAAAATTAGACTTCATTTTTTTTCTAGGTTATTCTCTGGTCTTCTTTAGTTTCCCAAGTGCACACATTCTAAAAAATAGTCTTTTTTTTGGTTTATTTTGCATTCTTGTTCATTCTTTTAAGCTTTTTTCAAACAACACTGTGTTTTCCAATATAGCATAAATCCTAAGCTTTGCATGCATAATCAGTCATTTAGATCATCTCATTTAGGCATAATAACATCATAAATTTTATAATTTGAATGAACCTAGCTAGCATTTTTGGACTAGCTCTCTCCATTTAGGCTAAAAACCCTTGACGAGTTAGGGAGTCTTGTGGTGCCAAAAATATATGGTTCATTTTGGTGAACCTGCATTTTGAACATAATATCATTACATGATTTACATTTCTATTTGCATCTTAGTTCTCCTTAAACATTGTATTAGTGAAAGCATCATTTAGACTTTGTTATTGGATCACATTTCATTAGATCATTTCAACATTCTACACTTGCATTCTGTTTCTAAATTGGATAGACCTAAAAACATTTAGAGAAACTTAAAAACATTCATCCCTTGGGACTCATTCACCACCTTAGGTGAATCAGTCCCACTAAAGTTTATGAATCAAAATTTCTATATTTTAGTTTCATTTATTGCATCTTTCTATTTTTTGCAATTACCTTTCTATTATACCTTAGTTGTTTCTATTTTCTTAGTATAAATTTTACTTTCTTTCATGGCATTTATGGATAGTCTTAGATTTTTGAAAATTTATTTTTCAGTATTTGTTCCTAATCCTTTTAAATCAAATTCATTGATGCATAAAAGCACAAAAACTAAAACATCAAACCAACCCTTCAAACAAATGATTCAAGTTAGAAACAACATCTCATATAAGCCTCTTAGTAGTGATGATGTTGACAAGTTAGATGAAGTTCTCCAGGACTTCCTCTCACTCACTTCATCCTCTAATGCTTGCAATGAGAAACCTAAATTGCTTAATGATACAACATCCCTCAAACCTTTTGATTATGATGACTTTGTTTTGTTAGATGAAGCCCTCCAAGACTTCATCTCGCATAAGTCATCCATTAAGGTTTTTTGTGACAAATTCATGATAACAAACATTAACACCTCTAATGCTTCTCTCGAACACCTTAAACCAATTGATGATAACTCACCCATCAAATATTTTAGTGGTGATGATCTGAACTTGTTAGATGAGTCCCTTCAGGACTTCCTCTCACTCAAATCACCCCCTAAGGCTTGTTGTGATATAGTTAAAACTAAAGATGTTAATGTTGTTCAACCTCAACTTATTCTCTATCCACCCTCGCATAAAATCCATTCCTCTAGCCAACCTTAATACACTCTTTACCCACCTAAAACAATTGTTTTGTAGCAAGCAAGTAATGTTATTGTTTCTCATACATATAATACCCAAAATAACTTGCAACTGCCACAACCAACACCACCCTCTTTATCATTACCCAATCCACCTATTGCTCATCACTACAATGCACACACAAAGGAGTATGATCTTGTCAAAAAATTAAAGAATAGTCTGCCAAAATTTCCCTTTGGGATTTACTTCATAACTCACCTAATTGTCACAACATTCTTCAAACAACCTTAAAAAAAATTGTAGTTCCTCTTGGTACCACTCTAAATGATGTGGTAGCTCTAATCTAGAAAAAATATCTTGACATTACTTTCCATCAACATGAGCTCCCTCCTTTAGAATCGCACAAACAAAATGAAGCCTTTATGATAGTTGCTCAATACAACCGCATAGGTATCAAATGAACCCTCATTGATAATGGTTATGCTCTTAATATGTGTAGTGTGAATCTCCTTGATCTATTACATGTTGAAAAATTACAAATCATACTTGGTTCCATCTCTATTCAACGATTTGACAATACAACAAACCAACTTCTTGGGATAATTACTTTACCTATTACAGTTGGGGTGGCTACTTTGCAAACTGCAATCCATCATATGCCTTATGATCTTTCATATAATCTTCTTTTAGGCAAACCATAGATTCATGAGATGAATGTCATGCCTTCAACCCTTCACTGTATCAGGAAATATGTTCATAAAAATCACATTTATCAAGTTGAAATACACCCCGAGCCTGAAAGTTGCTTGCACCTTGACAAAGGAGTTAAAAGTCCTATAAAAACATTAATTCCCACATTCAACATAGATCCTCTTGAAATTGAACAAAAAAATAAGGAATCAGTATCTAAATTGTTTGGTGATGATTGGGGATCCTTAGAATTGACAACCTTGTTTATGGGTGAATACATACTCACACAAAAGAAAGATGAGAAACAAAAACAACCAACAATCATGTTGACTCAAAATTATGAACAATCATCTCAAACATCTATCTCCTATAATCTCGATGAAAATGCAACATACAAAACAAATTTTGATGAGATAGATTATCAATCCCCACCTAATCTACAAGAAATGGAAAGACTATGGAAAAGGCTATGAACTTGTAAAACAATTAGGCAATACTGGAAAAGGTTGTGGAAAACATGAGCAAGTTATTTTTGTTCCTATTTAACCTAATATGCAAGTGACAAAAATTGGATTGGTATTTTCCCTACCTAAGATTAAAAAAAAGTTACTCAATGACCATCTTTGAACATTAATGTTATTACATATCAACCAAAACACCAACTCACAATTAAACACCCTAAATTGCTTGACATGACCTTACCACAATCATGCACATATGTTGATAGTGATGAAACTTTACAAAAAATGTTAGGAGTTTATGATAACACATCCTCACTTACATCCGTGAAATGAATTCCTCATGTCATGACTGTTACCAGGAAAAAAGAAAGTGATATCACGTAAGAACTCTATGAATTGGAAGTTCCTAAATGTAATGCACTCCCTTTGGGAGATACAATTGATGTCCCAATGGAAATTAATGATAAAGAAAAAGTTATTAAGATTGGGAAGTGCAATGATTATGAAGAACAAGAAGACACTACCACTTTACTTCATCCTTTTCCTAAAAATTTTGCTTGGAAATATTCCAATATGCCAGGAATTGACTCAAAAATTGTGACACATAACATTGTCCTTGTTGAAAATGCTAAACCCATTCATCAAAAAATAAGAAAAGTGCATCCTAATATAGCCTTTCATGTTAAAGTAGAGCTTGAAAAACTTCTTGATGCAGGCTTTATTAGACCTATTGATTATTCTCCATGGATCTCAAACATTGTCGCAGTTCCAAAACCTGATAATCATATTAGCATATGCACATATTTTTGAGACATGAATAAAGCTTCTTTAAAAGATGACTTTTCACTTCCTAATATTAACATGATCATGGATTCAACCATTGGATATGCTTTTTTGTCATTCATGGATGGATTTTCTAGCTATAATCAAATCTCTATTAACCCTCAAGATCAATTTAAACAGTCTTTACAACTGTTTGGGGAATTTTTTGTTGGGTTGTGATTCCCTTCGGTTTAAAGAATGTCAGTGAACCTTATCAACATGCAATGACATTAATATTTCATGATTACATTCACAAAATTTTGCAAGATTATGTTGACGATATCTTAGCTAAACTGTTAACACATCAATAAAATGTAAATGTCCTTCGCAAAATCTTCAAATGAATATGTCAATACGATATGTGATTGAATCCAAAAAAGTGTGTCTTTGGTGTAGATAGTGGTAAAATTTTGGGGTTTGTCATATCTCACAGAGGCATTGACGCCGACATGAAGAAAATTGATGCAATCATTAACATGCCACCTCTTAGAAATATTTCTCATATGCACACATTACAAGGTCAAATTCAAGCTATCCAATGTATTGTCGCATCTTTAGCCGATCACACATTACCTTTCACGTATCTCCTTAAAAAGGGTGTACCTTTTGATTGGGATGTGGATTGCAAATAGGATTTTGAGGGTTTAAAACACTACCTTGAAAACCCACCTATTTTACAACCCATCGTGCCAAAAAGACCATTTATCTTGTATATCATTACATTTTTCCATACTCTTGCAACATTGTTGGCTCAACATGATGATCATGGAAAAGAGAACCCTGTCTATTACATAAGTTGACCCTTAATTGATTACAAAACTTGATATTCACTAATAGAAAAATAAGGTTTGGCTCTTGTATTCGCTACTAGTAAGTTGCAATGTTATTTACTAAATGCTAAAATACAACTCATCACAAAGTTTGATCCTCTCAAACATCTTTTCAACAAAAAAAATCTTTTTGGATGCTTAGCTAAGTGAGTAATGTTGCTAACTGAGTTTGACCTTAAATTTTATTCACAAAAAGCAATCAAAGGACAAGCCTTAACCAACCACTTAGTTGATGCTCCTTCTCCTTTCACTTTACCTACTCATGACTCCTTTCCTGATGATAATGTCTTGACCATTGACATTCAACCATGGGAATTATAATTTGATGGATCTAAGTGGTGGTATTAATTCCACCCAATGGAAAACCTATTCCCTTTTCTTATCGATTAAATTTCCTATGCACAAATAACATGGTAGAGTACAAGGCATTGATTGCAGGCTTGTGAGATACTTTAACAACAAATGCTAAACATATCAAGATCTTTGGTGATTCGCAATTGGTCATCAAAAAAATCAATGGTACATATCAAACTAAACATGAAAAATTATCAAAATAAAAGGATCTTATAATGAAACTATTAGAGAATTTTTAATCATTCACAATGATAACATCCTATGAAAAGATAATCGACATGCGGATGCAATGGTGAGTGCAGCTTCTCTTATATCCCCACATAATACTTACACATATTTCACCTTTGTTATCCATCCCATCATGAAATGTTCGGTTGATAATCCTCTAGAGGACATTTTGGTAATAAATCAAGAAACCTTGTGTGAATGGTATGATACAATATACAACTATTTAAAAGACGGTACCATTCTCGAGTCTACCACAATAAATACTCGAAAACATTTAGGCAAACTAGCAACTAAATATGTGATTCTTGCAAATGCGTTGTATAGAAGATCTTTCAATGGTCTCTTATTACGATTTCTTAAGAATTATGAAATCCCCATAGCTCTTGAGGAAGCTCATGTTAGTGCTTGTGGAGGTCATTTCGAAGGATGGTTGTTAGTGTAAAAACTTATTTGTATGGGTTTCTATTGGAAACATATGGAGAAAGATTGCTTTTCTTACATTAAAAAATGTCAAAAATGTCAGGAACATAGCCATTTAATCCATGCTCCCGCTGTTGGATTTCTTGCCCAAGTTCCCATTTGGTCATTTTAGTATGTAGATTGGATATTATTGGTAAAATTTCACCTCCCTCTTCTACTCGAGGGGCATATGTTTATCATTACTGCAACAAATTATTTCATGAATATTGGTGGAAGCTATTCCTCTCCATTCTAGAACTGCTAAAGCAATTAGTCATTTCATATTGGAAAACATAATTTCTCACTTTGGACTCCTTTTCACAATCATTTTACATAACAAAACTCCATTCAAGAATAACTAAGTTAAGAAATTCCTTGAAACATTCCATATTCAACATCATTTTTCCACACCATATTCTCAGCAATCTAATGGACAAGCTGAAAATACTAATCAGATTTTGGAACAAATCCTCAAGAAAACTATCAATAAACATCATAAAGATTGGAAAACATAATTATATTATGCATTTTGGGCTTATCAAACAAGTGTTAGATCATCCACGGGAACTACACCTTATAACCTTGTTTATGGAACTGATTCAATCATGCCCTTGGAGTTAGAAATTCTAACATTGTGAGTTGCTCTCTGAGACCTTATTGATGATAGCACTTATAAAGATCAATGATTACATCAGCTTGAGATGCTCAAGAAATAGCGTATTAATTTTCTTGAACATCTCCATGATCACATTAAATAATTACAACATAGACACAACACATAGGTCATCCCTAGATTGTTTTGTAAGGGTCATTTTGTTCTTATTGAAAATCAACGCAATACTAGTGTTGACAATGAAGATAAAGATAAATTCAGCCCTAATTGGTTAGGACCTTACATATTTGATACCAATTATGGGTCTGGTACTAATCTCTTAACACTGTTTGACAAAAAACCCCTTAAGGAACCTACTAATGCCATGCATTTGCATCAGTATTATCTCTAACCTTTGAATATTATGATGGATAAAGTTGTGTTTAAAGTTATTTGATATTACTCTAAATAACTTTCACAATTCTTTGTTCTTGACAACTAATTTTTTGTTTGTCTTGAACACTAAGGTAATTACTTAAGTTCATTTTATAATTACTTTAGGATTCATATTTTTCACCTTTGTGTTATGTTAAGTTAAATCCTTATGTGAATTATAGGTGTATTTGGTTTAACATATACTCTTCTAATAAACAATGTTGAATCTTCAATAAAACTGCAATACTTTTTAAACTAGATCACATTAATCATGTTCAATCATGTAGTCATTAATTAAATACTTTGACCATAAGTCATTAAATTAATCATATTACATTTAAAATTCACACAAAGAAACACATTGTAATAACACCAAATGTGCATGTATATATATATCAAAGTTTTATATAAATCTCAATATCATATACAAAGTCATAGAGGTCTGTGAGAGTTGGACCCCTTAGGCTTTGGTACTTGTGAGCCAGTCCCTAGACGTCACAAGATAGTCATGTGTGACTAAGAGCGCAAACTACTAAATCTAAGTGCAAACTGAAGACCCTGCACTCGACCAACAACCATAAGCCACTCCTTTTCCATCGGATCCCTCTTCACTCATTTTTGTGCTAGCTCTGTATGTAGCCTCTCAACCTCTACTAAGGTCTGTGATGTATGTACTACACTCTTAGCTTGAAGGAGTCATCTCCTCATACTCTTGTACGCTACCCATGACCTTGTGGAAGGTCTAAGCAACTCTAGCTCCTCCTCCACGATTGGTGGGGGCACATAGTCAAGATCCATCTCCTCCTCGTCGATGGATGCAAGCACTATCTCCACAGCAACCTGACAATAAAACTCTCATCAATCTCTCATCACTACTACAAGATAGACAATGTACATAATCAGTAATCATCATCATGATATATATATATATATATAAATCATACAATACTAAAGTACATGTGTAAAATAAAATTTCATCACCTATCTCTTCAGTTAGATGAGGAATGTCAACCTCATCCTCTCCAGGGGGCATCGAGAACATGCTAGCCTCTCTCTGACTCTAAGTGCTCATGTCGGCTATCGCTACTATGTGTGATCTAGTCTTGTAAGTGTGTGAGGACTCTCCATGCTCATTCTGATCCTCAATAGCTACCTCATCACCCTCGCTTAGGGGTGGCTCCTCCTTGTAATAATCATCCTCCTCCTCAACATCATCCTCACCTCCATTCTAGTCCTCATAATCAAGATCAGCCTTAGACTAGTACTCCCCATCAACAACATCAGTAAAAATATCTCCTATCCTGTACCATACCTACTCTACTCTCTCCTTTGGCTCATCCCTCTCATCTAGTGTCGGTCCCACATCACCGATAAGGAAGCCCATGGGGAACACAAGAGCTAGTCGTGCATATGACCACCACTCCTCATCCTCGTCTATGCTATTGACATCATTAGCATCAAACATTGGTGCTAGTGGGATTTGGCCACTATAGAGTGAGTAGATAAGGTCTTCACAGGATCTTATCCTCCTCCAACTAGTCAAATCTCACCCTCCAAAACTCTAAATCCCCATACTACCACAAGCATCACAAAGGATAGTTGAATACTCATGGATATCCTGCAACTATAGTACAAGGGAATTCAACAGGCCTAGTGCATGTGATATGCTCAAGACACCACACCTATAGAAGCATACAATGCACCATATTATCGATCTCTCAAAACAAAAATTGACCAATATCATAATACAAGTGTGCTAAAATGTGACAGCCCCAAGCATAGATTGTCCTATGCTCATACATCCTCATATCAAATGTACTAGTCCTCCATCCAAGTGTGTGGCTCATCCATATGGATTGAGAACCAAAGCCATTGTGTGCATCATAATCCATCTAACAATCAGAGCTCATGAATATAGTAGCATGGGGAGCTCGATTTGTGCGCTAAAGTAAAATCTAGAGTGTTTTTCTAATGACCCTAGCTACTTTAGAACCCTTTTAGGACATTTCCCAAATAAATGGGACAATTTGCAAACAAAAGGGACACTCTGGGAGAAAATGGGACACTACGAAAAAAGGGGATAATTTGCAAACCTTTTTTCCAAGACCCTAAATTAACCTATCCATGCATTAAAATCATTAAATTATTATAAAATCACAAGGAAATAGTTGCATAATTGACTCACCTCATAATACAGCTCGTCCTGCACCACCTACTCATGAAGATCATCCAACCGCAAAGGTTTGTCATCCTGACTTCTTAGTATTTTCTTCTCTCACTCGTCACTCTCAAGCTAGACGAAGGTAAAATGAATATTAAGTGACACATTACTTTCTTCTACTTTTTTTAATCTATTTTCACCTCTTTTTTACTCTTACACATTAACATAGGGTTATTATCTTTTTAAACAAATCATAAAGTATATATTCTTCAAATCAACATAAGGGGTGCTAGGGTAATCCATTTTTTACATTGTTTCATGCATTGGAATTGTGCTTCTGCAACTGAATTCATCCTTTGTCTATCATTATGTAGCATGATACTTAGAAATTCCCTATGGTATGATGTTCCTTATTCGATGTGGCTAGATAGCTACCTTGATTACACCTTCATAAAGCAAGTAGAATCAAGGGGGCCATACATCTACCGTCAAATTGGATTCTTAGGAGTTAGATAAAAGGATTCTTGGATAATTAATGAATGTTTGTTGTAGGATGTGGTTCCTAATGTTGCAGTTTTTTAGAAAACTACAATGGGGGCTTCATTCTCCTATCTTTTGTATGAGTGTCCTTTTATGTAATAAAGTGCATCATTTAGAGTCCTTTAGCTTACATATGCACATAGAATCATATGGGTGATAAAGTGGGGGATAAATGCACAAGAGAAAATTGGACTCTCTTGAGAAAAGAGACAATTTCACATGTAATTTGACCCACTTTTGAGTCTGTTTACATCTTTTATCTTTCAAAACAACATTTATAGGCCCCTAAGACCCATTATGTTTTATCTAGAGGCTCATTTCACCTAAGAAATTACTTAAAACCCAACAAACAACACCTAATTATTTAATATCTCAAAAACCCACCTTTAAAAGTTAGTAGTGGGACCCATTTGCCACCTTGGGCAAATGAGTCCCCTCTGGTGGAACCCATTCACCAAGGGTGGTGAATGAGTCCCTTTTGAGGGAAATTTTGGTTTTGAGTAGGAATTTAATTAATTCAACTTGAATTTCTAGTAAATGTCAACCTCTTAGGTCTACATAACAGAAAAATAAGGTGTTGTTGCTTATAAACACTCATTTTAAGTCATTTTACACATCTTTTTGTCATCTTCACAAAAGCAATTTCTAAAGACAAGTCTTCTACAACAAGTTTCATTAGCAAAAGTTGAAGTTTTAGGGCAGAAAACTAGGGTTTTTGTATGTCTCAATGCCCACTCTTTAGGTCAAGATTCAACATTGCAAAGGATTGATGATGGATGCCTATGGTGAATCATGAAGAAATTTAGGTTGAGGAGTTGCAACTAGCTATCAAATCACACCTAAAGACTTGGTTTCAAAGTGATTTCATCTTCCATTTTCACTCTATCTTTAGATTAAGGTTTTCATTTTGTCTACTTTTCATTTGCATGTCACTTTATTTCCATTTTTGATGAGTTGTAAGGCTTCTAGGGTTGATATCTTGCATCACACAAATCATATTTGAATTTCTTATTCTAGCACAATAGAATAGGGATTTTGTCATATTTCCAACTTTCCTAATCTTTAACACATCTAAGGCTAGGGTTTTATGAAAAAATTTCTCCATTCAAGGTTTAATTACCCAACTAGGGGTTTGAAAAAGGAAAAAAACCCATTAGACAAACAACTTTAAGCTATTTTTAAGAATTTTCCAAGATCCCTAGTCGGGTTTCCATCAAAAATTGTTGTGCAGGTATCAAGGTGCAAAATAGAGATTTGAAATTATAGAAATTTGAAAGTGGACTGATTCACCATGCATGGTGAATGAGCCCCTCCTGAGATGCAATTTTGAGTCAGATACAGATTGTATTTCCTGGTTGATAGAAAACAACTTCTATGTAGAAAAACCCAAAACTAGGACTAATTCACCCAAGGTGGCAAATGAGTCCTAGTAAACTCAAAATTAGACTTCATCAATTTTCCAAGTTGTTCTCCAGTCTTCTTTAGTTTCCCAGCTGCACACATTCTAAAAAATAGTCTTTTCTTTGGTTTATTTTGTATTCTTGTTCATTATTTTAAGCTTTTTCAAAGAACACTGTGCTTTCCAACATAGCATAAATCCTAAGTTTTACATGCATAATTAGTCATTTAGATCATTTAATTGCATTTAGATCATTTCATTTAGGCATAATAACATCATACATTGCATAATTTGAATGAACCTAGCTAGCATTTTTTGCTTACCTCTCTCCTTTTAAGTGAAAAACCCTAGAAGAGTTAGGGAGTCTTGTGGTGCCAAAAATCTATCGTTCAGGAAGAAATAGTGGATAAGTAATAATTAAATAAATTTAAGAATTTATTTAATTATGGAAAGACATAAGAAATTACTGATGCATTCAAATAAATAAATATAAATTATTTATTTAAATAGTAAGGAGGATAATTAAATAATTAATAATTATTTAATTAACAATTGAAATTAGACCATAGGACATAATTGAATAAATTAATTATGTTACGAACAAATATGGAGAAAATAGGATTTGCAAGCCTAGGTCAATTTTATGAGTCTACATTTTGCCCCTCTTTGTCATAATGCAGCCTGTCACATTGTGACAAAAAAAAATTCAATCAAAACATGCCCCAATGAAGGTATGGAGTATCTATGCCCCCTTGGGAAAAAAATTCAAATTTTGGCTCAGGGACAAAAGAAATTGGAAACTGTCTCGATAAGTCAATTTGATTATTAGAAAATCAGTGGCGTGATTGATTTTGTATTTTGACATGTTTAACGCAGCCAAAAGATCATTCAAAGTTGGTCAAAAGAGCCTCTAGTAATAGAACTTTCAAGAAAATCCCACTTTTACCCTATAAATAGGTTCAATTTGGGTAAAAATTCAATTGATTTTCCTTTTTACCTTTTGAAATTTGAGAGAGAGGAGAGAGAGGATACTTTGTGACGATGTTGATTCTAATGACTGAGAATCATGGTTACATCATGTGGACCTTCAGATGACTAAAGGGCGTAGAGCCACCGGTAAGTACCCCATACCCATCTTGTAATTTTCTCATTTTGCCTACATTTTTAGGGTTTAAAGTTACATCAATAGATGCGTTGTGATGCATCTATGTACGCATAAGCCGTATTCATGTTTTTGTTGCATGCATTGATTCGTCATGATGCAAGCATAGGGGATGAAGGTAGTCTAGGTTTACAATAATGCATTTGCAAGCTGATGAGACACACTCGCTATGTCGCAACATAAATGATAGGTCTAGCGATGAAATTTCCATGTTGAAGTGTAAAGGTGGGGTTGTGCAATGCATTTTTTTTACAAAGACGCCAGTGCTATAGGATGACGCATATGTGAGATATTGCGACAAAATTGACAAACTGAGAAAAAAAAGCCAGATGAAACAACATGTGCTTTGTCATGATGTAAATGAAGTGTCAAATGATGCAATTGACTTTGATGAGATTTTACTTTAGTTTAAGCTTAGTTTCTATGTGCACTTTTGATTAGATAGATGATAATGATGTTTTTTTCATAATGTGCTAACTCTCGTTTATGCATGTGTAGAAATGATTATCACCCATTTATACATGCGAGTTTAGGTCATCCATATATGCATTCAAAGATCAGCTATTAGACAAGGAGTGGAGGCAACTAATGTAGCTAGGACTATACTATGTGACCTATATGCCCATTGTTCGAGCAAATAGGGGACTATTGACAACATTGGCTAAGAGATGGAACTTAGAAACTTGTTCATTCCACTTAATGATAGGAGAGGCCACTGCCATGCTCGAGGATGTGTATAGGATTATTCACCTTCTAATCATAGGAGAGAGAATGGTTTATGATCCACAAAAGGGATAGCAGGCTATCACAGAGTACTATGAGGTTGATGATGGTGCAAGACTAGGCATCGAGGGATATGAGATTTGATGGGAGTTTATAGCTGAGCATTATCCTCGATGGGATGCAATGCTATGTACTTTGATTGCTAGCGTATTGATTCTAGATCATTAGGGACATGGTTTCCCTATCGGATGGGGACATGTGCTTATTCACATGATGCAGGACAAGACCATTTTTGCATGTGAGGCATGTTTACTTGGTATGGTGTATCATCATTTACATGAGTTGGCATATAGAGGTGCACATAGTATTAGCTACGACACTACATTCTTGATGATTTGGGCTTGGGAGAATATCCCTATCTTTCATCTTCTGATTTAGAGACCATAGCTTGTTAAGGGGATTCCATATGTTTACATGTATGCATATGCCCTACAGTAGACCAGAGTCGAGGAGACAGGATTCTGGAGACATCGGATTGATACATTGATGGCATTTATCTAGATACCCTATAGGGATTGTGCATAGTGGGCAAGAGATGGTTATCATTTGGCATTCAATAGACAGTTCATATATTTGATTGGTCACATTGTTTAGTCTAAGCTCATTATTGAGATGTACCTACCCTAGTGAGCATTACATCAATTTGGTGAGTAGTAGGATGTGTCAGTGGGGATAGTAGAGTATACGAGATCATCCCTAGAGACCATGTGAGGAACAGGTATATCAGAACCCTTGGTAGAGCAATAGATTGATGAAGTAGTAGCACAAAAAAGGGCCTTGAGTGGGGATCCAGTAGATCCCAGTATGACTAGAGAGTTTGATACATGGTGGAAAACTCATAGGCTACAACTTTTGATAGATCCTGATTGGTTAGCGCCAGTGGATCAGTGATCAGTTATACCGTGGGTGCACTGAGGAGGTCGAGGTAGTAGAGATGCTAGCAGGGGGAGGGGGAGAGATGGAGGTCAAGGAGATGAGGGGAGAGGAGATGGGGAGAGGGGTGGAGGAAATGGGGGGGAGATGATGGAAGAGACCGTGGGGGTGGCAGGAGGTAGGGCAGGAGGGTACAATAGCATGTTGAGAGGGTACCCTTAGATGCAATCCCTAAGGTAGTAGAGGAGGAGGAGAGAGAGGAGGGAGTCAAACAAGAGGAAGAATATCTAGAGGTGAAGGTTAGGTAGGAGGGAGAGATGGAGGCCGAGGTGTATATAGGAGAGGAGGCACTAGATTTTGATGAAGAGGAGGAGGCCATTAGGGGTGAGGAGGAGATCAGAGGTGATGATGAGGAGCTGGAAATTGGTGGGTAGGATGATATAGATGAGGCTAAGAGGTAGCTACGAGAGTGCATGGTGGATGGAAAGGAGGACATAACCGAGGTGTCATCATTACCATGGGATGCCACAGTGGATCAGTGGCTAGCTGATATGCAATAGAGACTAGATGAAGCCTCAACATAGATTAGGACCCTATAGGTAGAGCTAGAGGTGACACGACTGGAGTGAGACTAGGCTATTATAAGGTAGAAGGAGGCATAGAGATGATGCTTGGAGTTTGTATAGTTATGCATAGGAATGATTGGAGAGATTTTGAAGGAGTTGGATAGGATGAGTGAGAGATAGGGACAATATCAGATGCTTTATGAGAGAGCAGCACTAGTAGATCAACAGGATCCTAGTTTGAGTCTAACTCAAAGTAGAACAGGGAGTGATTCAGGTAGTAGTAGCAGGAACCATAGCAGTTGGAGTCAAGTAGTGTGGGTGGGTCTAACTCCTTAGGGAATTCTTCAAGGCGTAGATCTCATCATAGTCACAAACATTCATTGGGCCACCGATCCAGTCATAGTCATGGGTCATCTACTTCAGGGCATAGGTTAGAGCATAGACCGCCACTGGTCAGAGATCTATTAGCTTCACAGACTCAACCTATCATGTCTTCCCAGATACCATTAGTTCCTGGCATAGGTCATTAGCCACCCTGTTCTTTTCATTGATGGGATGAGGAGAGCACAACCTAGGGCATTACTACTGTTATCTTGTTATTATGTTATGACATTTATATTTTAACCATCGAGCTTGTGAGCTTTATTTTTCAAATACCTCGTGACTCTATCCTATGACATGATTTTTGGGATTATATATGATGCAGTTTTGGCACAAACTATACGCTCTATGTTATGTGATAATGCATTATGATGTGATTATGTTTATGTGATGTGATTTATGATGATGATTCCTATGATTAGGCATTTTATATGTTTTGTGATGTATGCATTTATAATGGTTATTTATGATGATATTCCACAATGATATTATGTTGTGTATGATGGTTATATGATGATGTATGCATAATGTTGTATATGTGGTGCTATGTTTTCATTCTAATGAGTTCCATGTTTATGATTATGGATACATTGATGTATGACTATATATGTCTGGATAATGTGACATGTGGTGCCTTATGTTATGACGTGTATGCATTACTAATATACAAGATGTATACAAATTTTTTAATGCACCTATATGTTATGCAAATGCAAATGGATGAATGAAAATGATATATCTATCTTAATGATGTTTAATGAATCTATTCCTAAATGAATGTTTAATGTGTAATGAAACTATGAAAATGGATATATGTAAATGTGTGATGAACTAATGCTATGTCTATATTAATATGTATGCAATTATATTTTTTTATGTCACAAGATATCATCAGGAGGAAGAAGAAGAGAAGTGACAAGACAAAAGGAGATGGATGTTAGCGTGGAGAAAGAATCCTTCAATATATTTCCAAAGAACCAACAGTTGCTTCTCTAATCATCATTGGGTAGATTATTGTGATGGCCAACAAACACCATAATATGACATAGATAAGTGGTGTGCAAAGTCATACCATCATAGGAAACAAGCAGTCGCAGACAAGGATGATCATGACTTATACTAAAACCACAACTTCCCCAATATTTTTTTCATAACCAACCACAAACAAGAAAGACAAGAAAGAAAATCCCTGAAATGTTGTTGCTCCTCTAAATCCTATTTCCAGGACATCCTTAAGGAACTAGAAACATGACAGTCTAAAAAAGACAAGACAAGAAAATCATCCTGATATGTCGTTGGTCCTCTAAATCTTGTTGTTATGACATCCATGACAGTCTGAAAAAGAAAAGACAAGACAATCATCATGATATTTCATTGATCCTCAAAATATTTTTGTTAGCACATCCTCGATGAACTAGTAGCATGATGAAAATCAAAGGACAAATGCCAAAAGATAGTGTTTTCCAAGGTATTTTCCAAGTGTGCCTGGATTTCAAGTGTTTTAATGTCAAGATGTCATGTGTTTTCATGTTGAGATGTCAGGTTTTGGCGATGTCTAGATGATGAATGCCAAGTGATGAGAAATTCAGGAACGACACATCTTGAATGATGTTGATGTCAAGAGGATCAATCCTTAAATGTCACGAGGATCCCTCAAAATGCCAGATGATAGTGGCGATCCCTAGGAAGGACACATCCTAAGGCATAAATAAATGACAAGGGTTGTTCTTCAGAAGGACACATTTGAAGAATAATTGAGAGTTGACAGTTTAATTGTTTTGACTAATTTTGATTGAAGTTGTCTAGATGATAGAATTGATTGAAATGTTGATTAAATGATCTCCAAATTTTTCTTTAAAAGTATTCTATTTTAGAATATTTGTTTGATTTGAAGACATTTGATGTGTGTTCTAGTGTAGTGTCATGAACCCTAATGGATTGACTTAGTGCGGCCTTGGGGGCTCATCAATTGACGGAATTGCCTACGTCATGCACTCAGAGACCTCATAGTTTGACATGACCAATGACTTTGTCTTATTGACCAAAGATTGAGTCATGATTTTATTTGGAAAAACCTAATAGGACCAACCTAATGTCTCAGGGGCTTGAAGATGAGCCTTGCTTAGTTAGAAAATTCACAGAGATAGCATAGTTTGACGATGACAAAGATTCATTGACATGACTGAATTGACAAGTTAGGACTTTGTTTCTAGGATTTTCAAGTGTTATTTGGATGGTTTTTTGCTTTTGAAATTTTTTTTTTTTTTTGTTTGTGTACTTCTTTAGGAAATTTTTTTTTTGTCCTTTTTTAGGACATTTTATGATTTTTTTGGTCTTTTTTAAGACATTTTATGATTTTTTCGTCTCTTTTTAGGACATTTTATGAATTTTTTTTATTATTTTTGGAGACATTTTATGACTTTTTTGTCTTTTTTAGGACATTTTATGTTTCTTCTTTGTCTTTTTTAGGACTTTTTACAATTGATAGGACCATGCATGATACCCTCTATAGTTAGGTGATAAGGGATTTCCCCTAATTAGGTCAAGGACTAGTGAAGTTGATGTATATGGAAAAGGATGTGTTTAGGATGACAGTGTTGGAAAAACAAGGACAGACAACTGAGAGGGGGGTGAATCAATTGTTATAGAAATTTAAACTTTTCCAACATAACTTAATCTCAAATCTAATGAATAAGTAATTAACACATTAGAGAGACAAAGAACACCAAGATTTTTTTACATGCAAACCCTGTTAGGCGAAAAACTACGATGGATGTTAGTCCATGAGATTATACTATGTTAAAAGTATAATGAGAAATAATAAGGGGAATGCAAATGCATTCAGGCACACTTCCTAGAGCTCACTACTCAAATAAAAAAGGGGCTCACTGCCCAATAGAATAGGATTAAAAATTCAGAGGGTATGAACTAAGAAAATAGCTTCTGCACAAGCCTAATTACAGTTCCAATTAAGCTCAACACTTCTTCACACTTCGCACAATCTTCTTCACACTCTGATCTACAAATGAATGATATTCACACATACACACACGAAATTACACAAATCATACTCTTCACTGATGAAAAAATTGCGCTTATATATTTGCTACATGATATTTCATCACAACTTAGTCGCCCAAGAAAATACAACATATTTGCAATGTCAACCAAAATTTACAAATAAAATTTTAATGCGAATCCACTAAGGTCAGCCGCAACATAGTGGAGACCCAAATTAACATCTCCAACACAAAAATACTTTAGTTATTTTCACCACAAAGACCCACAACATGGTACCACCAACATGTCAACTAGGAACATGAAAAATCAAACATGCGCAAGAAAAGATCTTCAATCGCAGGCTCATTGGTCAATGTGGACATACCAAAAAGATAGAGAATGATCTAGAGACATTTCAGAGCACCAAGAAACAACTAAGATCAACATAAACACACAATCTTCATATAGGACCACTGGCAGAGACCAAAAAAACATTGTCAGACCACAACACACTCAAAACTTCACATGGAACTTTGAAACTTCTAGTAGATGATCTAGATATACTCAACAATAAACCATTTAATCCACACCAAATAATCTTCAACTTAGAGAAAAAAAACCTTCAAGACCTACATAGTTCCAATGGGAACCTAGAACACTTTCTTTTACAATTTTCTCAATATCCTCAACATATACAACCTCTAGTAAAACAATGCTAATATTGTTGACATCAATGACAACCACATATTAGCAACATATCCACAGCATCCAACAATCTCCTCCTTTGAAATTGATGGCAACAAATGATGTGAAAAATACCATCAACCCAACACACTGACTTTTTTTACACTTCTCCTCTTGAAAGTATTTTTCACATTACACTTCTCCCCCTTTGACATCAATGGAAAGGTAACAATGACCTTTCCATATATATGCTCTGAACCACATATCTACACATTTAACTACTCCCCCTGAGTAGCACCCACAGAAACATCAATCCAGATTAGAATATAACAAAGTAGCTCATGGATTGATGCAAGTAAATGCATCTTTTAGTTCTTATCAGGAGAGGTGATTACCCCTAGCATTCCTCTGATATATTGAAAAGTATCCTTCAACAATGGATTAGTAAATATATCTACAATCTATTCTTTCGTAGGCACATACTCTAGTCTGATTTCTTTCTCATTCACTTTCTCCCTCAAGAAATGAAACTTAATTGATATATGTTTAGTCTTAGAGTGTAGTACCAGATTCCTTGAGATATTTATTGCATTTGAGTTGTCACACTATATGGAAATAGGCTCTTCATATATCACCCCGATATCTCACAACATCTATTTCATCCATATCACTTAAGTACAATTATTGGCAACAATAATGTATTCTGCTTCAACAGTAGATAGAGAAATTGATTTTTTCTTTTTACTTAACCAGGATACTAGCTTCTTCCCTAGGAAGAAATCACCACCACTAGTACTTTTCTTATCATCTACATCACCAGCCCAATCTACATCAGTATATGCACACAAAGAGAGATCATCATCCTTTGGGTACTAAAGTCCAAAGTCAACTTTTCCTTTTACATATCTAAAAATTCTCTTGACAGCTGTTACATGTGATTCTTTTGGATTAGCCTAAAATCTAGCAACCATACATACAACATTCATAATCTCTAGTCTAGTTTGAGTCAAGTAGAGAAAATTATCGATGATTGACCTATACTTGGTTTGATTTTCCTTAGGAGATTCACCATTCTATGTCAACTTACATCTAGTCACCATGGGGGTACCAACAGGTTTGGATTCATACATTCCAAACTTCTTCAACAGTTCTTTCACATAATTAGACCGAGATATGAAGATCCCCTTGTCCAACTGTGTAACTTGAAATCCCAAAAAGAACTTTATTTCTCTAATCATACTCATCTCAAATTCACTCTTCATTTCATCAGCAAACTTCATACATAGATATCATCTCTTCCAAAAATGATGTCATCAACAAAAACCTCTATAATTAACTCCTTATCATTATCTAATTTGAAGTATAAGTTGCTATCAACAATATCTTTAGTGAATCCCAGCTTCAGTAGGTGTTTGTCCAATCTGGCATACCAAGCTCTGGGGGCTTCCTTAAGTCTAGATAGAGATTTCTTCAATCTGCAAACCATATCTCCCTTATTTCTTTAGCTAAAATCCATCTAGTTGTTCAATGTACACTTCTTCCTTTAGTTCTCCATTCAAAAATGTAGACTTTAGATCCATTTGATAGACTTTATAGTTCTTGTGTGTAGCATAAGAAATAAATAGTCTAACAACTTCAATCCTAGTGAAAGGGGCAAAGGTTTCCTCAAAATTAACACCTTCCATTTGAGAATACCCTTTACATACCAATCTTGCTTTATTCTAGATCACTTCACCTTCTTCATTTAGCTTGTTTCTAAATACCCATTTTTTTCCAATCACATTTTTGTCTTTAGGCCTCAAAACCAGTAGCCATGTGTCATTCTTTTCAATTTGTGTTAGTTCTTCCTTCATAGCTTCCAACCATTGTTCATCTTGACAAGCTTCAGTGACATTTTTAGGCTTAATCTTGGAGATCAGACAATATTTTTCTGCAATTTTTCTTCTAGTTTGCACTCTGTTACTCTTATCTCCTATGATTTGGTTTTCAGAATGATTCAAATTTACATACCTTGGAGTTTTGGGAAATTCTTGAACTTCTGACTCTTATGATCTTTCTTCTACACTTGCATTTGTCTGTGCCTCCTGACTGACTTGATTTACCATAATGAATTGAGGTTGCTTCACCAAAACATATGGAATAATTTAAAGTATATTTTATGTCTAAGTATTCTTCCCTTGGCTTGTAATGTCTTTGTTTGAATCATAACTACAATGTCTGGATGATTTGATAGAGTCCTCATAAACTCTAACATTTGTACTCTCAACCATGTTTCTCAATCTTTTTTTATAGCACTAGTAGGCCTTTCTTTTAGTGGAGTAACCTAGGAATATTCTTTCATCACTTCTTGCATCAAATTTTCCTAAATCATCATCTCTCTTGAGATAACACTTACTTCCAAAGACCTTAAAATACTTAACAGTAGGCTTGTGACCAAACCATAACTCATAAGGAGTCTTACTAGAATTACAATTAACATTTACCTAGTTCAAAGTATACACAACGGTGCTTACCACTTCACTCTAGTACATCTGAGACACATTTCCTTCCATCATCATTATTTTGGCAACATCCAGAATTGTTCTATTCTCTCTCTGCAACTCCATTCTTTTGATGGGTTCAGGGAGCAGATAATTTTCTTTTAATTTCATCCTCTTCACAATAAGAGTTGAACTCCTTGGAAATGAACTCACCACCTCTGTTAGATATCACACATTTAATTTTCATACCTTTCTCATTTTCCATGATAGCCTTGAAAATTTTGAACTTCTCCAATGCTTCACATTCTTCTCTTAAAAAGGAAACCCAAATCATTCTAGAGTAATCATCAATAAAAAACATAAAATACCTTTCTCCATGAATACTTCTAACTTTGGAGGGACCACAAAGGTCAAAATGTAGCAGCTCCAGCAAATTATTTGAATGAAATTGTTTTCTCTAAAAAGAGACTCTAGTTTTTTTACCCATTTGACATTCTTTGTAGATTATATTAGCAGGCTTCACTAACCTAGGTAGATCTCTAACTACTTGAGTATTACTTATCTTGATAATGTTGTCAAAGTTTAAATGACACAACCTCCTATGCCATAGCTAGCTTTCATCTAATTGATCAATTAAACAACTTCCACTAGTAATACTAAGATGAAAAATATTACCTTTTGTTTGATTTCTTGTTGCAATCATATTCTGAGAACTTCCATGTATCTTGCATCTTCCATCTTTGAACTGAAGATCATATCCCTTGTGAACCATCTGTCCAACACTCAAAAAAAAATTCTTTAGGCCTTCAACATAGAGGACATCATCAATGTTATCCTTACCACCAAGGAAAATACATCCTTTGCCATGAATCACACCAAATTGTTATCTCCAAATCTTACAACCCCACCATCATACTTCTCTAGACTCACAAATTTTCTTTTATCACTGGTCATATGATGTGAGCATCCAGTATCAATGACCCACCCATTATTTTCTTCAACTTGGGTTGCAAGAGATTTTTCATCTTTAGTAGATTCAGAAGCCACAATATTATCTTCAATAGTAGCAATGAGAGCCCATTCATCTTCATTTCTATTATCTTTATCAAACTCATCATCAGTCACTTCTTTAGCAAAGTAGCATCTCTTTTGGAATCTAGAATTTTTAGGCTTAGATCTAGGAACTCTTTTAGGACATCTTGATGAAAAATGACCTATTTTACTACATGAAAAAAAATTAATATGAAATGCATCTTCACACTTACCTTTTCATCTGCATTCTTCCTTTGCAATTAGTGCGTCCAATTATTCTACCTCTCTTTCTTTATCTTCAACTTGTTTCAATTCTTCATCATACTTGGATATCTTTCTAGAACTTTCTCCTAGACTATATCTTTTCCTGTTACTTCTGGATATAGTAGCCTTGAATGCAAATATAGTCTTCAGTGTAAATTCACCAAATTCACTTATTTCAAAAGCCATAAGCTTCCTGATTAACGTGCCTCTTGTCATCTTGTTTAAAGATCTGAACTCTTCAATTGCATGAACCTTCATTTTTTAGGAGGGAGGAAAGGATCTAAGTACTTTAGCCAAAATTTCATCCTCATCCACAGAACCACCAGCACATTTAATATGCATCACTATTTCATTTACTCTCTGCATAAAAGAAGTGATATTTTCATCTTCACCCATCTTCAAATTCTTATACTTTCCTTTCAAGCTCTATAGCCTAGCCATCTTCACTTATGCATCTCCTTCATACAAAGTTTCCAATTTCATCCAAATCTCATGAGTTGTTTGTATATCCATCACATTAGCCATCTCTGAATCAGTTAGAGCACTCACCAAAGCTTCAGTAGCCCTAATGTTATTTTCAGCATCTTTGATCTCATCAGGAGTTGAGGGACCATTCTGAGGAATAGTATATGGATCTCTTGTAATTTTCTAGAAAGCTTCACCAATACACCTTAAGTGACATTGCATCCTAATTTTCCACATTGAATAGTTAGTGCCATCAAATATGGAACTATCCTTCTTGAATGTTGCCATCTTGGATCACCTCAAGATTTTAGACTTCTTCAGAGGAACCTGCTCTGATACCAATCGTTGGAAAAACAAGGATAGACAACTGAGAGGGGGGGTGAATTAGTTGTTACAAAAATTTAAACCTTTCCAACTTATCTTAACTTAATCTCAGAGCTAATGAATAAGCAATTAACCAAAAGTAATTAACACATCAGAGAGAAAAAGAACACCAAAATTTTTTTTACATGGAAACCTTGTTAGGGGAAAAACCATGGTGGATATTAGTCCACAAGCTTATACTTTGTTAAAAGTATAATAAGAAATAATAACAGGAATGCACATGCATTCAAGCACATTTCCTAGAGCTCACTGATCAAATACAAAATGTAATCACTACCAAACAGAATAGGATTAAAAATCTAGAGGGTATGAACTGAGAAAATAGCTTCTACACAAGCCTAATTACAGTTCCAATTAAGCTCAACACTTCTTCGCGCTTCACACAATCTTCTTCACACTCTGCTCTACAAACAAATAATATTCACACATGCATACATAGGAGCACATGAAGCCCAATCTTCACTGATGAAACAGTCACACTTATATATCCTCAACATGAGATTTCATCAAAACTTAGTTAGCTAAGAAAATAGAACATAATTATAATTTTGACCCAAATTTACAAATAAAATTTTAATGTGAATCCACCAACATTGGCCCCAACATAGTGGAGACCCAAATTAACATCTCCAACACAAAAACACTTTAGTTACTTTCACCATGAACACCTAAAACACGCTAGCACCAACATGTTGGCCAGGAACATGAAAAATAGAACATGCACAAGAAAATATCTTCAATCATGAACTCATTATTCAATGTGGATGTACCAAAAAGATAGAGAATGATCTAGAAACATTGAAGAGCACCAAGAAACAATAGAGAAACATCCACAACAACTGAGATCAATAGAAACACATAATCTTCATTTAGGAAGATTGACAGAGACCACAGAAAGACTCTCAAACCACAACACACTCAAAACTTCATACAGACCTCTAAAAATTCTGATAGGTGATCTAGAAATACTCAACAATAAACCCTTTAATCCACAACAACTAATCTTCAACATAGAGAACAAAATACCTTCAATACCTACACAGTTCCACTAGGAACCTAGAACACTTTCTTTTACAATTTGCTCAATATCCTCGACATATACAACCTCTAGTACACCAAATGCTAATAGTGTTGACATCAATGACAACCACATATCAACAACATATGCACAACATCCAACAAATATAGTATGGAAAACTTAATCCCAACCATTATCATCCATGGGAAGAAATGGTAGGATTATATGACAGGTGTCATGATGGTGTCAAAAAAGTGGGTGTTTATTATGGACTAAGGTAGATAGAGTGAAATTAGATGGCAAGGAAAAGACTGACTACACATGTTGTTTGTTTACCAGGTTTTCACCATGGTACTTATCCAAAGTGCCTGTTCAACAGGTTCTCACTATTAGAAGAATTATTTCTCTATACTATTTTTGTCTTTTTTTTCATTTCATTTTTTTTTGGTGTCACCAAGATGCCTGTTTGTCAAATGAGGGTGATGATTTTTTGTATTTTTCAATTTTTTTGTATTTTTATGGTTTTCAACCTAGCTCTCTGATGATATGCATAGAATTTTTGAAGATGCAAACTATTGATAGGATCTATTAATTGTTCACCATCTAGAGTAGCTAGTTGGTCAGCTCTAGAATTGAATGAGGTAGTGATGATATAAGAACCCAACCAATTGGGCTCAAACTTGCCTAGTCTCTCTCTGTGAGACTAATTCTTAGGATATTGCATTAGGACCAAATTGCCAATCTCAAAATTTTGAACCATCACTCTCTTATTAAAACTGCAACAAAGGCAATGTTGATATGCTTGTAAATGATTCAAGGCATTATTTATGCATTCCTCTAACATTTCTAGCTCATGCATTCATGATTGTCTATACTCTTAATCATCAAGCCCTACAAGGATACTCTAAGAGAAGGAAGTTTGACCTTGATGAGAAATATGGCTTTGACTCCAAAGACCAACGTGAAAGGTGTGGTTCCTATAGGTGTGTGGATACTAGTGCGGTAAGACCACAAAGTAGGGTTAAGTTGTAAATGCCATTCACGACTAGCATCATTGACAGTCTTTTTGAGAATTTTCATGATTTTTTTATTAGACACCTCAGCATGACCATTTCCTTGTGGGTAATATGGTGTGGAGAAATGGTGTTGGATTTGGAAGCATTCACACAACTCATGAATGTCTTGATTTTTCAAGAGATAACCATTGTATGTGATGATGTATTGTGGCATGCCATACCATCAGATGATGTAGTTGATAATAAATTTGGAAATCTTCTTGTTGGTTATGTATGTGAGGGGAATGTCTTTGATCCACTTAGTGAAATATTAGTTGCAGTGACAATGAGTTTATGGCCATTAGAAGAGGTAGGATGGATTTTTCCCATGAGGTTGAGTCCCCATTATGTGAAGGGCCAAGGAGAAGTAATTGGCTAAAGTTCTTGTGTAGGTGCATGAATCAAATCACTATGTATTTGACATTGGTGACATGTTCTAACAAACTCAAGTGCATTTTTTTGCATTGTCGGCCAGTAATACCCAAGTCTCATGATATTCTTAGCTAAGGTAGGGCCACTCGAATGAGATCTGTATATACCCTCATGTACCTCACGTAAGGTTGTTCATGCTTTGTTAGTGTTGAGATATCGAAGAAGGGTATTTTCAAATCTATGACTATATAAGGTGTCATAGATGATGGTGTATTAGATGGATTTGTGGATAAAGGATTTTCATTGGTTGTTGGAAAGGATTGGGAGAAGGGTCTAGGACAGGAGATAGTTGTAGATGTCTTGATACCATGGTCAGTTGGGATGAACAAGCTCACAAACCATTTATGACTTCAAAATATCATATGTAGGAACCAAAAGTTGTTCCACCAAGAACTTAAATTATGGCATATTACTAGGGATTTCTAGGAGAGATCCAATTGTTGCCATTGTGTCTACTACCTTGTTCTGCGCCCTTGGGATTTTCTCAAAAGAAAGAGTGTGAAAATATGACTAAAATTTTTCAAACATGCATTTGAAGGGCATTATCCTTTCATCCTTTATGTCATATTCATCGTTAACTTCATTGATGACCAACTAAGAATCTCTAAGGACTAGAAGTGTTTTGATTTTCCATTTGATGGCCATTCGAAGTCCTGTGACAAGTGCCTCATATTCTATAATATTGTTTATACATGGAAAAGAAATGCAAAATGACTTAGGAATGGAGTCTCCTTGTAGTGTGATAAACAATATCCCTACTCTCAATCCATGACTAGTATGAGACCCATCAGAGTATAATTTCCAAGGTGATTTAGGCTTGGTATGAAATATAGACTCATCAGGGAAGTCTACTAGTAGTGGATGATCACCTTGTGCAGGTGCATCTGCTAGTTGATCCACTATCACTTGTGCTTTTATGGCCTTTCATTCCACATACTATATATCATACTCACTCATTATAATAATGCATTTTTCCAAGCATCCTATCAATGTTGTGCAACTTAGGAGATACTTCAAGGGATCAATCTTTGCCACTAGATGTGTCTTGTGATTCAGCATGTAATGTCTTAACTTTTGGGTCACAAAGATAGCTATAAGACAAGCATGTTCAATGGGTGTGTAGTTGAGTTCATATCCAACCAATGTGTGATTGATGTAGTGTATTTCCCTTTCCTTCTCATCATGATCATTTTGTGCAAGCAATGCCCTCAGTGTTAAAGTTGTTGGAAAAATATAAAGAGTTAGAGGTTTTCCTTCAATGGGTAGCATTAGGATAGGTGGTGACAATAAATAGTCTTTGATCTATTTTAATTTCATTTAACATTTATCAGTCCATACAAAGGGGATATCTTTCTGCAGGAGATATTGAAATGTTTGGTAGTTGTCTATTATTTATGTAATGGAGCATTGGATAGACTGTAATTCACCTTGTAATGTACTTAACTAATTGATTCCTTTTGGTTCAGGAATGTCTAGTATGGCTTTCACTTTGGTGGGATCAACTTCAATGCCTCTTTGAGAAAAAATATATCCCAAAAAAATTCCCAATGTCACACCGAAGGCACACTTCATAGGATTCAGGTAGACCTTATACTCTTCTAGTCTTTTGTAAATTTTGTCTAGCACATTCAGGTGATCCTTGCATGTCAAATATTTTTCCAAAATATCATCCAAACAATCTTCTATTAAAGTATGCATGAGGTCATGAAAGATTGTTGTCATAGCTCATCGATATGTGTCACTTGCATTCTTGAGACCAAAAGGCATGACGTTCAAATAGTATGTACCCCAGGGAAAGGTGAATGTTGTTTTATGTTGATCTTGCAGGGCAATCTGAATCTAATTATAACCCAAGAAACCATCCATGAGGGATAGCATCTCATATCTTGTTGTAAGGTCAACAATGATGTCGATGTTGGGTAATGGAAAGTCATCCTTTGGACATGCTTTGTTCAAGTTGCGAAAGTCTATATAGATGCATATTTAACCATTCAACTTAGTGATTGGTAGAATATTTGAAATCCATTTAGAATAGTCTATTGATCTTATGAATCATGTGTCTAGAAACTTCTTGAGCTCTACTTTAATTAATAAGGCAATTTGTGGATGCATCTTTTGTAGCTTTTGTTTTACTAGCTTGGCATCTAGAAGTAAGGGCAGATGGTGTAAGACTAACTTTCGATCCAACCTAGGCATATTGTCATAGGACAATACAAAGTTAATCTTATGTTCTGAGAATAATTTTTGAAATTCAAGTTTTTCTTCCTCTGTCAAAGATACTGCAAAGAGAACGATTTTGGAATCTTCTACTATGGCTATGTTAACTTCCATGGTTTCTTCAATGAGCATTGTTGATTTTTCCTATGTCATGGGGAGAAAGTTTAATCCTCCATCCTTGGGTGCCTCGAAGAGGTTTTCACCCTCGGATACATCATTTATTTTTACTTTTGTATCATCAAAAGGTGCCTTGTGGTTTTTGCCTAAAGACATGTTCTTTTTTGTTTTTTATTTTATTTTTATTGTTGCTACTAGATGATTGCACAGTCTCCCCAAAGTATGTTGAACAATATAGGTCTAGAGAAAATCCAACTTTGCAGTCCCTAATTAGTATACCCTCATGGAGTCCCATGAATTCTACAATAGTTTCGTCATTCTGAAATATGTCCATAGTTGGTGGGCCTTGTTGATCCTATTCAATGAGCTATGAGTAGACAAAAGAGATAGCATCATCAGTATTGGAAAATGATCAAGAGGATGTAGAAATCATGCAAATGGATTTAGAAAGGGTAAAGATGAAATTGTCATCCTCAAACTCCCATTCGGATTCAATCCAATATTCTTCTTCACTTGATTCAGAAAAATCAGACTCATTAGCAAAATAGGGGACAAAAGGACTAGAATCATGGTTGATAGTGTCATGGGGTGAGTCAAATGAATCGAAATGATGGTCAATAGGGTCAGATGGCCAGACAAGTGTGTCGAAATGATGGTCAATATGATCAGATGATGGTACAGATTTATCATCATTGCAAGGCCTAAAGAATCCTACCCATTCTTCTCTTTTCAATGGGACTTTAGGAGAGTCCTTAGGAAGGTCAACTTTAAACATCTTTTTGAATCGTTCATCAAAAGACGGTTCACTAGGTTCAAGAAACATTTTTTCAAGGTAACAATCACTCAGGGATCTTTGGGAACCAAATTCCAACTTGTGTGATCAGTTGTGGTAAGGGAATCTTTGATAGTCTTCACACTTTTAGAAAAAATCACACCCTCACCTAAAAACACATTGGTACGTTGATCATCAGTTTTGGGTAGCCCAAACCATAACCCAAGGCACTTTGGCCTTCGAGAAGGCATTATAGGTTCTCGTATCCCAATTTTATTTTTACCAAGGCCACTAGTTCCATCATATTCTTTTGCCTTCATTATGTCATAGCCTTTGTTCTACATCTAGACTGGTAATGGGGATGGATCTTCTAGGTCTTTGTAAATCCAAGTTGATATGTCTTCAATGTCTTCTTTGTTCATGTCACCCCATTTAATGAAAATTATTGTTGGAGGAAGCTTAAAAATATCTTTGGGTTCCATTCTAAAACAAGGTCGACCATAAGCCTTTGGAGACTTGGATATTTTAGTGATGCAATAGGTCGTACTCAATTTGTATTCTCTGCAACCTTGGTCTTGGATCTTGACACTTGGATCAGGTTTTGGGATGGAGGGAGATGGTATGGTGGAAGTCAAAGGAGTGGATGTGGATGGTTTGTCAAGTGTGGATGGATCAATGTATTTGGATGAACAGAATGTCAAGGCTTTGTGGTTATTTGGCACTTGATGTTTTTAAATACCCCTCAAATTGGTGCAATACTAGAAGGGATCAGGGTCACCATGTATAGTGATTTTGGTGTCATCAAAAGGAAACTTCAAGAATTGATGGTAAGTGGAAGGTATAAATTTTAAGGCATGGATCCAAGGTTGACCAAGCAAGATGTTATATCGTGGCTCAAGATCCAAGACCTAACATGTTGTATCCACAACTCAGATAGGAAGTGTGATAATACCTTGAGAGGAATGTTCCTCATCATCATAAGCCTTTATAACAATGCTATTGGTAGTGTCTACATAGGCATCAGAGAAGCCTAGAATTTTAACTAGTTTTAGGGAGCATATGTTCAGTCTTGCTTCGCCATCTACTTAGACTCATATAACTTTATGCTTATGGATAAAGACTTCGATATGCAATGTGTCATTGTGAAATGGTTTTGATGATCAATAGTCTTGGTCTAAAAATTTTATGTGATGGGGAGTGGTTAGGTATCCCACCATGGCTTCAAATTGGTTAACATCAATGTCATGAGGGATGAAATATTCTTGTAAATTTTTGCCAACTATGGCCTTGTGTGTTAGAGAGATGCATAGCACCTCAAGTATAGAAATTTGGGCAAGAATTTTTCCTAATTAGTAAATGAGATTGAATTGTCCCTTAGGTTGTGACTATTTAGTGGATGGACTAGGTTGTAACTGTTTGGTAGATGGACCAAGTATTGTGATCCTCAGTCATCTAGGAGGAGGAGGACCAGCTATGGTGACTTTTCCTCCACAATTAGTGACATTACATTTAGTTTTTTCTTGATTGTATTGGTACTAACATATTCATTCGTAGCTCGAAGATGATTAATAATGGGTCCACCATAATAGTTGAAGGCAGTGTGAGTGTAATTGACTCGATTATTACTAGTCTTTAGAAATAATGTGGAGGGATTATTTGAACCATGGTTCTGCAATGGGTTTTCATGAATTATATAGTCCATGTTTCAACTAAATTTTTTACCACCTGACTCAATGGTGTGATTTTCAATGAGATCCTATATGAGATTTCTTAATTGTCAACAAGAGGAGATCTTATGCCCTTTTGCATACTAATAATCACATAATGCATTGTCATCCCATCATGATGGCTTGAATTTTCTTGGTTCATATGGCTTAGGCTCTTGTAATGTGAAGACAACATTTTGGAGGAGCTTCTTAAGGACCTCTTCAATTGGTTCACCCAAGGTAGTGTATGTGTGTCTCGATGGAAATTTCCTAGTTTGGCATGGTTGTCCTTGGTTTTGATTGTCTTGATTATTTTGGATGGTTTTTTTGTAGATGTTGGTATGGTCAATGGTGCATTTTGCAATTGATCTCCTTTCAGAGTGAGTACAAGACCTATTTTTTTACTTCCTTAGGCATCAATGATGTGTTTATTTCTTACCCAGTATTTTTTCTTGTCAACAAGTGGTTTTGTATTCCTGTTCTTTTCACCATACTTGATTTCTCCTTTAGCAATAAGGGCCTTTTCAATTTGGACTCCTTTTTCAATGAGTTATGTGAAAGTGGTACAACAATGAACTTATAAATTATATTTCAATGGGCCTAGAAGGTTTTGGAAAAACATGTCTAACTTTTCTTTTTTTGGTATATCGACATGGCATTGACTTGCTAAACTCCTCCATCTTAGGAAGAATGGAATAAAGGTCTCACCAGTTTCTTCTTAAATGTGCATAAATTAGTAATGGTGACATCACTGTCAATGTTATAAGCGTAAGTTTGCACAAATTTGTCAGTAAGTTCCTCCCATGATTTTATTCCTTTAGGAAAGGTAGAAAACCATTCTAGTGCGAGACCTACGAGACTTCTAGGAAAAAGTTTCATCAGATAAGTATGTTCATAGGCAATGTCCATGTAATTGGTTGTAAACTCTCTTATGTGTTCAAGGGGATTTTTTTTGCCTTTGTATTTGGTGAAGTTTGGCACCACGTATCCAAGAGAAAATTGTGGCATGTGTAGAATCATGTCAAAAGGGTATGGACATAGGTCATATGATGTGTAGGTATTTTTTTGTTGTATCTACATGTTCTCCATCTATTGTTCTCCATCTATTTTTACAAGGTCACAATTTGAGTTGTGAATGCATCAATTATAGGGTTTTTCATAGCATCACACATGTTAGTAATAGGTATTCCATAACTAACCATTTGTTCTGAGAATATGTTCAGATTTGGGATGTGTTTTTGTGGAATGTGTGACATGTTTTGATTTGGAATTTGTTGGTATTGAGAATTTTGATTCATAATTTGTTGATGTTTATGGATGTGTAATACGTATGTGGGAATGTGAACTAAGTACTGTTAGTCTGTATTTGTAGAATATGTTGACCTTGAGTGTTTTTTTGTTCAAATGAAGTCATGTGTTTTGTAATTTTATTTCCTTGTCCAACTTGGTACATGTGACCATGGGGAATGTTGGTGTTTTTCCTTTAGGTGATATTAGCATTAAGTTGTGATGAAGTATTGACATTTGGTTGGGGTCTTGGAATGGAAATCCATCGTTTGTTTCTCTCAAAGAGGTTGAATGATTTTTTCCCACAAAATTATTTGATGACCTCTTTAAAGGACTTGATGATGTTGTTCCCATGGCACTAGATGAAGCTCTAAATAAAATATTTGAATAATTTGTCCCCATTATTGAGGATCCAAAGGTAGCTCCAATTGCTTGTGATGTGGCTTGTGACATGGTTGATGTTCCTCCAATGGATGTTGTGTTGACCATGTTAGAAATATTTTGAGAGGAGGTGCCATTAGAAGTAGCATTGATGATGTTTATTGCATTTTTTGTGGTGGCACCAATGAAGGTATTGTTCATATTGTGTTGGGGTTGACCGGTGTTGGATGTATTGTTGGCATTATTGTTTACATTGTGATCAGGGGATGTTTCTCTTAAAGTGTTAATGTCAAACCCACATGGCAACTTGGCTCCTTGGTCTAAAAGCATGGCTAGATATATTTTTGAATCTTGTAAGATTGGTTCTTCCAAAAAGGAGGCCACATCTAAATTTTGAGCGGTACCCTCTAAGTCTTCCATGACTACATGTCCATTTTCATCTCTATGTATGAATGGCACAAAGGGGTTGTGTGAGGAAGATGGCATGTTCATGTCATTGAAAGGATTGATAAAAGATGTCCCAATGTCTGTGTCTTGGTTCATGCCATTAGAAAAGTTGTAGGGGTTGGTATCTTGTCCAAAAGGTTCCATTTGTCTTCTCTTCCTTTGGAGCCTAATCTCAACCATATAAGGATTTACTCAAATAAGGAAGATGAAAATGACCACTAAGTTTATGAATGGGAATGATATGACACTATGTTTTAGGACTTTTTAAATAAGAGATGTCAAATGAAACTATATTTTTGGGGTTTTTGGCAATGAAATAATGATAATTTTGTCCAAAGGAAATTTCAAATGAAAAAGGAGAATGAAGACTAAGATGAAAGGTATGACACTAGTTTTTGGGATTTTGGAATAAGGTATGCAAAATGAGGACTAAAATGACTAAAATATGAAAGTTCTAAGCAATTTTGAGGGAATTTTAGAAAAGGTTTACTCAACCACTCAAAGCTTGGTCTATGTCTCAATTTGGATCATCAAAGGACTTGTTGGTGTGACTAAATGAAAATGACAAAATGAAAAAATGAGGTTTCCTAACTAGACTTTTGAGTTGGAAAGGCCTCACAAAAAGACAATGACTAAAGGAAATGATTTTGACTAAGTCCAATGACAACCTACTTTTAAAGGAAAATATTTTCCAAGGTATGGTAATTTTTCTTATTCCAAACTCTACAAAAAAGTGAGGACCTAAGGACTAGTTTATTGTTGGAAATGATGATGATGGACTCTAAGGGTGCATCTAACAATTTGCAAGGATTGACCTATGGAAAAATGAAAGCTAAAGAATGAAAAGAATGGAGGAGTTGAGCAATTCTTTTTCTAGTTTTCAATAGAGGCCACTAGAAAAAGATTTTTGACAATAGTTTGAAGGTGTTTAATTTTGGGTTTGTGACGGTAATAGTGTTTTTGTAAATACCAAGAAATTGCATCATTTCAAGTTTCAAATGCATTCTAGGTTGTCAAATGTATCACAGTTTCAGCAAGTGCATTGCTATAGGGCTCAAATACGGCTTAGGAAAGAAATTGTGGTGTTCTACAAATCAAATGTGGTTCATACTAGTCAAATGTGTTACATACGGTAAAAAATGTAGCTTAGTAGAATGATTGCATTGTAGAAAGTCTCAAATGCAGTTCAGAATGGTGAATGTGTTACAAAGAATAGAGAATGCATTGCAAGATGAATAAAGGTCTGATTTGTTTGCAATTTTGGAAAAATTTCAGAATTGTTTCAATTTAAGTTCAAGTGTTTCCAAGTCTATGAAAGGTGTTTATTTGTTCAATGTCTCATAAAACACTTGGAAAACACAATGTTTTTCCTTTGAATATTTGGAAACATGCACAATGAAGACAAGCACAATCCTAGGCTAGGCAAGGACTATATCCACTAGATTCCACATGGGTTTCCCCATCCGCACTTATTCTTAGCTAGTGATCTAGAAGCTTGGGTACATAGCCCCCCCTTACATTGCACTCACTTATTAGGTCAACCAAGCTTCAAGCCCCCATAACTCTCCCATTGCAGGCTTTTCACCTCTACTAAGAACTACAAGAATGTGGATGTCCTAGCAATGACTGTTGCTACACTAATGAATGGATGGGTTTTTGGAAACTACACAAAGGTTTTTAGTTTGGGACTCCCATTCGAGTGGCCACACATGAGGCAATATTAGCTCAAATAAGGAGGAATTCTAGCCTAAAGAAGTTACACTCAACAAGGTTTTGGGGGATTCAATTTTTTGTGTGACACATCCACACTCATAAGCCTAAGTTTTCCATTAGGATTCACATTTGTATATCGGTCGAGAGTAGCTAGGTTAGCAAATTAAAGCTTAAACAAAATAACCCAAAGAAAAGCAATGAACAACAAAGGAGTACAAAACATGAAAGCATGGAAAGATCTCAACAAATGTCTTCAACCTCCATGACTAACCTTCATTTCACCTTCTCTATTTGCTACAATATTATGTTTTCCGTCATATTTATGATGACCACCCTATGACTATGCCAATGTCCTAAGCAAATGTTGAAGGATTATATCAAATGCTACACAGAGCAACTATGAAGCAATCCTAAAGCATGGATATTTCTAAAGCATGAAGTCAATAAATGCTAAGATGTATGAAGTATGAAGTGTCTCAAAAGAGGCCAAAATTGTCATTTTATACAATAGTCAATTTTTGGTGAATGGCCAAGATTAAAAGTTGAAAAATTCCTTAAGATCAATGGTCAAAATTGAATGTGACAACCCATAATTAGGGTGGAGTTTGAAATGAATGGTTGATTTTTTATTTTAGAAACTCAAATTAAGTGACAAAGTTGCATATGACAAGGAGATAAGCATGGCACGGAAAAAGAAAGAGCTAGAAAATCAAATAATATTAGAAATTATTTGATTTATGGATGAAAGTTAACATTTTGAATTAAAAGTTAATTTAATTCAAAAGGTGGGGCCATGTGATAGTAAATAATTAATTTAAATTATTTACTTGGAGAAAGAAAATAGAAAGGGGAAAATTTTAAATAAATGACTTTATTTAAAATTAGGAAAAGTCAAAGTGGAGAATAATTAAATAAATTAAAGAATTTATTTAATTATAAGAGGACATGAGATATTAATGACATATTTAAATAAATAAATAAAATTTATTTATTAAATAATCAGGAAGAAATAGTGGATAAGTAATAATTAAATTAATTTAAGAATTTATTTAAATATGGAAAGACATCAGAAATTAGTGACACATTTAAATAAACAAAATTTA
Organism: Sequoia sempervirens; assembly: GCA_007258455.2. Taxonomy (NCBI): domain Eukaryota; kingdom Viridiplantae; phylum Streptophyta; class Pinopsida; order Cupressales; family Cupressaceae; genus Sequoia; species Sequoia sempervirens. The sequence continues at coordinate 307,352,092 of VDFB02058242.1, read as the reverse complement.
TTTATTTAAATATTCAGGAGGATAATTAAATAATTAAGAATTATTTAATTAATTGTTGAAATCGGACCATAGCACATAATTAAATAAATTAATTATGTTAGGAAGAAATATGGAGAAAATATAACTCGCAAGGCTAGGTCAACTTTATGTGTCTTCATGGATTGTGATGGACATATGATGGACATGATATATTTTGATATTTATTTGATATGTGATGGGCATTCCCGACAATATGTGGTCATTATGTGATGGATATTTATTATGCTCATGTGTATTGTGATTATGACCATGATGTATATATGTAACTCTGATGATTATGATTGATGCAAGATGTGATGGATGATTTATGATTTTATATGATATGAATATGATGCTACTGATTTATGATGCAGGTGGTGATGAATGTGTGTACACTATAAAATAAATTTTCTTGCAATGGATATGTTTAGAAATCCTTGTGATTGATTTAGTAAATGTGATTATAATATCAAAATGTAATGGAATACAATGAATCAAAAATGTGATGTATGTATATTTGATAATGTTATGGATGGATGTGATGAATGTAATGAAATGGAATGAATCTTAAGATGCTTAGAATAACCAATCTAGATTAATCTAAAAAAATTAACATGAACATGATAATGATAATGCAATGAGATGGAATGAATTTAAGATTCTTAGAATAACCAATCTAGAATAATATAAACAACTTAACATGAGCATTATAATGATAAGGAAATGAGATGGAATGATAATGAAATGGATTTAAGATACTTAGAATAACCAATCTAGATTAATCTAAACAACTGAAGATGAACATGATAATGATAATGCAATGAGATGGAATGATAATGTAATGAATTTAAGATGCTTAGAATAACCAATCTAGATTAATCTAAACATCTTAACATGATAATGATAATGCAATGAGATGGAATGATAATGAAATGAATTTAAGATGCTTATAATAACCAATTTAGATTAATATAAAAATATTAAAATGAACATGATAATGATAATGAAATGTAATGAACTTAAGATTCTTAGCATAACTAATCTAGATTAATCTAAAAACGTAAAATGAATATGATAATGATGATGCAATGAAATGATCCTAAGTGAACAATGATAAGTGTTTGAATGTGTCTCATATCAAGATGAATGATGATGGGTGTGATACTGCACTTGTCAAACACCATAGGAATCTTGATAGGAAGAAGAGATGGGAGATGAGCATTTGCACAAATGAAATCACTAACCATAGGTTAGGGAAGTGATGGATGGGGATAAATGCAATGCAATGGGATGGTAAATGAAATGCAATTCCTAATGCCATTTTTTGATTTTAAGAGCACTAATTATTTTCTATAACATAAGATACTAGAGCTTTGGTTGAGCCAGGTACCCCAACAAACACAAAACACAACAAACAAGAAGGCTATCCCAACACCCCAAAGCTACAAGTGCTTTGGTCGGGCTAGGTATTGGGATAACCGCAAACACAAAGCATTCCCCAACATAACAAAAGACCACAGTGATATTGGTGGGTACCACATGGGACAACGAAGAAGACAAAAATAGACAAAAGATCAAGATATGCCCCTACATTTACCAGTCAAAGCACACCATGATATGATGGATCGTGGCAACCCTGACAAGGTATAATAGGAAGCCCAAATGATAAACAAAAGCTAAAAGCATCAAAAGAGCACAATAAATTTTAAATGTACTTTTCCATAAGATCAAAATGGTGGATGAGATTGATGCAGTTTGATGAGGAAGGATACATCCTATTAAGACCAAGGATGGAGGATAGATCAAGTGATTGGCATGACTTAGCATACTTAAAACTCATTGGAACTCAAGATACTAATGGATTTTGTTTGTTAGGAACCAGCTAGTTAGGGACACACTTGATGATGGGACATGACAAAAAGACACACCCTAAACATCTAGGGGCTCGAGCGCTAATCAAATATTATCCTTTCCTATGTGAAAGTGCAGAGCCCTTGTAGTTCGACAAAAGACTAATGACTGACCATGGATAAAAGTGAAAAGAGGACAATGGAGACAATGATGAAAAAATTCCCTGAGGACTAATCAAATGATTGACCTTGCCTATGTGAAATCAAAAGGGCAACATAGTTCAACAAAAGGAAAAAGGCTAAGATGAGACCTAATGATGACTGACACGATGGAGGACCTTAGATGAGAACACAACACAGACAAACAACATTGAAGGACAACCAACAAAATCCTCAGATTTAGGATAAACACTAAGGATTACGAATAACCAATTTGAATCATCCAATACTCAACCAAAATATACCAAGCGAAAGATAGGTGGATGTCGATGAAAGGATTGGATTGATAGGATGAGGATAGGATGCGAGTATAGGATGGATGGAAGCATAAAGTAACTAGGACGCAAGGTAGATATTGATTAAGGCCTATAAAAATGTTGCATGTTGCAAAGTTTTCACCAAACATACATATACAAGGTGCCACCAAAGGTGGTTTTCACCATAATAAAAATTATCTCTCTTCACTATTTTTGGATTTTTTTGACTTTTTTAATTTTTTTGTATTTTTGATGATTTTTTACTTTTTTTGGTATTTTTTAGGATAAGATAACCAAGCTGACTTAGATGTAAAACCTCTTCAAATGCATGATTTTGATAGGCTCCTCTAAGGGTTCCCCCTTAGGTGTAGCAAGCCTATATGCCCCAAAACCATATTTAGCTATGACAAAATTAGGACCTAGCCAATTTTCCTCAAAATTTCCTTTCTTATCTCAATCTTGCTAGGTGCAATGATTCTCCTTAAGGAATAGATCACAAAAATTCAATTGGTGTGGATGGACCTTCTTATTATAGCTTCTTTGAAGATGATTTTTCTACACTTGAATGTGATTCTAGGCCTTGATGCACTTTTTATCCAAGAGTTCAAGTTGACCTAAGTGTGCAACCCAAGTATCTTCATCACTGATGAGATTCATCAGAAAAATTCAAGAGAGTATGGAGTGGCACTAGTGGTGGTGCAAATGGATGTACGGTAGAACCAAAGGGTGGGATGGAGATGGAGATGTCAATGTCAACCTGTATATTGACCACCTTTTTGAGTATTTTGATGAGGGTCTTGTTGGTTGCCTCCACTTGACCATTACCTTGTGAGTAATAGGGTGTGGACCAATGATGTTGGATACGATATGTCTCACAAAGCTCTTTCATAAATTGATTTTTGAAGGGCTTTCCATTTTCATTGATAATGGTGGAAGGGATTCAATCACTATTGAGAATATGGAAAAGGATAAACTTGGATATCTAAATACCCATGATTTGAAAGAGAAAATATTCTTCCACCCACTTGGTAATGTACTCTTTGGCTGTGATGATGAATGTATGGCCATTGGAGGATGGAGGGTATATCTTGTTGATAGTGTCAAAACCCCATTGAGATAAAGGCCTTGTTGCTATGATGGGCTGCAAGTCCTATGCGAGAGCATGGATTAAATTTTCATGTTGCTAACAAGGTAGGAATTTCTTCACGAACTCACAAGAGTCATGCTCTATTATAGGCCAATAATAACCAGCTCTAAGAATCCTTTTTGATAAGGCCATGCCATTAGATTGGGCCCCACAGACACCACTATGCACCTCGTTTAATGTAGTATAAAATTCTAATTCATTCATACACTAAAGAAGTGTGCCATCATACCCTTGACAATACAATGTATCTCCTATGATGGTATAGCAAGAAGTACATTGGATAAAGGATTTGCATTGATTTTGAGTAAGGTCAAGTGGTAGATTATTGTCATAGAGAGCTATAAATTTCATGGTACCATGGTGATTTGAGGCCTACACTATCACACACCATCTCACTATTAGGGGCATCATATGCTAGAATTAGAAGTTATTCAATGAGGACCTCAGTGTATTTTCAATCTCTAGGCATGTCGATGAGGGAACCAATTGTAGCAATTGCATTTGCTACTTTATTTTGGACTCTGGGAATCTACTCAAACTAATTGAATGTGAAATAATTCTTGAAGTCATCCACCATGCATTTATAGGGAAATAATTTGTCATCCTTTGTCTAAAACTCATCATTGAACTATTTGATGATCAGTTGGGAATCGCCAAAGACTCACAGATAGGTGATATTTCATTAGGTAGCGATTCTAAGACTAGTGATAAGAGCTTCATACTCTTCTATATTGTTGGTGCACAAAAATGCTAGTTTGAATGACTTTAGGATGTATTCACCTTGAGGAGTGACAAATAAGACACCTACACTAGCTCCATTATGTGTATATGACCCATCAAAGTAGAGCACCCATGTATCTATTTATGCAACTGTAAAGACCTCTTCATCAGGAAGCTGGGATAGTAATGGATATGCATCCACCAAATGAACATCAACCAACTAATATGCTATTATCTATCCCTTTATTTCCTTGTAGTCTATGTATTCTATGTAAAAATTTCTCAATAACATGATGCACTTGTGCATGTGGCTAGTCAGAGAAATTCTAGACAACAAATACTTAAGTGGGTCAACTTTTGAGATTAGCTTGATGGGATGACTGAGCATGTAATGATGAAGCTTTTTTGAACTGAATACCATTGCTAGACAATCCTTTTAAATAGGGGAGTAGTTGAGTTCATAGCCCACCATTGTTTAACTGATATAGTAGATTGCATGCTCTTTAGAAGACTCATCATGTTGAGCTAATAATGCCCCCAGTGCAACTGATGTAGCTAAGATATACAACAAAAGTGGTTTTCCTAGAATAGGAGAAATTAAGATGGGTGGATGAGCCAAGTACTCCTTAATCTTGTTAAATCCTTTCTAACATTCTAGATCCCACTTGAAGATGGTGTGTTTGCACAAGAGATGTGTGAATGATTGACACTTTTCAACAAGTTGGGCTATGAACTACCTGATGAATTGTAACTTCCCTTGAAGAATTCTTTATTGCTTGAGATTACGTGGTGGGGACATTTCCATTATGGCCTTGAATTTGGAAAGATCTAATTCAATACCCCTTCTAGAGATTATGAATTCCAATAGCTTTGCATGTGTGATACTGAACATACACTTCTTTGGATTTAGACATAGTTTATAGTGCTCTAACCACTCAAAGATTTTCTTTAGGATCATAGGATATTGCTCTTCTCTAGTCTTGGAATTTCCCAATAGGTCATCAACATAGTCTTCCATTATGATATGAATGAGGTCATGGAAGATAACAGTCATAGCATGCTAATAGGTTACCCCCCGCATTTTTGAGACCAAAGGGCATGACATTATAGTGGAAGGTGCCCCAAGGGGTGGTGAAGGAAATCTTTTGCTGATATTCTGATGCAATTCTTATTTTATTATAGCTAGAAAAACCATCCATGAGGGATAGCATCTCATGCCCTACTATAAAGTCCACCAGCATGTCAATGTTTGGAAGGGGGAAATCATCCTTTGGACAAGATTTATTGAGATCTCAAAAATTTGTACATATTCTGATGTTACCATTTGCTTTGGCAATAGGAACTATATTGGATATCTACTCAAAGTAATCAATAGGTCTTATGAACCCAACTTCTAACAGTTTCTCCAATTCCTTCCTTACAATCAAGGCCACTTATGGATGGATTTTTCTTAGTTTCTATTTAATTAGTTTGGTATCTAAATGAACATCCAAATGGCGCAAAAACAAAACGATATCTAATCTTGGCATATCTGAATAGGTCCATGCAAAGTTGATGATTCCTTATTTTAACAAATTAATGATGATAGGATACTCTTTCTCTAACAATGATTTAGCTATGTATGTGGTCTTAGGGTCCTCTTCTATTCCCAAATTGACTTCTTGGGTCTCCTTGATCATAATAGATCATTCAAACAACTGAGTTCCAACAAGGGGAAGATGAACATCCCCATCCTCTAGCACCTCATTGAGGTTTTCACTATCATATACACCCTTTATTTTGACTTTTTATGAGTCAGGAAGTGCCTCAAAGAATTTTTAACTAGATGACCCTTTTTTTCTTTGCTTCTTTTTACTTTTGCAGTTAGGGTGTTCATATTCCCCCAATCCCATGAGGTTCACATAAGTGTCCACTGAAGGAAAGGTACTGACAAGTGCACTACCTCATAAGTCCTAATCAATGAGGTCAAGATGGTGAAAGGAAAGGTTGATGGTAAAGATAGATAGGTAGTCAAATAGGGAAGGGAGATCAATGTCATCGTATGCGAGTATAATGGCCTCTTCCTTGGGTATTTCCTCAAGGAAATCATTATGCACATTGACATTATTAAAGGTACTAGTTGATGATGTAGGACCCTTTTGCTTATTGTCATAGCCTAAGCCCAAATTTCTAGTTTGCACAAATGTGTTAATAGGCTGTAGTCTTCCTTATTCTTCTATGTCAAGAACTCCCTCCTAATAATTGTATTTTTCAACTAACTTGGACACATGAGGATAAGTCTCCTGGAAATAATCAATGAGAGGGGGAAAATGCTTAGGATCTTCCCTATATATCCATTGATTGATATCATCATCTGGATGATCTTGTGGTCTTCTAGGGGATCAAAAAGTGCTAGACCCCACATTCTTAGAGTTGAGTGTTATTGTCTTCTCTTCTTATTTTGGTATAGACTGAGAAGGTTTTCCATAGGTATGAGGAGATGGTGGCACGGTTGCCACATTAAGATTTGTGCACATCTTGTACTCCCCACAACCCTTATCTATTATTTGGACCTTGGTGATTGCGGATTTAGATGTGGTAGATGGAATGGATGATGTGTTAGATGATGGATTAGAGGATGGATTAGGAGATGATGCCTGAGGTACTCCCACTTCAACTCCTGGATAGTAGTGGGAGTGGGGGAAGGAAGCTTCAAAAGAACAACATATTCAAAGGGTTGTGACTTAGCATGTATGGTTACTTCCATCCCATTGAATGAAAATTTTAGGAATTGATGGTAAGTTGAAGGGATAGCTTGCATGGCATGAATCCATGGGCGGCCAAGGAGGAGATTGTATGGAAGGTCCAAATCAAGGACATGGCATGTTGTATACTACAAGATAGTTCTACCCTAAATGCGAAGATAGATGGTGATAGTTTAATTGCTCAAGCCAGCATGGGTGTACCCTACCTATTTTATGAACTTTAGCATACAAAGGTTGAGGGAAAATCCATTATCTACCAAGACCCTTTTCACTTTATGACAAGCTACAAGGACTTCAATGTGTTGAGGAAGGTTATGGTTTGAATCAATTGAAGGAATATCATTTTGACTAAAGCCTAGTTGATATGTGGATGAAAAATGTCCTAAAAAACCCTTGAAACTGAGTAAGATCTATATCATTAGGCACATCGGTATCCTATAAAGCATTGGTGAGGATTTCTTGATGGGTGGGGGAAAACTTAAGCCAATCCAAGATGGATATTTGAGTAGGAGTCTTTCCAAGATGATGACGAATATTATATTCGGATCTCATAGGAGCTGGTTGGGATGACATGGAAGAACTAGGAATGGAGATGCGGGTGCAACGGGTTGTAACAACACATTGAGGGTCTTTTCCATTAACACAAATCATGGATACATATGGCTCTACCTAGCTAATTCACATAACTATACAATCATAGTTATAGGGTACATTCTTATAGATGATATTCTTTGTGCTATTATTTTTACTTTTATTGTTGTTGGACCTAGGATTAACATTGGATGTACTAGTAGTCTCATTATGCTTTGGGAAAGAATTTTAATATATTTTTAGTTACGCATTTGGACGATGTCACCTGATTAGTATCCAATACTATATATAAGGTCTCTCCCAAAGGAGTGAATGAGCATTTATTGTTCCCTTGATTATGTTTGTTGGCCTATTGGGGAGGAAGTGGTGCACCCTATGGCACTGATATGATGTTAGAAACTGATGGTTGATTAGGGATGTATTGGGACCTTTGAGAGGTGTTAGTGACCTAGACATGCTTGGTATCAGTGACACCATCATTGACAACATTATTATTCTCATTCTAGTAGTGGGACATGTCTCCAGATGACTTTTCCTTATCCAAATTATATATCTTGAATTGTCCTTTAGCAATGAGTGCCCTCTCAATAATGGTGTCCTTTTCTATTACCTCTAAAAAGGTTGTGACACAATGAAGTTTGAGATTATGTGCCATATCTATATGGGTGTTTTCAACAAAAATGGTCACCATGTCCTCACTAAGATGGGATTTCAAATGACTAGCCAATGTGTGCCACCTTTGTAGGTAGGTTGCAAATGTTTCTCCCTCATGTTGTTTTTCTTTCAGAAGATATAAGGTATCAATATCTTTCTCCAAGTTAAAGGAGAAGTGTGAAAATATTTCTCTAAAATATCCCCAAAAGAAGATATTGACCCTTTCGAAAGGCCCATAAACCAATCTAAAGCTACCCCTATTAGACTCCTAGGGAACAGTCTTAGGAGATAATTGTCATTGTGCAGGACTTCTTGACAGTGTGTGTAGAATTCCTGGAGATGGTTCTTTGGGTTTTTGGTTCCTTTGTATTTGTCAAACTTTGGAATTTTAAAAAATATTAGGAAAAGGAACAATAGAAATTGAAGGATCAAATGGATAAGGACAAATCTCTTCAAATTTGAAATACTTTTTAGATGTCCCTACTTGCAAGTCCTTCAAGGGAGCTTTTATCTCTTCCCTCTTCTTATTGACAGGTGTGGATGACAAAGGATTGGTCGGGTTGGATTGATTATAAGGAGCATAATTCTGATATGATGTGGATGGAGCCACAATGGTTTGATCGTATGATGGTTGAGATGGATATGAAGGGGTTTTTTGATATTGATTAGGCTCAGGGATTGGGGCTTGGAATAAGATTGTTGATACAATGGCGGGGCTTGATAGTATGAAGAAGAGGCACCCTATTGGTATGATCGAGGCACTTGGTAATATGAAGTGGAGGTACCTTGTTGATATGATGGCTATTGTTGGGATTAGTATGGATTTGATTGATAATTGTAAGAAGCAATAGGTTTTGGGGAAGCATATGGAGGTTGTTGCATATTGGATTGTTGGTAATAAGGATTTGGTTGCAATTGTTGGGGATTTGTGTAAGATGGCTACTACTAGGATTATGGGGGGTTGTGGTAAGAATATGTGGGATTAGCATTAAATGGGGTGGCTTACATTTTATATGTGATTTGTGGGTGATACAGGTAATGAGCAGTAGGGTTACCTAGCATTTGTTGGAAGGATTGATGTGTTTGTGTCAAGATTTGTGTATGCTGAGGTGGTTGTTGGTAGGATGGTGGTTGCTGATAAAGAGGCTGAGATGGGAATTGAGGATGTTGTGGGACTTGTGATTGATGAGGGGGTAACTAATAAAATGATGTTGGCTAGTGAGTAGGAATCTATGATTTCTAAGGAACCTGTTATGGGACACCTTATGACTATTGTAGAGATTGTTGTTGAGGTTGTGAAGTAATCTATGATTGATGTGGGGTGATGCAAAGTAATTGAGGTATGTTGTGGAGTTTAAGACGGAATGGTGGTATGATGTAGAGGCTAAGATGGAGGTTGTTGATGAGGAAGTTTTGTTTGAGGTGCCTATTGTAGATTACCCTGAGGCTGATGTGGCGATGGGATATTACCTTGAGGAAGTTGTTGGGATGTGAATGGAAATCAAGGTAAATTAGGTGTGGGTGTAGGTCCAAGAGGTGGAGGTGGCACAACAAATGGATTGCCCCTAGTATTCCATGGTAGTTGACTCAAGTGGTTTGGTGAAAGAGGTAGTGTAGATAGTTTATGAATTGAGCTTTGTGGTATGTTTGCACTTGGTAGATTAAAAAGACCTTGTGGCATACCAAGAGTGAAAGAATTATTAGGATCAGAGCCTTGAGGAATGTTCAGATCAGGCAATGCCTCCATAACCAAGATTGGAACCCAAGGAGGTGGTATAGGGGGGACAACCTAATAAAGCATAGCATTTCCAAACCTAGGTTGATACCAACCCTCTTGTGGTGGACCCTCAAGGATGTATGAATTGCATGGATTACTACTTGAATTTTGAGGATCTTGTGGCATCAAGGACGTAGGGGGTGTAATGTTGACATAGTTGGATAAGTCAAACCTCGATAGTGGCTTGAAAATCTTTAGGAGCAATGTTGTGAGGATCTTATCTCCACACTCATTAAGAAGACAATCAGTCATTTGGATATTGATAGGATTGTTAAGATATTCATCCACTGTGACCTCAAGTTGGTTGACCATGCTCTTGTCAATACGAGGTGATGTAGTGTGGATTTATGTGTTGGACTACGATAAGGCACCATTGGTGGGATCTTGAGGAATGTGAGGCTAGGTACCTTGGACCTGTTGTTCTACCATGAGTTTATTTGCTTGCGATCGAGTGGTAATGGGTATGAAAATGAAAAACTACTAGGTGAGCTAAGATGATGACAAGCTATAAGATGTAGTTAAATGAATGAACTAGGTGGGGACCAAAGGATTGATTGGATTAGATGATGAATTGATTCATTGACTGATTGGATACTTGATGGGATTGGATTCAATTAGATTGATTGGCGGGATTAGATGATTGATAGGATTGTTTGATTGATTGGATAGGATCGATGAGGTTGAATCTAAACCAAGTTAATATTTTTAACTAGATTACATAAGATGTTGATGACCAAATTTGATCACGAAAAGGATGATTATGAAATTGAATCCAACTCAAGATGGAAGTAGATTTATTGGGTCATGGATGATTACTAACTCAGGATGGATAACAATCCTAAGTAAGTGCAAAGGATGATGATCAAGATTAGACACCTAAGCAAACTTGAATGAAAATCCCTAAAACAAAGTCTAGGTGTTTGGGATTGATAAACAGATGACAAATATACAATCTGTAAGGAAAATTAGATGCAAAAAACAACTCTCCTAACGTCAATACCTCAAGAAAGAATGCAGATACACTTCTAAATTTTACAATTACAGTCCAATTAAGATATACTATGAAGCAGATAATAGAAATAGAGTATATGAAAATCACACATGAACACCAGATATATGTGGGAAATCCCTTACAAGAGAAAAACCCACCACACCAAGAGAAATCACTTTGTATTACAGTAATGAAGATTACATACAAAATTCCAGACTTATCTTTTTGGTGTCATTATATAGCAGTATTCACCATGAACATTCTTTGAAAAAAAACTTTCAAGTTACAGCCTTTACAGATTAGAATTCATTCACTGATCAACCACACAATTATCTGTCGAACTAACCAACCACCAACCACAATCTCAGAGTATATCCAACTCAATCTCTATCTATAGAACTTCCTTGTAGAACTGTAGCAATGAACATACTTCTAACTGTTCACATTCGACTCCCCCTATTCATCCACGAGATGCCACATTAGAAAGTCTTAATCGATCAACAGAATTTGCACTGTGTTGGCATCTCAGTGAGACACTAACAGTGTCTCACCGATGCCAAATAGACTTCATATCAACATCGCCAAGAGTTACTACAGTCACCAAGATGTTCCATCAAGCTTCATGTGTTACATCAAAGCCCTAAATAGTCGCCCAGACATATCACTTTCGCCAAGAGATCATAGCGAGTCACCAAAGTTTATACCAAAGACACAAGTCATATCGAGCTCCAAAGGATGGTCAGCAAGACATACCGATATCACCAAGAAGTCTCATAGAGCAACTTGAGTTACACCAAAAGCACACATAACTATCAGCAGGTCCAAACACCTTCGCTAAGATGTTACGCCGAATAAGGCAAGTCATACCGAGCTCTAATCACTAGTGGGCAAGACTTAACACCTTTGCCAAGAGGTTTCTCCAAGATTATTTGTTTCACCGACGCTGTCAGCAATCGCCAAGACTATCATCTTTCACGGAGACTTCTTCCTGAACCATTAAGTTACTCCAAAGGGTCCATCATAAAACACTATCGGCAAGACTTTATCTTTCGCTAAGACTCTTCACCGAGCTGCCATGTTACACCGATGACTAACACTTGAGCCTTCGTCGGTGAGACATATGTATATTGGTAAGACTACTTACCAATAGACTATACGCTATGCCAAAGACCATAAAGTAAAACATCTTGTCGGCAAGACATTAGCTTTTGCTAAGACTTCTTAGCGAACCTTTAGTGCTACTTCAAAAATCATGGTCGCCAAGAGTCTCCCTGATACATGATTGAATGGCCTTTCGGTGAGAGGTCTCTTGAGCGCTAAGAGATCATAGCAAATACACTATGTCATAGCGATAGACCAAAGTGTAACCTTTCAGAAAGACAGAAACTAGGTCACAGTGACCTGTTCAAAACAGAATGAATCAAACTGCTAGTCGGCTAGACAATGAAGATGTCACACCGACTTGGATCTAATGGAGATTTCAGCCTGTATTGTTTGAGGCACATATTCCCAACAATCTCGCACTTGACTAAGATCATACAGGCTCCTCCAAAGCATAATTAAAACTTACTGAAAATCATGGGCACTAAGGTCCATCGAACTAGCACACCACCTGAACTTGTCTATGCTCACTAGCTTCGTCAATGCATTTGCAACATTCTCTAGAGTATCAAACTTTTACAAAATGACCTTTCCATCCTCAACCATATCTCGTACAAAGTGGTATTGTACATCAATATGTTTCATACTGGCATGAAAAGTAGGGTTCTTTGCTAGACAAATTGCACGCTAACTGTCACAAAAAATTGTTATTTCCCCTACATCAAAACCAATGTTAGAACACAAACATTTTAACCATACTACTTCTTTACAAGCATGAGTAGCTACCATGTATTCAGCCTCTGTGGTAGACAAAGTGACTATAGCCTGCTGCTTGCTCATCCAACTCACTGCACCACCATTCATCATGAATATCTATCCACTGGTGGACCTCCTGCTATCAATGTCCCCTGCCCAATTAGAATCTACATATCCACCAACACTGAGAGGTCCTCTATGATTCAACTGAATTCCCATGGTAACACAAAACAAAATCTGAAGTGCCCTACAAATATCTTAAAACTCTTTTCACAACATCCCAATGCATTCTTCCTGGATTAGCCATAAATCAACTAAGTACTCCCACTACTTGGGAAATGTCTGGCCTTGTATAGACCATTCCATACATGAGACTGCCTACTACACTAGCATAGGGTACATTGGTCATTTCCTCCATCTCAATAGGATATTTTGGACAATCTTCAACAGATAGTTTCATTCCCTACAAGATTGGAATAACTAGTTGTTTGCAATCATTCATACAGAATCTCTCTAGAATTGTCTTTATATACTTACTCTGACTGAGCCAAAGCTTTCTATTTTTCCTATCCCTAGTTATCTCCATCCCCAGAATATACCTTGTTGCACCAAGATCCTTCATTTCGAACTTAGCAGACAACTAAGACTTAAGATCAGAAATCATTAGCTTGCTATTGCCTATGAACAACATATCATCAACATAGAGAGCAATAACTAATACATGATCACTTTCAGCTTTATAATATACAAAGTGATCAGATTTTGATCTCACAAATCCCAAAGATAATACAAAAGTATCAAATTTTTAGTACCACATTCTAGGTGACTGCTTTAACCCATACAGAGACTTCTTTAATTTGCATACTAGTTTTTCTTTACCTTTATCAACAAAGTGCTTAGGCTAGGACATATAGATTTCTTCTTCAAGATCACCATGAAGAAATGTTGTCCTTACATCCATCTGTTCTACCTCTAAATCATATGCTGCTGCAAGTGACAAAAGAAATCTAATAGATGTCAGCTTTTCTATAGGAGAAAATATTTCCCCATAATCAATTCCCTCTACCTAGGAATAATCCTTTTCAACTAGTCTTGCCTTGTACTTTTCTACACTGCCATCTAGACCAATCTTCTTCTTGAATACCCATTTACAACCCACAGGTTTTCTGCCTTCAGGCAAGGGCACCAAACTCCAAGTTTCTTTTTTCTCTAATGATGCCATCTCTTCTTTCATGGCTTCCAACCAAGAGTCTGAATCAGACATTTTAAATGCCTCCTTTACAATCCTAGGCTCATTAGTACTAGAAATCAAAGCATAGGCACACGTAGAATTAATCAATGAGAAACCATACCTATCTGATTGTTTTCTTTCTTGGATTGACCTCCTTAGTGGCTGAGGCTGAGGTTGTTCTTCTTCTTCTTCCAAACTTTTAGAACTGCTCGAGTTCTCCTCAGTTTCTGGTACATTTTGAATTTCCAATTCCTCTTTCTCAGGTGTAGGAGGAATTAATGCTACATCATTATTGTTTTCTAATTTTGTCTCTGACTGCAGATCCAAAGTGGAAGGTTTCAGCTCACGAAAGATTACACTTTTGTTGTATAGAACCTTCTCCGTATCAGGATTCCAAAGCTTGTATCCCTTTATGACAACACTATAGCCAATAAAAATATATTTGACAGCCTTTTTCACCAATTTAGATCTTTTCACATCTGGCACATATGCATATGCCTCACAGCCAAAGACTCGAATATGTCTAAGAGAGGGCTTCTTACCAGACCACACTTCCAAGGGTGTTTTCTCAACAAGAGTATAATTTGGAGAACGATTAATTAGGTAACATGTAGTAGATACAGCCTTAGCCCAGAAATTCTCCTCCAAGCCAACACTACTGAGCATACTTTGTGCTCTCTCCATCACTATCCTATTGAACCTTTCTGCAACTTCATTTTTCTACAGAGTATAAGGTGTGGTCTTATGTCTTTTGATTCCATGGTCTTTACAATATCTTTCAAAATCATCATAATAGAATTCACTACCATTATCAGTCCTTAAGCATTTTATTTTTCTACCAGTCTAATTTTCAACAAGGTTCTTAAATTCTTTAAACCGACTAAATACTTTTGATTTACTTTTCAGAAAATATACAAATGCTCTTCTTGAATAATCATCAATAAATGAAACATAGTATCTTGACTTAGACAAAGAAGGAACATCCACTGGATCAAACACATTTGAATGAATATAATCTAGCAAACCAGAATATTTATGAGGACTGGAGTAAAACAAAACATGGTGTTGTTTTCCATATATATAGTGTTCACAGAATTCAAATTCAAGATTACAATCTTCAAGCCCCTCAACCAAGTTTTTATTATTCAAGGTTTTTTAAACCTTTTTCTCCTATGTGGCCTAACCTATGATGCAAAACATAGTCTTCTCCGCAGGAAGTTTTACTTCCATAGAGTTTACATAATTAGGGATATTTCCCTCTACCTCCATGAGCAGCTTTCAGTGACTTTCTAGAGACACTGTTACATTGAATAGCATGTGCATCTAGCTTGTACAGGGTACCAATTCGAGAACCTCTAGCCAACACCATAGAGGCTCTAGTCATCTTGCAACCATTTCCAGAGAATGAGACTTGTACTCCAATATCATTCAGCTTACTGATAGATAGTAGATTTCAAGCCAAACCTGGTATATGCATAACATCATTGATCTGCTTCACTCTACCATCAGGGAATTGTATTCTGACTCTTCCACGGCCAAAAATCTCCAAAGTTGAATCACTCACCAAGTACACCTTTCCACCATCGTATTCTTCATACTTTGTGAACTAGTCTCTCTGAGACGTCATGTGAAAAGATGCTCCAGAATCAATCAGCCAGACATCATGTTATGCTTGTGTAGCCAAGGCTGCAATGAAGGCATCACCATCACTATGAGAAGACTCATTTTCAGAAGATCCCTTCTTCTTCTTCTTCTTCTTCTTCTTCTTCTCCTCTTTACAATCCTTTTGGACATGACCAGGTTTCCCATAGTTCCAGTACTTCACCTTGGACTTCTTGCTAGGAGACTTTGATCTCCCTTCTGATTTCGATTTGGACTTCTTGTCCCTCTTCTTTCCTTTCTCCTTTGACCTTCCTCTGACAGCAAGAGCCTCCTTTGCCATCTCAGAATATTTCCTTCTCATTTATTTTGATGGAAAAGAAACAACAATATCTTCCATCTTGAAACTAGATGTTGTACTCCCAATAGCCATCACTAGATGATCCCATGATTTTGGAAAAGAACACAATAGTAGCATACAACGATCCTCTTCTTCAATTTTTACACCAACAGATGTCAATTGAGCAATTAGCATATTAAATTCATTCAAATGATTAGCTACAAACCCTCCTTCCTACATTCTCAAAGAATATATTTTCTTCTTCAGGAATAGTTTATTCACCAAGGACTTCCCCTAATAAATAGATGCAGTCTCTTCCACAAGGAAGATGCAGTCTTCTCTTCATGCACATTCAGAAGCACTGAGTCTACCAAACAGAGCCTTATCAGCCCCTTAGACTTCCTATCTACAAGGTCCCAATCTTCTTGCTTCATGCCTATAGGTTTAGTTCCAGCCACAGCAATCCAAAGATCACAATCCACTAAAAGATCCTCCATCTTGAGTTTCCACAACTCAAAGTTACTACCATTGAGTTTGTCTATTTCAATCTTACCAGATGTACTAGCCATCTTAATCTGTACTTAGAAATAACAAACTCTACAAGACTCCCACTGAACAGAATTGACACAAAAAACCCAACATACCCACAAGGATAATACATTTGGCCAAGCTCTGATACCACTTGTAAGGAAAATTAGATGTGGAAAACATTTCTCCTAACATCAATACCTCAGGAAAGAATATAGATACACTTCTAAACTTTACAATTACAGTCCAATTAAGATGTACTATGAAGCAGATAATAGAAACAGAGTATATGAAAATCACACATGAACACCAGATATACGTGGGAAAACCCTTACGGGAGAAAAACCCACCACACCAAGAGAAATCACTTTGTATTATAGTAATGAAGATTACATACAAAATTCCAGACTTATCATTCTGGTGTCATTATATAGAAACATTCACCATGAACATTCTTTAGACAAAAACTTTCAAGTTACAGCATTTACAGATTAGAATTCATTCACTGATCAACCACACAATCATCTGTTGAACCAACCAACCACCAACCACAATATCAGAGTATATCTAACTCGATCTCTGTCTGTAGAACTTCCTTGCAGAACCATCACAATGAACAAACTTCTAACTATTCACATTCAGCTCCTCCTATTTGTCCATGAGATGCCACATCAGAAAGTCTTACTCAGTCAACAGAATTTGCACTGTGTTGGCATCTCAATGAGACACTAACAGTGTCTTGCCGATGCCAAATAGACTTCATATCGACATCTCCAAGAGTTACCATAGTCACCAAGACGTTCCATTGAGCTTCATGTGTTACATCAAAGCCCCAAACAGTCACCCAGACATATCACTTTCACCAGGAGATCATACTAAGTCATCAAAGGTTATACCGAAGACACAAGTCATATCGAGCTCCAAAGGATAGTTAGCAAGACATACCGATATCACCAAGAAGTCTCATAGAGCAACTTGAGTTACACTAAAAGCACACATAACTATTGGCAGGTCCAAACACCTTCGCTAAGATGTTACGCCGAATAAGGCAAGTTATACTGAGCTCCAATCACTAGGCGGCAAGACTTAACACCTTCACCGAGAGGTTTCTCCGAGATCATTTGTTTCACTGAAGCCGTCAGCAATCACCAAGACTATCATCCTTTGCGGAGACTTCTTCCCAAACCATTAAGTTACTCTAAAGGCTCCATCATAAAACACTGTTGGTGAGACTTTATCTTTCGCTAAGACTCTTCACCGAACCGCCATGTTACACCGATGACTAACACTTGAGCCTTTGTCAATGAGACAAATGTATATTGGCAAGACTACTTACTGATAGACTATATGCTATACCAAAGACCATAAAGTAAAACATCTTGTTGGCAAGACATTAGCTTTCACTAAGAGTTCTTAGCGAACCCTTAGTGCTACTCTGAAAATCATGGTTGCCAAGAGTCTCCTAGATACACGATTGAATGGCCTTTCAGCTAGAGATCTCCTGAGCGCTAAGAGATCGTAGTGAATACACTATGTCACAGCGATAGACCAAAGTGTAACCTTTCAGAAAGACAGAAGCTAGGTCACAGCGACATGTTCAAAATAGAATGAATCAAACAGCTAGTCGGCCAGACAATGAAGATGTCACACCGACTTGGATCTAATGGAGGTTTTAGCCTGTATTGTTTGAGGCACATATTCCCAACACAATCTAGAGATGTTCTCAGATTCACCTATATGACTTAATCAATGGAATGCTGACCTTTCGAAGATGCAGACAGACTAAAGTGACGATTACTGGTGGATAAATGATAATAAAAATATTTCAATCATAGAAATGGACTCTAAAAACATGCTTTCAATGTCCCAAAGGATTAACTCAAGATTTTTGTATGGGCAGTGCATACACCTCTATGTAGCTCAAATTTTCCCCTCCAGGTGACAACATTTCCTATCTAAGGACCGCAAATTTTCTTTTATGTGTAGCAAATTTCCTATCTCTAAGACTCAAGTTCACCTATCTCCTCTGGAGCCAAAAAAAAATCCTATCTAAGGATGGGATCAGCTATATGTGGGATAGGATTGCCTCTTCAAACGTGGGATTGCCTAAAACTTTGGAACACCAAAAGGAGAACAAGAGGACATGATTTACAAGATCTCCTATTGGGGGTTATAAATTTTTCTAAGTCTTAAATTGTATGGATGGGGTCAAAGTTTTCTATTGGGAGGATAGGTTCACCTCTTCTATAGATCAGGGTGGCATTTGTCTTAAACAATAGGGACACAAATGGAAATGCCTATAATGTGAATAGTTATTTGACAAACTAGTTCGCCTATGACCCAAAATATACAGAAGAGAATGATAAGCACAAACACGGATTCACCCATGTGGATAGTACACTCACCTATTCTAAGGAATGGATAAACAAAGGGAGACTCATATTAGATGCAGGATCACCCCTGGGGACACCAGGTTCACCCCAGAAATGGACAAGATCACCTATTCTAGGGGAAAACACATGGACACAGATTATATGGACTAGATGTAAACTTTCTTAAGGGTTGGGTAGACTGACCTATTCAAAGAACAAGTGGATGTGAGGTAACCTAATGAAGGTACCCATAGGAAAATTTTCCCTTGATAAGGATGAACTCACCTTAAAGATGACCTAGACTAGATTCAGAAAAAGATCACCCCTATACAGGGAAAGATTGCCTATCCACAATGAAAATTTGCCTCTGTGAGAAGAAAATTTTCCATTGAGGGCAAGAGTTGATTGTGGAAAAGGAAAAAAATCATGGAAAACAATAGATAAAAATGTTGGACCGACTCAGACTAACAATAAGCAGTGGTGTCGCACAAACAAGACATGCCAGGAAACACAATTCTAGAGTTTGTATTAAGGGTTTACAAACTTAATGTAGGCCCACCACCCTGGGTAGACAACCCAAGGTAAATACTTTGTGATACCGGGGTGGTTCTCTAGATCTCCTTTTCTTGCAAAGGTGGATAGCTAATCATTCAGTGGTATAGGGTCATCAACAGATGCCATGAGCTCACCTTGACGCTCTCTCTCAAAGACTATCATAGTCTACCATGAGGATTTCTATCTCAACCCAAAGGATTACATGGTGAGTAACTTCAAGTTACAGTGTGCATCCCCTTCACTACACCAAGCCATAGCTAAAACATGGGTCTATAAGTAGGCTATAGAGGCTACCTTGTGCATCCTTGATATACACTAGGTACATGAGGCACAACTATGAACACCAACCCATCACAAGCATGGATTGGGAGCCCCAATGAGGTATTGGAAACTCAGACCAACCCTACATTTTTTATCTAGGTATCATCCTAGTTCAATTCTTTGCTAGACACGACATGACAATATTGGGGTACAACTTTAGTTCTCCCCCCTTT
The DNA here is from genome assembly GCA_007258455.2 of Sequoia sempervirens. NCBI lineage: Eukaryota > Viridiplantae > Streptophyta > Pinopsida > Cupressales > Cupressaceae > Sequoia > Sequoia sempervirens. The sequence continues at coordinate 307,332,148 of VDFB02058242.1, read as the reverse complement.
ATATACCCCACTAGTAACACGTGGTTGGAATCCTCTCCTAGGTTATGAAAACCCATACAAGTCTTGCTAAAGGAAGGAAATACTATATCCTTTAGTTGGTCCCTGGGCTCACACGTAGCACAAGGGGAGAGCTTAGATGCACTAGCACTTCCTAGGTAGACTAGACTAGATTGGAACAAGCTGTGATTTCTCGTCACTAAAGATCACCAAAAGGTGTCAGGGGAGTGCATACATCAACAACTTGCTCCCAAGCACAACAAATAATGTTAATTAACCCTTTAATTAATTCTATGTGTGCCTAAATTAGTATGAAAAATATAACATACATAGCCAATCTAGGGGTCTTCAACCGATCATCCTACAGAAGATATGTCAGTAGTTTCTATCACCAGTCTTCGACAAATGATTTATTGTAAAAACATTAGTCAAATCATACACTCATAAGCAGATGAGTTAGCAGATCAATATTTGAAATCAAAACCAAATCAAAGCTAAAATTGAAAAATTAAGGGTTTTGGAATACCTCAGGTTTGCCTCTTTGTGAGATGAATTTTCCTATCTAAAGATCAAGATCACCTAATTGGAGGGATGATTGAAGTTATTTTCACCTATTGAGGGGGAGGGGTGACTACAATTTTGCCTCTATGATCAGTGCTTTTGCCTATTCCTAGATGTTCTCTACATACCTACCTCTATATCCAACGACTTTGACTTTTATCTCAAGCCCACCCCTTTTTCACAAAAGAGTGGGGTTGTGTATTCCTATGCTTGTCACAAGTTCACCTGTGTAACTAGAAAATTCACCCCTCAAGGGAGGATTCACCCCTGCATATAAAATCTGAACATGCAAAAATTGAAAGAACAAGTAAATAGAGAAAATGACCCATGACGTGGGTCCCACCGGGCATTCCAAAGATGTCTGCAACTAAATTCTAACCTAGGAATGCAAAACAACAAAGGAAATGCAAGGTGGAAAACACAAACAAAACACTCAATATTAGGCCTAATATGAACTCAAACAAAACACAAGAAAATGGAACTTTTTACCTTGTTTCAATTGATTACTTGGTTGGGCCTTTTGATTGCTTGATTGGTGTGCTCATTAGTGGAAAAATAGCTTGAAATGATACTCTAAATGAAGCTAAGATGGTAATGGATGCAATGGAGATTGTGGGTATTGTGAAAGATGCAAGATTAGAGCTCTATAATTGCTGCAATAGTGGCGGTTACATGGCTTGAGTACTTAGATGCTTGATTGATTGCTAGAATGGATGGATTCCAAATGATGAAAAATTCCACCATTTTTAGGGGAACTGACTCTTAAGAAAAGGATGGTCAAGTTCAAGCCAATATGGATAAGATCAAGGGCTAGGGTGAGTTAAGAACTCACAAGCCCTCACATCTTGACATGTGGTAGGTGAGATGGAAAAAGGAGATGATGCAGACATGACATGGAGGTACTAGAAAGTACCTTGGGATTTTGACAAAATCTCCTCATAAAGGAGCTTCTTGCCCACATGTGGGTGAGAGGTCATGTAACGAGTTAAAAAATCCTCAAATATCCACATGGGGATAATAGAAATAATTTAAAATTCTTTGAAATGCATTGGGAGATTAAATGTGAATTGAAAATTCACATACGGAAGGGGTTGCCTTCTCCAAAAGGAGAAAGCATTTAATGCAGTTGACTTAGGACACATGCCACTTGAATGGAATGGAGATTAGGTTGACTTAATTAAGTGATTAAGGTTGTTCAAATACATGAATAGACAAATTAATAATAGATTAGAGGCAAGTGGAGGATTATGGAGGATGTGACCCTAATGATGATTAGGGGTGTGCACATCCAAATCAGATTAATTAAATTAACATGGATTAGAGAGGATTATGGAGGATGTGACACAAGGAGAGATGAAAAGGGATGAATTAAAAATAGATTTAATTCATAAAGGCATAAAGTGGTTAAATTAAATAAATTGGAGTATTTATTTAATTTAGGGAGGAAAGGGGATAAGGTATTTAATTAATTTATTAAATACCTCAAGGGACATTAGAATAAGAGAAAGATTAATAAAATAATAAATTATTCAATTAATGTGGATGGGGGATACGGGACAAAGGAATAAAAAAGAGGGGTGAATTTGACCATATGGGGGTGGTCAAATTCAAATGTCTATTGTACTAAATATTTAAGAAGTAAATAAAAAAAAGTATTTGATTGGCCTCCATAATGGGGTGGAAGAATAAATATTTTATTTTAAATCTTGCAATATAAGTAGAGGACACATTCCTAGATGTGACCCATATTTTTTTGTAATTTATTTGCAAGTAAATATCTAGTTATGAATTTTATAGTAGGAATTTTTAAAAATATTAAAAAACATTTCTCTGCCCACCCTAATTTGGTAAAAAAAAAAAAAAAATTCTTTTAAACTATAGTTTGTGAAGCATAGTGTGTGACATATCTTTCAGATTCAAATAATGTTTAACCGTTTAAAAGTTATAGATGTTTTTCAATTATCCTATCAATCAGGACTTTACACTTAGTGCATGTAGAAAATAAATAATAATTACCTGTTAAATTCAAAATAAAGCATATCTTATATCAATAGAATGTTGTCAATTTTTTTAATAAACCCTTTTCATTTCATTAAAATCAAATTAAAAGAGTCGTCAACACAAAGGGTCAAGTTCAAAAAACTCTTGCAACCCTTGTAAACACATTGGGGATGTTCACTTTTCAACTTGGTAGTCCCCAAGCCAAACACTGAAACAATACCAAAGAAAAATGGATATTCACTTATATTAGATATCTGATAGAAATAGATATCTATTTTTTGATAGAAAAATTGGCTATCTGATATAAAACAAATATCCATTATCTACATAAAAGATATTTGTTTATTAACTGTTATAATATTAATATTATTATAAATATTTATATATTTTATATTAGGCTATATAATATATTAATATATAAATAATATATAATATATAATATAATAATGCAAAATATAATATTATATTATTTATGTGCAGAACAAAATGGGTACCCATGCTGTCAATAATAGATATATTTTATGGTAACATAACAGACATCCATTATTTTCAGCCTAAAACAAACCTACAATATCATAGAAACATAGGGTGCCTCTGCTATGCAAAATGGATACTTATCTTTTAGAATCAAATATTCATTTCTAAGAAACTCAAGAAATTTGTTGAAGCTTCACCCTATGCATGCAATATAATAAATAATATAATTTGAAACATAAAAGAATATGTTCACCAAAATGAAATAAATATGATGCATCTATTCTTCTAATTTTACTCAAATGTGTGCAATACTATGCAAATAAAGAAAATGAATTAAATCTAACTGATACAACAATCAAAATGTAGATTTGGAAAGGGTCAAATGTTGTGTACTTACACAAAAAATTATGTTTTAGTCCTCACCAAGGAATCATTCACCCTATGGAAAATGGGTCCTTGCTAGGGCTCTAGAAAATCAATTTCTAGGTTCTACTCTTCTATGTTTTTCCTCCCATATTCTAGTCAATCACTGTTGAAAAGGTGAAAAATAAAACTTGTAGCTTAGTTTCTGTGATTTTATAACTTTTCTTGTAAATGTTCACCTTTCTTTAATTTTTCTCTCCAAATGATATTCAACCTAAAACCTACAATCATACATCCAAGAGAGAAAACTATTTTTTTGTTAGGGAATAAGCGTTTTCCATCATCAAACCCCGTTTTGGTAATTCAATCTTGAAATTAATAAAATCATGAAAGAAATGATGAATGAAAAAATGCAATGTCACAACTCACCAATCCTTATTTGAACCTTACATAAATCTATAATCTAACATGAAGTAGCCTCAAGGAATGTAGATCTTAATCCTAAAACTTGATTAGAGATAATTCCTTTGTATATGCTTGATTGATCTCAAAAACTAAATCAATGCGTTAGCTCAAAGAACATGCATGATGCAACAAATATTTGGCATGATGATAGGAATCTTGATTGCTGCAGTAACCTTCTAAATATCTACCCTTAAATGCCTTAGAAATTGCTCTTGAATGAACTCTTCATCTCATAAACTTGCTATTAGGACATGAACACTTGAAAAATGATATTCTTAGGATAAAACATAGTGAAATAACCTTATATTTATACATAACTTAAGATTAATTCCTAAAATTCAAATATCACAAGACGACATTGAATTATGAATTTCAAATCATTAAAATATCGCCAAGAATATATCCAAAAGAGGGGTCTAGATCTAAGTTAGGACCCATTTTCCATGTAGTGAATTGGTCCTAGGACACACATGAGATAAGGTGAAATTTTATGTAAAATAACTGTCATACGACTAAGTGAGGAACCATTCACTATGTGGCAAATGCGGTCCTAGGTCACCTACCTAGGACACACATCTTCCAATATTAAGTGTTGTAAAATGGAATTTATGAATGTCAACTTTTATCCCTCAAAATTTGCAATTAATTACGCTTGGATTGGAATTAAAAGGTCCGATTAAGGAAAATTAACCTCAATCAATTAATAAAGCCCTAGATTAGTTTGAAAGTGTAAAGGTAGACTTTACAACACCCTAAATAAGGCACTATTAAGTCCATTTTATTTAGAAAGGCCCTAAATTTAATGTGAATGTGTAAAAGATATTACAACACTAAATTAAGGCATCAAAAATCTCATTTTATTACTAATTATTCCCAAATTAAGTATGGAAAAAAGGATACTTTTTCTGACACTACATTTTTCCCCCACTTTGGTGAGAGTATGACCCCAAGTCAAACTCACACTAAAGTAGTTATTCAAGACACTTATGTATGCAACAATGACAAAGATAAACAATCATACAACATCAAAGACCAAGAAGATCAAGCCTAGATTGTCCAATGTGATGTGGAACACATCTAAGCTATCATTTTGCACTCACTCTAAGGTAGCAAAACTTAAGGTTGTCCACTAGTTGAGTATTCCAATAGGGCAAAAAATAAGAGAATCGTATTAGCCTCCCATACCATATCAAAGCTATGCTCTTGATAACTTCAATAAGGAAACACAATAATAGGTAAGGCTCCATAGGCAAGCAAGATGTGTTATTCTAGGTGGCCTTGAATTTAGGGTTTCGAGCTCCATAGGTTTTGACAAGTTGTGTTATGCCAAACACCTATAAACATGGGGAAGTTTCCATAGGCAAGCAAGGTGTGTTATGCTTGGTGGCCTTTATTATGGTTTGAGCTTCACAAGGTTAGAAATTTGTGCTATGCCAAACACTTAAGAACATTATGTACATGTTTTTGTTCAAAGGGACTTTTCTTCATTCATGTAAGGTCTTCTTCTTATGGATCATCATGCCTAATGTCTCCAACAGAGGACAAGATAAGAGTAAAAGTTTCACAACTTAGGGAATGCAATGTGTTGCATCAGTGCCACTAAGAGGAAATTTGTATACTAAGAAATATTGCAGGACATCAAACCAAATGACACCACCAAGAAAAGGACACGTCACAATAAAAAAGAAAAATCACACCATGAAACATGTAAAATTTTGAAAGATATTATCAATGTATGCCCCAAAGTTTTAAAGTGGTTGCTAACACCAATTTTGTGAGTAATTTTTTTAAAGTAGCCAATGTTTAATCCTAAGACATGAGAGCTTCCTCAAAAATCCCTATGCCAAGTCATATGTTTCTGAAATAAATTTGTCATGAAAAATGGTGGGAGGGGTTTCCCCCAAAAATACATAAAGGATCTATGGATTTGAGGTCTATATATCTTTACTACAATGTTGTTTTAGAACTTTAAAATGGAATCATTCCCTAAATACTCATATAATTGGAAGAATGACACAAAGGGGGAAAAAAGACCTTTTGGGTCAACATGGAAGAGACCTAAATATCTCGACACCCTGCATCATCCTCAAAAGGAAAACACAAGACAAGAGAAAACTGTAAAAAATTTATGACATAGAGAAGAATGTAGATACATATAGAGGAATGCCAAAAAATATAGAGAAATACATCAAACGAAATAGTATGGTGGAGCACATTATACACATACAATCACATAAAGAAACATGAAAAAGGAAACAATGCAAAAGACTAGTAAGGAACATGTAAGTCAACCTATAGCAGTTCGTCTGCATCCCAATCTCAATCAATATATATGGAAGGTGGAAAACTAGCCAAAGGGACAATGACAAGTGTCGAACTATGACATCCACCAAGTTCAAAACTGTTATCTTCATTTAAGTTCATGTAAGAAGAGAACAATGAATTCAATCCATTATACACTTGTTCATCAATCTTTGCAATATACATGTCATCATCTAGATTATTCACAATAGGATGTCGAATGATAATGTCTGTGAAAGGTTCTTATTTATGTTGTGGTGAGGGTATCTAAATTCATCATGCATTGCTTCAGGCAAGTTCAAATTTTGATTTTCTATGTTGTTCTTTTCTACTTTATTTCGTAACATATGAGTAATAGCACAATGTCTATCCCCACGCTCTAGTATTTATGTTTCATTTCAATCTATTATCATTTTTCAATTGTGTAGGAGTAGGCTTGTCAACCATAGGTTTCTTTTCTTCCCTTAGGGAAGAAACAAAAGGACTATAGGAGGTTTTTCAACTTGTTGGTTATTTTTTAGAACTAAACTTAATCTCATTCACTATAAATGAATTCACCATAATTCATTGATAAATAGTGGTGAGGATTGGCAAAAGAATAGGTACTAGCTTGCTAGACTATACCTCTACTCTTTGGGATCTGTGAAACCCATGATGGTGATTCTGACAATGTTTTAATGATACTCTTGTGCCATTTTATCATGAACATTGAAACAAGCAAATGCATTCCTATCAAACACAAATAGAAAAAATTATTTAGGATTTGGCTGACCCTTTAGCGAATTGTACCTAAAGCAAGGAATGAGAAGTACTTTATAGTACTATATTTCCATTATAGGTGTGCCAAAAAATTTCATTAAAATTTGTGTTCTTTGTCAGGTACTTGCAAGCTCACTAACATCAAAGATAACCAAACAAATGTACTAGTTCCTTATCTATGGGCAACAAACTGACACTTGCAATAAACTGTAATACATCAGCAAAGGAAACAATTAGTTTAAAGACTATTGTGTATTTCTTTACAACATACAACTCGATGCATCTAGAAATAGAAAAATTTCTTAACAATACTTGAACTTAACTTCAAAAACCTATGATCTCATTTAATCATTTACTTAGTTCTTTGAACTAAATTAAAAACAACATCACACATTCAACCACAGTGGTTGAAGACAAATAAACAAACCTTGATCCCTTTATTCATAATTTGAAAGAAAAATAATACAGGAGAGAAACTAATTCTAGAACTTTCAATTATTATTCATATTCCATTCATACTATAAAACCATTATGCTCATTACAAATCTGATTGCATTCCTAAGACTCAATATTAATCTATTTATTTGTGCTTGAATTACAAAATTACTCTTACATGAGGTCAAAATTTTCTTAACCATCAAAAGACCCATGTAATTGGCTATGAATTCCCATTTATAGAAACATGCGAGCAACAAGCATCAAGCCAATTACAATTAAATTCACATTTACATTTCACATCTATTTCATTTCAATTTCAACATTTGCCAGACAGTTATATTTGCACCTTAGAAAATGCGGGGAAAGCATATAAGAAAAAAATTATTTTCATTTTCCAAAGAAGATATACACGCCTTCCTAAAGGAATCTTTCATTCATTGCAACAACACCAAAATATCTCCCTCATGAGCCAAAATTATTAACTACATACATGCCCAATCAAGAAAACTCTAAAATTATGAAAATAAATAGAAATATATAAAACTGACCCATCCAAGTCAACATTTCCACCACTATTTTCCATGTTCAGGAGAGAACAATATTTTGCAATACTTCAACAACATCCTAATCTTTACTATTTCTAGGTAATGCATTATTTCTCTCCCATTCGTTAATCACTATGGTTGCAAGTTACACTCACCAATCTACAACTACAAATCATTCCTCCAATACATTCAAGTATTTATTCTTCTACCTGCCTAAAATTCATCCTCAATAGGCCAACTGAAGCTCATGACTCTATAAGCCTTTTTTCTATAAGGTCAATATTTGGTAACAAGCTAATTGGATTCCTTATCAAAATCTTCTAGGACAATCTCTGCATGGGCCAACATGTCCATGTTTCTCTTTAGCGTACCCATATCATGATCTTGACAAATCAAAGTAGCTTGACTTGAAATGACTTCATTAGTTTCCTTTCTCCAATCCTATAGGGTTTTGATGTTACCATCATCCATTAAAATGGATGGTAGGATACCATGATGTTTTTCATGAAAGTTCTTGACCAATTCCCTTATCTTGGTCTCCAATGGCTCTATATTTCCCCTAAACTCTTGAATTTCATTTACAATTTGAATGGTGGGCTTAAGCTTTTTAGCGGGGTTAACATCTTGCTTGGACCCAATCAACATTATTCTCAAATATTGCAACCTGGGGATCCATGTCTCCCTAAATAGAATAAATTTCTCCATATCACTTTCAAAATTATTTATAGCAAACTTCATGGAGGAATAACTATCATGAATGTTTTTTGTCTATTATTAACCCCTCGGTTTAAATCCTCTAATACTATAGTGACAATATTCATGTTACTAACAAAGATATCCCTCTTGTGACTATAACATTTTTATTTTTAGTCTCTTAGTTGCTCAAGCAAATCTTCTTTGTTGGCACCTTCCTCTACCTGTGGTACTTTTGATGCATCTAGATCCACCACTATAATAGGTATAGTTCCCATATTGTATGGCACAATTTCCCATGAGGAACTTGAAGGGATGCAATCAGTTGGCACTAGCTCATGTGAAGTAGAAGGGGAGGTAGAATCAAACGGCTTTTTTTCTCCTAATTGTAAATTTTTCAATTTCTCCCTCAATAATGATATCTTTGTTTGTAGCTTCATTTTTTGTTGTTCATTCTTTTCATACTCAACCAACAAGTCATTGTACTACTTCCTAAACTACTCCTCTGCAATTATTGACTCCACTGTAGCTTTTATCAACTAAGCAACATTCACTGACATTTTTGTTACCTCAAGAGATGATGTCTCTAACACTCTCTTTATTAGATCAAGCCTCCCCTATACTCTGGTGCAAGCTCTATAATGGTGGCTCTTTTGGTGGCAAGGAATGTTGTGATAAGGACTCAACATTAATGATTTTAGGCCCATTTGACCTTGGAGGAGATGGTGGTGGTAATTTTGGCATTGGAGAGAGATATCTTTGCTCGTCTTGTTGAGAGGAAGCATCAATTGCATCATCTTTCTTTGATTTGTTCTTTCTCCTTATGAAAACATTCATTTTTTTGTTTCGTAGGAGGCTGATAGGTAGGCCTTTCTTCCATAATAGGAATTTCTCCTCCACCGTATTCCTCTTCCATAGGATCTTTCCCCTTATCCTAAATTATCCTTTCACTCTCAAGGTGACCAACCATTGTTACAAAGTTCTAGAACACTTGTTCCATTCTCTACTTTGTACTAGGGATTTCTACAAGAGTGGTGAATTCAGGGTCATTTTCCCTTACCTTTCTTTGCATTTTGTTAAAAGCAATCCATTTGGATTTTCTATTATCTTGCTCCAAAATATTAAAGATATTCCTTATTACATCTTTAGGGTATTAGAAAATATGCTCAAACTTGGAACTCATGTTCCTTACCTTTAACCAGGCTATGAAACTTTGAGGATCATGATACTCCCTTACTCTTGCTCTCTTCATGTGAAAATTTTTGAGTATATTATATATATTATCCGAACCTCCTTTAATCATTACAAAATAAGAGAAGCATGTGTATAAAGGGAAGAATGTTCCTTTTCCCTGATCCTTCAAATTTTTGTTCTCCACACTTCCCAGCTGGTACATCACTTCAAGAAACCCAATTATTTTTGGCACACATCTAGCCAATAAGTTAGGTGAGATAGTAGCACCATACACTCACAAAACAATATATGCAAGATAAGGGATAACATCTCCCCAATTATGATCAACCCCAAATTCAGACCTCCTATCCTTAGGTCTAGAAATACCATGCACGGCCCTGGGAATTCTTGTCACATTCATAGCTAGAGCTCTTCTCAACTTAGAGGAAAACAAATTCTCAAATATCACATAGTCAAATTTTCTTCCATCCTTATCTAAGATAGTGGTCCATCACTAGATAGACAATTCCAAATTACCCTCTACCCTCTCCAATGTCATATTCTTCCCAAAGTAAGGTGCACCTTTAAACAAAAAAATGTGCATGAACAATGAATACTAGTTGAACCTTACTCCCACTTCGCCCTTCTTCAATTATACTAGACCCTCATGAATTTTCTCTATAGGAAATCCCCAATAATCATATATTGTGCAATAATAGGGGTGTTGGATGTGGGATTCTATATACATACATGCCATGCAAATTCCAGTGACCGAGTCATAGCCAATTATCTAGAAAATCGAGTAGAAAGTTCTTTGGAAATAAGGGACAAAATAATTAATAGGATAGGGCTCTTTATCAAATCATCCCAATCTAACCCTTTGGCCCCAAATATTTGCTAGGTATTTTGGAAATATATGGACTTTAAATGAATGTTTAAAGTCTTCTCATATTCTTCCATAAGATCCTTTTCATTCATATGAACTAGGTCCTCACTCTACTTAGTGAGCTTGAAAACACAAGAAATCTCTTCCTTAGTGACTTTAACCATGTCAATTCCATCAAAGGACCTAATAGTACTATACTTGTCGACCAGGCCCTCAACTACTTGTGCACCATGGAAGAGCACATGATCCTTAGGTTTTTCATTAGTAGAGGGTGGCAACTGGTCAGCGAGGTCTTTTCTCGAAGGTCTTTTGGAGCTAGAGGCCTCCCATTTTGACAAAGATGTTTTCACTTAGGATCCATGACTCAAGGTTTCTTATAAAATAGGGTTTATAGTTTCACAAAATAAAACCTACAACTCAAGCAAGTTTTTAACACAAAAAATAGCAATGCACAACTGACCAATTGTTCAAAATGAACATGAAACCTTAAAATAAATGTAAAACCAAGAAAACCCTAGTGACAAAATGATACAGAAAGCATAATTGAGAAAGTTCTTAATAATTTCATGGGTGGGACATTATACCAACTTATTAATTTCAAAGTTTTGGATCTTTTAATAATTTCACATTCGGTACATTTTTCCTTTGTAGCACATAATCCTTCGGTACCTCTAAATCCATGTAGCCAAACTTTAACACCTTCAATTTGTGGTGAAATATTTCATTAATCTTCTTTCATCTCCTAATGTTTCCTTTGTACTTGAGGTGACGCCACATGATATTCTCCTGCTTCCCTATTGAGAGATAGGAGGCAGAGGTGATTCCCCATAGGATGGCAGGGAATAGTCAAGAGTATCTCACATCATCCACCCTCAATTGTCGATCTCATCCAAACGGAGTGCTCTCTTCCTTCACTACCCAATGGGTCCCTCTAACAATGGGACACACATCATTTTCCCGCTGCCTTGTGATAATGTTTAAAATCCAAAATAATTAAGATGGTGAGGTAGGGAATGACCTAGATGGAGTCACATCATTTCATCACCACTGCTGATTTTCTCCATCTCACCACCTTTAGAATTTTCAATGATGTTGGGCCCTTTTGTGCAGAAGATACATGGCACTCACCTACCATCCCATGAAAATATTTTAATCCAAAACAAAATCAAATGGGGGTGTGGGGAGTGGCCAGTATGTGCTTTCGGTGATCGAACAATTTTCATAAAATAGGAAATCTGCACATGCCAATTGTTAGTTCATAAAAAGGGGCCATGAATAGGAAAACAAGGGGTGAGGACATAAAACCTTAGGATAAAACTTCGGACCTGAAAAATATTTTGATGATTTGTCACCCACATAGTATAAAAGAAACTTTTTAATAAAGACAATGGGTAATGAAGGGATTACTTGGATTTATGGGTTGGTCAATAGAATGAGTTAAAAGGCACAAGTCACAACTTAGCTGACTAGGAACTGGTGGCAAGAGGTCAATGAAAAATTAGAATGTTGGAAAAGGACGCATGCTTAAGGTCTATTGGAAAGGGTTTTAGCACCTCATTAAACCCTAAGGCATGATGACAAGAGAAAACCTAAGCCCAAAAACATGATACCAACCAGGTTTTGCAAAATTTTAGGTGGAATGAAAAGAATTTTATAAGGGTTCCACCACAACCACTTTCTCTTTAGCTTTGTAAACTTGTCTAATTTTAGAAGGCACAATGAGATTAATTTTTATTTTTTGGTGGTCTATTATAGGAAATGGTAGGAGGATTTATCAAAGGCTAATCTTGGATAATTGGAAGGGATTTTAGTTCAATCATTGATTCATCATGGAGAGGTGGCTCAATCACAGGTTGAGGCATGTTTCTAAGAGATATTTTTGCTATGTTTTTCACCTTAAACTTTTTATATGATTTGAAAAAGTAGCCCTCATGAGATCTCATAGGTTTAATAGGCTTGGGATGAAAGAAATCTAATGAAAAAATTTCATGGGAAGACACAAGATTAAAGCCACTATGATGTATAGTAAAGATTTCATTTCCAAAGGGAAACTTTAAACACTTATGCACAACCGACAGAATGACATTCAAGGAGAAAAGCCATGGATAACCTAGCTTCACAAAAAAATTGGTATGATGATGGGATGATGGTGAATGTTACATTTAATGTCCTCAGTCTAACTTTTAGATGGATATTTATCAAGCCAATCACAGGAAAAGAAAAACCATTATGCATTTTGATATATTATTTTAATCTTCTATATGTATCTTGATAGAGTTCATACACAAATAGGAATTACTCAGTAATCATATTCTCTACATAGATGGGATCAATTAATATCCTAGTAGTAGGCTTTTCATTGATTCTTCCAACTATGTAAAGAGGGCCATCGGGTGCATGTTTGATTATGTCATTTTGTGAGAAAGCAATATCAAGGAGAATTTTCAATGATCCCTTAGGCGATTTAGTTTCATTAAATGCCACTACTTCAACCATTTCATCCATATTTTAATATTTTCTAGTTTCATCATCTATGTCAACACTCATCACATCATTCTTTGTTTCACTCGCTTTGACAAATGAAATAGTATGTTTTGGCATTGGATTTGTAAAGATATGTAAATTTTGGTGAGGAGGAGCTACCAAATTATTACCTTGATCACTCATACCTCCAATTAGACGATGATTAGAATCAATGAGGTCTTGCATAAGATGTTCAAGACACAATATTTTTTATCATGTCCATTTTGTCGGTGGTAATGAAAATAAGAGTTTGTTCTATAGTTTGTGGGTAATGGTTTATTAGGATCAAGATCTCTGATAGGAGGTAAGAAAAGCTCATATTATTTTCCATGAGCTACAACATGATATTATGAAGGGAATCAAGTAGAGGGTTAAATTTTCTATCTCTATCCTTAAAGGGAAAAGGTTTTTTTGTCTTTATAGTAGCCACTTCGTTATCAACTTGTTGATTTGGTTGAGGGGAATTAAGTTGTAAAAATCCCCTATTCTATTTCTTGAAAGATTGATAACTATTTTGTGGTGCAAATTCAAATAGTTTAGGATGGTTTATTAGGATCAAAATCTCTGATAGGAGGTAAGAAAAGCTCATATTATTTTCCATGAGCTACAACATGATATTATGAAGGGAATCAAGTAGAGGGGTAAATTTTCTATCTCTATCCTTAAAGGGAAAAGGTTTTTTTGTCTTTATAGTAGCCACTTCGTTATCAACTTGTTGATTTGGTTGAGGGGAATTAAGTTGTAAAAATCCCCTATTCTATTTCTTGAAAGATTGATAACTATTTTGTGGTGCAAATTCAAATAGTTTAGGATGGCTAGGGGTATTTTTCACATCACGACCATAAGCAAAATTCTAATAGTCATGAAGGGTTGTACATAACTATGTGAAAGATAGGAATTTCAACATCTCAAGTTTGGTTTGGATTTTTTTTTTTAAATTGGAAATAAACATTCGTTGAAGGTCAGCATCAAGAATCTTAATGTTTATTTGTGAATAGAGCATTTGGTATCTTGCTATGAAATCACAACTTTTACATCATCCTTTTGCTTGCATGTCATTAAATCATCTAGGATCATCTTGGGACCCATGCGAATGTGGAAGTAGTTGTAAAAGGAATCAATAAGATCATTGAATGAACCAAGTTAATTATTTGGTAAGGAGAAAAACCACTCTAATGTAGTATCCTTCAATGACCTAGGGAATAGTTTATCCAAGAGCTTATCTTCAAAGATGAAATCACTACATAGGATTGTATAAGTAGAAACATGGCTAACAATATCTCCTTTCTCACCATATTTCTCAAATCTAGGAACTTATATACCTTGTGGCATTTGTGTTCTCAATATCTCCAAGAATAACAGGTTGGTTTCGATGCATTATGAAGGTTGAACATTGTTGTTTTGATTTATTGTTGTGATTTATTGTGTAAGGGCTAACATGTTTTGCAAAAGTGTGTTAATGATGGCATCATTGTTCTTATTGTAAAGTGGATGTGAATAAGGTGGAGTTGTGTATGTATCTAGAGAGTAAGTGAATTATAAATTTGTGAGGGAGAATGTTTGAGGAGATGTAGTATTTGATTGCACAAAGATAGAAGGATTCCCTCTAGAAATACCTAATGAAGTGTTGACATTGCTAGTAGGCTAAATGCTTGTGGTAACTTGAGTACTAGTGTATGTAGCAATAGGGATGGGTATTGTAGAAGAAGGAATCGAAGTTCCACCTTGGCTTTGAGCATACCAAAAAGCTTGAGTACAATTAGTCATGGTAGGGATGGTGTTGTCAGCATCATGCACATTGCTTGTAGGTAAGAAAGTCATGGGAAATGAAGTATTCATACTATGATCCATAGGAGGTTGATTATGAACACCATTAGAAAGAGAGTTAGAAAACCAAAGATCCATAGCGAATGGTGTATTATGGGATGACATGAGTCTTGAACTACATCTCACAATAGTATTGCTTATAGGACACCAAGTTGTAAAGCTAATACAAGTTTCACAAACTCAATGCCCACCCAAAATGGAAAGAGGATAAAGTACAATGCAATGACCTAGAATATAATATGTAAATTTAGTTTACAGATTCTAAACAAGGTAATTTTTTTATTACACTATGTAAAAATATAAAAATGAATTATTGTAAAAAAAATGGAACTCACACAATTCACTAAATTTACCAAATTAAGCTAGATATTATCAAATTGATGAAATAGAAATTTTGGAAACAGTAATAGAAATCTAAAAAAAACCCACATAAGTGTAGAAATAAAGATTTTAATGCCTAGAAAATTAGATTAAAATCCTAATCAAGGACTCATTTTTCCTAGGGTGAATGGGTCCTAGATGATGTTTTTGAAACAATTTTTTATAGATTTTTGAGTGCTTTTCAATGGTTTTCAGATTTAGGTTTGTTACTGCAAGTTACAGTTTTAATTTTTTTGTGAATTCATTGGAAAATGCAAGTGAAAATTATGACAAAACAACAACCTAAAAAATCTAGTTTTATATGCAAAAAAATTTCAAATTTTAAGTGCAAGTTAATATGATGTATATGATATGCAAGATGATTGGTATTTTTTTTTTTTTAGATATAAAGAATGAAAAATATGTAATCCTAAATCCTTAAATGAAGTACAAAGATAAGACAACATAAATGAGATCTAATTCAATAAAATGAATGAAAATGAATGCAAGATCTAAATCTAGAATGAAGGAGGACTCCAAAATCAAAAAAATGCAATGATCAAAAGTCACGTTCACCATAATGAACCATATAAAAATAGGTTCACCAAAATGAAACAAGTATGATGCACCTATTCTTCTAATTTCATTCAAAATGTGTGTTATAATATGCAAATGAAAACAATAATTATATATAACTAATAAAACAGTTAAAAGGAAGATTTGGAAAGGGTCAAATGTTGTGTACCTTTCACCAAAAGTTATTTTTCAATCGTCACTAAAGACACATTCACCATATGGAAAATGAATCCTAGCTAGGGCTCTAAAAAAATAGTTTCTTGGTTCTACTATTTTATGTCTTCATTCCCAAATTATATTCAGCCACTATCAAAAAGGTTCAAATAAATCTTGTAGCTTAGTTTCCATGATTTGAAAACTTTTCTTGCAACTTTGCAACTTTCTTAAACTTTTCTCTCCAAATGATCTTCAACCTAAAACTGACAATCACACTTCCTAGAGAGAAAATTGTTGTTTTGTTAAGTACTAGGGGTTTCCCTTGGTCAAACCCCACTTTGGTAATTAAACCTTGAAATGAATAAAAGCATGAAAGGAATGATGAATGAAAAAATGCAATGTCACAACTCACTAATCCTTGTTTAAATCTTAGATAAGTCTAAAATCTAACATAAAGTAGCCTCAAGAAATGTAGATCTTGATCATGAAACTTGATTAGAGATAATTCTTTTGATATGATTGATTTATCTTGAACACTACATCAACACATTAGCTCAAACAACATGCATGATGGAACAAATATTTGACATGATGATAGGAATCTTGATTGTTGCACTAATCTTCTAAAAGTATGCCCTTGAATGCCTTAGAAATTTCTCTCAAATGTTGTGTTGATCTCATAAGCTTTCTATTAGCACTTGAACACTTGAAAACTTAAATCTTAGGATGAAATGTAGTGAAATAACCTTATATTTATACATAACTTAATATTAATTCCCAAAATTCAAATATCACAAGCTAACATTAAATTATGGATCTCAAATGATTAAAATATCACCAAGAACATATCTAAAAGATGGGTCCTAGGTCTAAGTGATAACCCATTCACCATGTGGAAAATTGGTCCTTGGCCACTTACCTAGGACACACATGGGACAAGGTGAAATGTTATAAAAAATAAGGATTATAGGACTAAGCGAGGACACATTCACCATGTGGTGAATGGATTTTGGGTCACCTACCTAGGACAAAAATCTTCCAATGTCGTGAAATAACCTTATATTTATGCATAACTTAATATTAATTCCCAAAATTCAAATATCACAAGCTAACATTAAATTATGGATCTAAAATGATTAAAATATCACTAAGAACATATCTAAAAGATGGGTCCTAGGTCTAAGTGATAACCCATTCGCCATGTGGAAAATTGGTCCTTGGCCACTTACCTAGGACACACATGGGACAAGGTGAAATGTTATAAAAAATAAGGATTATAGGACTAAGTGAGGACACATTCACCATGTGGTGAATGGGTTTTGGGTCACCTACCTAGGACAAAAATCTTACAATATTAAGTGTTGTGAAGTGGCATTTATGTATGTCAGTTTTTATCCCTCAAAATTTGTAATTAATTAGACTTGGATTTGAACTAAAGGGGCCAATTAAGGAAAATTAACCTTAATCAATTACTAAATCCCTAGATTAGTGTGAAAGTATAAAGGATCACTTTACAACACCCTAAATAAGGAACAATTAAGTCCATTTTATTTAGAAGGGCTCAAAAATTAATGAGAATGTGTAAAACACATTACAACACTAAATTAAGCATCATTAAGCTTATTTTATTACTAATTATTCCCAAATTAATATGGAAAAAGGGATACTTTTACCAACACTACATAATTTATATACTATATATAATATATAGTATTTATAATATAACATATAATATATAGTATATATATTATATAACATGCAATATACAATATATATTATATAACATAATATATAATATATATAATGTATATTAAATATAATATATTTCATATACATGTTATATAATATATATAATGTATATTAAAATATAATATATAATATATTTATTATATATTAGTAATACATGTTTTAATGAATTTGAGAGAGGGGGGGCTGGGAGGGAGAGAGAGAGAGATGTTAGAATTGGCTATGTAGATAGCCTACCCAAGATCTAGAGGCCAAATGGAAAATGCAAGGAGAGAAGATCAATATGACAAGAATAAACTGTACTCTTATCAATTATGCAAATATGATTCAATGGATTTACAAATGAGAGACCCTTGGTTATATAGCCAAGGTGAGACATAAGATCAAATAATATCATGACAAGTATCATACTCCTATGAAATGAGATAGCTTATTATAACTACCTAGGAAAAAGATAAAATCTAGATATGACAACTAAGTCTTCTAAAAATATTCCTAGGACCTAAGTAAACTTAACATGTGAATATATCCCCTAATTACGTAGTAAGTGAATTAATTAGGTACAAAACTTATTCACACTAACACCCTCCCTTAAGTGCAACTTAAGGAGTAGTGGATTATTATGCAACTGATGCAAAGATGCAAGGATGGGTCCCGACTATTGGGCCTTGTTAGGTTCCTATGTACATATGCAAATGAAGTCTCTCACTAACAAAGAAAAGGAGAAAACCCAGTGGGAAAACAATCCTCCCCAAAAGAGAGATGAAATTAAAAAAAATCTCTCAATGATGAATGAGAAGGCAAAATCCCCATGTGAGGAAAAATGCATCCCCCATAAGAGAGAAGAAGAAGAGAGACAAGGCAGCCCCCCCTTAATGGTAACTCTTGTAATGGTAGAAGCTGAACATTGAATGCTAAAGATGATGAATTTTATCGAACAATATTCCTCCCCTTAGGGAAAAAAAACCATTAATGGATGCAAGAGTTCTTCCCATTCTTCAAACAAAGATGAGGGAAGATAGTTGATGTATGATGTCTTTGAAGCAGACTCAAGTGTCTCACTTTCGGTGTTGAAAGTTGACACACTCCAAACAGACATTCTAGGACACACTACTAAAGAGGAAAATCCATAATCTAGTAGAGAATAATGTAGAATATGATTGAAAGACAAAGATATCTCCTCTAAAGATAAAGATGCATACTCCAAATATTGTCCAAAAGTACTCACACTCGTCAAATTGCAAAGGATGATCATGTAGAGAATGAAAAAAAGTGTCAGAGTGTTCCCTCATAACAACTAAAGAATGATCATCTCTATCAAAGAGAAGATGAAAGCAATCAACGAGGTCTCCCAAATTTAAATTATGAGACTCCACAAAAAAGTTTCAAATACCTATTAAGAAGCCATCACAAGTAATTGAATTTGAAAGATGATGAATATCTTGCTATACTAAATCACAAGAAGCCATATTTGTAGCAACACAATCATCAACAACTATAGTAGTATATGGAGGAGATGAAATATATGGCTCAAGAACTAGATCTGATGTGAGTACTCCCAAGTTCAAAAAGATAAATGTATCCTATGAATCATGATTCCAACTAGAAGTGTGATCAACAATCAAAGCAACAATGTCACCATCAAAAGAAAAATATGCAAAGGTATACAACCAAGATGAATAATCAACCATCCCAATAGCAATAATCTCTCTACTCTCCAAGTCTTGAATGATGACTGAATCAGGTGTGAACTCCATAGTCCTCCCGTCTCCACCATGTGTAATCTGATATATGGAAAGAAGATTTCTCATCAAATAAGGAACATACAAAACATCCTGGAAACTATTCTCCCCAAAACTAATAGACCCCTTCCCAATTACAATCATATGTATTGTTTCCCATAAGAATAGGAGAGATAGCACAAGGCTCAAAAAAAGAGAATATAGACTGTGAAGATGTCATATAATGAGATGCTCCTAAATATAGAATTCATCTCCTTGATCCATGACCTTGAAAATCATAAAGAGCATGTCCTTTATTTCTTGATGTAGAAGACAAATTAGCTTGAACTTTATCCTCTTTAGACTATTTTGAAGAAGATAGATAATGAGGTGATTAGAAATTCTAGAAGGAAAATCAATGTGATTCTTTTTTTAGAAGATGTTTCAACTCATCAATATCATTCTTATAACAATAATGTTCTTCATGTCCACCCTTCTTGCAATATGTACAAGCAGGCCTCTCCTTCTTAAATGTTTCTCCCTTGGAAGAGGAATTTTTATGTTGTTCTATGGAATTGAATGAGGATTGTGTGTTCTTCTTAGGCTTGTTCATCTTGTTTTATTTTCCACTTGAAGACTTCTCATCCTTTGCAATCACTTGGTGTTGGATTTTGAAGACTTAAAAGCACCCATTTGAATGAGCTTATCTTGATCCCTAGTGAGATGCATAGAAAAATCCTTAAATGAAGGCATCTTAAACTCACTCCCAAAGGCATTCTTTGTAGCATAAAAAGTAGACACAAACATTGAATATCTAGGTCCTAGATTTTGCTAGCATAAAATCCTTCAATTGTTTTCTTAGTGAGTTGAATTTGGTGATGAATTCTCAATTATGTTGTACAAATTACATGGATTGAGACTTATTAATTAATTCTCCAATAAAATTCCTTGAATTTCAACTATTTGTGCAAATAAGTTTGAGAATAGGCATACGAAAAATTCATCATCAACAACTCACAAATGGAAAATTCACCACCAAAAGTTCACCATGAGAAAATTCACTTCCATGACAATTCAATGCCTGAAAAATTAATTACATGAATTTTTGGCAGTTAATTTTCCATGGCGGTGAATTGTTGATGCTGGTGAATTGTTAACGATGAATTTGTCTTCGGTGATTTTCTAACAAAGAATTTACCTAGAGCCTAACAATGCACTCCACAAATCTATTGATGTATTCAAGTGCTCAATGTAAAACAACAATTCAAAAGAAACATACAAGCACAAATAACCAATGAATTCTTCACAACTATTCTACTACCTATTCTTTTTAGCTTCATCATCTTGTGCTTCACCATCAAGCCCATGAACAATCCTATATAACTTCTTAATTCTTAGCAATTTGTTCATTTTAGATATCCATTTAGGATAGTTGTAAGGGGTTAGAAGTGGAATTGTAGATGGCTCCATAATGAAACAAGAAGCAAACAACATAAATCAAGAGGAATGCAATGACAACCACAAGAAAAACCCCTCAAACTTACTCAATAAAAGAACTTGTTGATGGGTGTTTTAGCACTTTCTCAACACAGGTAGTGCATAGGTGCACTACCTCTCTTGAAAGGAAATTTCCAACAATAAGTTGTTGAAAATCACCCCAAGGTCTCTCAGGTGTCAGGTCATGACATGCATGGAATTTCTCAGTTGGTTCAATGTGATTTTCTAGTAATCACAGGGTATACATATGGGATTAAGCTGGAGGGAACTTGGATCCTAAAATGGAGTTCTTAAAATGGGGAAGTTGATGCACAATTGCTACAGGTTCAAGCAACAGTCTTAAACTCCAATTTTGGCTTTAGATTTGGCTTTACAATGTGAAATGAACCTTAGCATAGGTTACTTATTAAAAAAGAGGAAAAAGGTCAAGGATGAGAAGTTCCTTGATTTGAAACTAGTAGTGAAAAGTGATCATGGAGGACCCTATTGTGGAAAGCCTTCCTAAAACAAAATTTCACTTAACCATATTACCTCACTATCTCATGAAATTTTTGAAAGCTTCTAAGGAATGTAGATATTCAACATTCCATTCACCATAAGCATTAATAAAAGATAGAAGTTTAGAGTAGATTTTAGATCATGTCCAGACTAACTTTACATAATTGTTTATCATGAACAAACAACAAAAACTATGGACAAGGAAAGTTACCAACACGTAGTAGAATTCTTCAAAATCAATGAACGCCATTAATTAATCTACTATAACAAGCTAAAACATGTAAAAAATCAAATTAAATCTATGCAAATTAACTAACTATAGGAGAAGAACCATGTAACATGAATCTAAAACTCAATAATTCACCAAAGTCATTGAAATTCTATTAAAATTTAAGCAACATGCCTTTACAACAACTCAAATCTCTCTTGAAAATAAGAGGAGACCTCCTATTAATAATGTTGAAAAATAAAAATGAATGGCCAAGATTTATTTTCATTGTGTGGCCAAGATTCACTACAAACAAGGGTTTCACCTACCCCCAAATATATGACAAATTAAAATTACATCCCTATATTTTCCCTATTTTGTCTTCTTGTGGTAGCGCTCTAGCTCTTTTTTTTTGTCGATTTCCTTTTGTTATAGCTACACTGTAAGGAATTCATCATCAATCATAGGAATTCCTCCATTCCTCTTCAAGGTGGTGTACTCCAAAAAAATTTTGATCAATGCTCGGAGCTTGTTCCATTCCAATATATTAGATTGGATTACTTGAAAATTTAGCCTCCTTGATTTTTTTGTGATGGCATCCTAGTCCTTATCATATTTATGTGTGTTCACTACTTTCTCAGACTAAGAGAAGGCTTGTGTAGAAAAACCCATGAAATCCGGTGTTAGTACATCCGTAGTCCCATTTTCTATTTTCTTGTGGAAATATGGTTTTAATTTTTCTACATCTAGCTCAATAGCACGCACATTGAGATCTGTCATCAACTTAAGGTATTCTGCATAGTCTACCCTACTTTCCCTAACCCAATCAATGTATAGCTCCACTTCAAGGAGAACTCACACCAGTACCTCCTTCATTTGATCTAAACCTAAATTTTGTGTTTCTACAAGCTAGTGGTCACCTTTTATGAAGCTAAGCTCCTTCTCCTAGGATCTATCTACTATCTTGAGAATGGCCTCAAGTTTGGGGTATGTGATCCTGTATAACTCGAGGAACTCTATATAAAATTTCCTTATTCCCTCAAGTATATTTTGTACTTCTAGGAACTTGTTTGTTAGCCTAATAGCATGACTGATACCCATGTTGTTGTTGTAGATGACCTATCTGAACCAATCCTCCATGGATTTTGTCCAATTCTTTCTCTTCTCTAGCTAATCAATATGGTCCTTGGATCGTAATTGTGGTGGTGCCTAGGATATGGTCAGAAGCTCTTGCACTGATGACTACTATTGAACATATGATGTCAAATCAGCCACTTCTTCCATTAGTTGCTCCTTGGAAACTTTATCCTTGTGCATCTGATGCATGATAGTGGTGACAGACCCTTGGAGGTGATCAATTTGTTGTTCTCTTGTCTTGGTTCTGAGATCATGGAGATGTTATAACTTACCCCCTCTTCACTCACCATAGGGGTGGCTATTTTCACGGTTCTAGATCCGAAGGCATGCATTGTCAGCTGAGATCTGAGCATAGGTTTCTTCTCTTTCTTCATGTTTGTTTGGGTTCAAGCCAAGATGGCCTCTAGCCTTGCCCTTGGATCCTTTAAGGTTGGGGTTTTCTTTTCTAACTCCTTCTTTAGCCACTCCCGCATCTAAGATTCCCCATTTGGTTATTCATGATCACCTTTCTCCTCGTGGGTGTGTTCAATCTCCATTCACTTATTACCCGAAGTTTCTTGTTTTGTCCTTTCTTCCTCCTCATTAGAATCTTGGATGAACATAGTTTCCTTTTGTGGGGACTCAAAAGTTGTGTGCTCCTTGGGGTTGTCTTCCCCTTCAGTAACTATCTTTTCTTCTTTTTCATCATGCCCATGCTCCTCAGGTTGTTCTGTTTATGGACTCCTGTGGGCTTTAATATCTTCTCTAGGTGTATCTTCTTTCTTTTCGTCTTCCTCAAAATGGGGCTGCACCTCTTCATCACACTTAAGGCCCACTTCTTGCTCCTCTTTTTCTTCTGAAAAGGGAATTTCTAAATCATACTTGGGGGTTTTGTCATGCTCCCTAGCTGAAGGTTCAATATCCTCCTCCATTTCCTTTCTTTATTCTCTTTCTTCATCAAAGGGTTTCCTTCCTACTTTCTTTATAACATCCTTTAATTGTCAATCCAACTCCTCCTCAAGGTCGAGGTTGAATGTTTCCATGATGTACTTGGAGTTTGGCTCCTCATTGTCTTCCTCTAATGATTGTGTTTCTTCTCCTTTGTGCACCACCTTGTCAATTGTTAGATGCTAGTACTCAGGGTGCTTGTGGTAATCATCTACTTCCTCTTCCATATCTTTTCCAACTTCCCTTTCTTGTCACTCCAATTATTCTGATAATTCCATTGTGGCCATCATTTCTAGTGGTTAAGTTGCAGGAGTATGGATAGGAAGATTGGCAACAATTTTTGTGAAGGTAGCTTGTATGGCTAGGCTTATCAGCACCCAAGATAGTTCTATAGGAATGATTTGCATGTGGCAAGAGAAGACCTTCGCGAGTGAGAGAGAGGGAATTGGCATTGTTTTTGTTACTAGGGGGAGTGAGGTTGTCAGAAACATGGAGGTGGAGGAAAGTGAAGAGGTGGTTGTAGAAGAAGAGTTTATTACCATAACTTGTGTCATGGGAAAAGTGGAGGAAAGGTGAACTGAAATGTCCACCATAGGCGGGGAAGTAGTATCCATCACCAGAGGAGGGCATGGTGGCAGCAATATTAGCAACATTAGTGGAAGCAGTGGCTACAAGAGTGGAGGTAGCAAGTGGAGACTTTGGTTGCTCAACCTCTACTTGTTCTACCTCATAGAGTGGGTCCTCTTGGATGCTATCAAGAGCTCCCAACATCTTTGGTCTCTTGGAGGATTCACCCTCTTAAGCTTTTCTCAAGTAAACTTTGGGATTAGGATAACTTTCAGCCATTTCCTTTCTTTTCCTTGACCTAGTGGTCGAAGGAGATTTTGAGGTCTCTTCAGTAGTTGTCCCATTGTCAGTTTCACATGCAAGATCTTCCTCAAGCTCCTCATAGGTCAAAGTGACCCATTGTTTCAATTGGAAAATTTCCCCATCAATCCATTCCTTTGTTCTACCCTCGATGGGCTTGGTCAAAATATCATGGTCATCAATGCCTTTCTCACCCAAGTTGATTAGTGGCAATGGCAGGTTGGAAACTATATTGTACTGAGGATCCATCATTGTGTTTTCATCTTCTACTACCTAGTTCGGCACTCAACAAGTTTACCTTCTACAAAAAATATGCAATCATTCTCATGTAGTGCCTCATTCACACTTCATTGTTATCCTTGCAGTTGGCCTAGAAATATTCAACACTATGCCCATGGGCATATTCAGCCACGACCATCTTTTTCAATTTACCATAAGGTTCCATTCGTGGTAGGGTAGTGTGGAACCTCAAGTTATACTCCATGAGTTCCTTATCTGAATTGTCTATAGATTGAGAGGTGTGGAGTTCATATAGCCCTTGGTTGAAATAGAGGAGTTAAGGAATCCCCACCTTATGTTTTTTTGCTCAAGAGGGTGTGTGCATGTTGTAGTTGTCGAGAGAGTTCAATCAATATTATCTAGTCATTTGGGTACCAGGGCAACTTGTATGGTTTCTCTGAGAAACCTTCAGCACAGATATAGGTAAACTTAGGGAATTGAATAAATAAGAAGGAAAACCATCTAAGGAAATAATTCACACTGTGGGAGACACTTCTCTCAAAGTCACCCTCAAGCATTCTGATGATGTGACCTATGAAATCATCATTAACTCTGTAATAATCCCTCTTGAAATTCTTGAATTGGAGCTAAGGGTATCTATCATAAAACTTCAATTCTCTACCTAGTTCTATATATGGAGCCCTAAACAAGCCTGTGTATTGTGTCTTGTTAACAAGCAAATAGACAAGGTAGGAAGTCATGTAAAAGCATGAGGTCTTCTTCAAAACCATAAATTGTTTGTGCAAGTAATTGTTGATTATCCTGTTTGAAGAGAACTTTGTTTTACCCTAGAGAATTTCCTCCATGAAATACAACATCCACTCTTGGAAGTAGGCTGAAGTCAGAAGGCCCAATACTTTGCTTAATAGGGTCACCAAGTCATGGTAATCCTCATAAAAGTCACTACAAAAGAGCTCCTAGGGAAACTTTCTAGCACTACCCCTCTTCTCTTTCAACCAGTATTAATTTATAATTATTTTGCATTTGAGGGAGTCTTCATCCCACATCTCCTTTCCATCTTCCTTGGTTGCTTCCTCCATTTCCCCAAAGGTAGGGATATGGAAGGTCTTTCCTATTGACTTGGTGGAGAAGTCAAAAAAATTGTTTTAATCCCTGTCCACAATGGTTTTGGTTTATGGTTGATATGCCTCTCTATAGGCCACTACAAGCTCAGGGGCAATGAGGGTAGGAGGTAAGCATGCGGCTTTGGCCAACCCAATACTTCTAATTCTACTCGTACTTTCTATTGTAGGGTTTATCTAGACCCTCTAGTTGAATTAATCAATGTCCACATGTCTTATGTTTGTATCAGAGACATCCTTCTAGGCTAAGGTAACCTTGGAGTTGAGAGGTTCCCCCTAGAACTTGTATTTCATTTGGTCCTTCTCTTCTTTTCCATGGGGTGCTTTGATTGTTTTCTTTCCCTTGTCATTCTCCATGGCTGCCTCTGAGGGTCCTACACTTGATTCCATAAATCCTGCACATGAGAAAGAGGTAAGTACATTCAAGCATGAAAACATGGGAAAGTTAGCCAAAATCTTGCAAAACAATGTTAGATCAGATAATTCATCATTTAAGAGTCCTAACATATCTTCCAAATTGATATCATCTTTTCATAGGAAGCATTTTGAGCAATTCAAACCCTAGGCATCAGACTTCTCTAGACTAATAATTGTTTTGGGGTAGCTGCAAGAGGGATGACATTCAGGCCATGATGGTCTACCTATCCCAACTAGCCTTGAGGTTTGGTCAATATATGTGGGGTCCAACAAGGAGGTCGCCCTACTTTAACACATGGGTCAAAGTCAGCTTAAATTTTTAGGAGTGTTAAGATCATGATTTGAGTAATAAAAATCATAGAGAAGTTTGGTTGTTGGAGGTTTTCAACTGAAACAACACTAGCAAGATGGTATCCTACAAGTAGAGTTCCTCTTGGTGGGACCTGTGACTTCAAAAGGCGTTAGCATAATTCATTTTTCATTCAGGCTTTATGGGTCAAAAGAAGCAGAAGGCTACCAGGTCATTGTTAGTTGAATGGAAAAAGTCACATGATGGATTGATAGAAGAAACCCATGGTATCAAGCCCACGGAAGGCCGTCAGCTCTGTTAGAACTATAAAAATCTGATGATTTTAAATGTTGATTTGACTCATAAATTTCCAGATTGGTCCTACCGTGTGCATATTTCACCCATATTTTTTAATATGGTCCCATAGAATCCATCGAGTCATGCATTTTTCACATTGTGTTCCATATCGGCATAAGTCTATCTAGGTCTCCCCGACCCTTGATTCTTTTGTGTTAACATTTATTTGTGCAGGCATATCGACATGACTATCTCACTATCACAACGACCAGAATTCATCTATTGTTTCGTTTGGTAGGACTCTCACATTGTCTCGATGACAAAATTTTCATTGGCAAGAGCTAATGGGTCATCGGGGTAATGTTTCACTAAAGTCATCATGTCTCATCAACCGGTGGCGGGAGGATTCATATCGGTAAGAGTTAGAGTTACCGAAATAAGGTCTTGGCGAGTGACCTTCGGTCTCATCGACATTGCACATGGAGTTTCTATCAAAAGGCATCTCGGTGAGACTAGTGTGACCTTAGAGTGTGGTCTTGGTGAACGTCGTGGGTCTCACTGATGGAATACATATGGACTATGTCAGCATGAAATTTTATTTGTCTTAGCGACACTCAAAGATGGATGAAGACTTTCGGTATGATATTGTATACTCTACGGGAGGTCTCCCCAATGTCAGTATGTTATAGCGACCCACATAATATTGAAGGATACTTTGGCGTGAGAACCATTATCTCATAGCGACAAGTTTGATCATGAAGGGGCTCTCGATGAAACATAATGTAATCTATATGTTGTTTCCTCGATTCTGATGGGTCACGGCGAGGCACAAAAGACCAAAGGAACAATTGACAATACAATTGCCTTCGGCATGACTATCAGGGTGTCTCAGCGAACGATTAAAAAAACTCTATCACTATGGCCGACATGTGAATTCCTAAAATATAGTTACAGGCTGACATGAAATGTACCTGAATACTACCGTTGGCCAACATGAATTTGGATGGGATGTGATTCTTGATGCTGGTGTATAAATATGCATTCCCGGTTGTACATAAAAGATGAGATTTGGGATCAGATATTACGATTTGATACAGTAGGTAGATGATGGATACAATAGAATAAATTTCTCATGTCAGAGACTATGATGCATTTTTTCAAATGGCGATTTCAATGAAATTCAGTTGGTGTGGTAGTTTATTTCTGGTGTCAATTGTCTGTTGAGTTTAATGAAAATTATTGCTAAGTTGTCTCCAAGTTGATTCTTTCTGGTTGTTTAATTTGATATAACAAGTTTATTTTCAGTTTATCAATGCACATTTGTTGTATCTATGTGGTTAATTAACTAGTTCTCTCAAGAAGAGATTAAATCCTTTTAGTTGATCACAGTAATCAGGGAGATTCGTCTGGATTATTAAAGTAGAACTTAGTAGTCACAGTCCTGCATGTTTATACAAGTTATAAACAAATCATATGCAGAAAATTTGAGTTTCTGCTAGAATAAGTTTCCCACTTCTATTTCATTTGACTCCATATACCCAATAAGGGACCGGTCTCTATGATTTCATCATTTGGATTCATTTAGTTTCTTTACATCTATTTTACATTTGATAATTGAGAACTTTAGGATTTAGATCAAAAGATTACTATTGCTATCAGGTTTAATTTCATTTGTTCACTTACATCTGCCATTGTGGAAAAAGCATTTTAGAAGATAATCCTATGTCAAGTCTACCCAATTCATATAGGTACACCCGCCTAGGTCTGGTAGCACTTGAAGAGTAGAAGGTTTAATTCATTTGACCTTGTCTATTACCCTAAAATGTATCAAGAGAT
This sequence comes from Sequoia sempervirens, assembly GCA_007258455.2. Classification (NCBI taxonomy): domain Eukaryota; kingdom Viridiplantae; phylum Streptophyta; class Pinopsida; order Cupressales; family Cupressaceae; genus Sequoia; species Sequoia sempervirens. The sequence goes on along the minus strand of VDFB02058242.1, from coordinate 307,303,246 downwards.
TGGAAGCCTCTTGAGGCTTTCTGCCTACATTTTTGAGAGCTAACAGGCTCCATTTATTCATCACTTGAAAATCCAGTGGCAAAAAGGGAGGTTAGATTTCAAGCAGTGAGTGGACAGGGACAATTTTTTGTTTAGCAAGGCAAGGTCAGGACAGAGCTCTAGAGACAACAACCTAGTAGAGGAGACCTACTTGAGGTTGATCACTTAGTAATTTCATCCTTGCATCTAGATAGATATGGAGGGGTCAGAACCTAGAGGATAGAACACTGACCCTTAAAAGCCATTGAGGGTGGTAGGCTCTCCATGGAAACCTATGGACAAAAGTCCACGAGGAGGGGCTTGGAAATAGGTTGAAATTTAGTTGGTTTTAGGGTTCAAATGAAAGTGGCCAAAAAATTCAATTTTGGGATCTGAGGGCTGGGTGGATGGACCATGTAAGCCACTCAAGACGGCGATGCATAGACAGAACCCCCTACGCAAAAATCCACAAGGCAGGACCTAGAGTGGATCGACACTCAAGATTTTGCAAGAGTTTTGACTTTGTGGGTGATTGATAGGGCATAAAATGGGCACCAAAAAGTTAGGGTTGGAAATTCATTCAAAACAGTAGAACATAAAAGGTTTCCTAGAGACTGAATACCATGGGGTGGGCTCGAATAGATCGAAAGACACTTCATTCAATTGTGAGTTTTTTGCTAAGTTTAGGTGGTTCAAGAGAGGGATATGACTATGATGGAAAACCCAATGAAGAAGTTGGTTGTTGCAAATTTTAATTCATTTTGAAAGGTCACTGATGGTGATGGGAAGGTTTGGGCCCACAAAGCATGAATGCTCTAGTTTAGGAATGGCAATGAAGAGCCTAAGTTCCATAGCCGGCACATCGATCGATTTTGGAGGTTTTTCAAGATTCTAGCAAGTGAATTTTAGTTAATTCTCAAGTTTTCTTCCCTTAAATTTATCAATTTTGAAAGGAATCGAAGAAAACACAAAGTGGGATGTGGGGCGGAAAACCTACTTCACAAATCCGATGAATATTGACGAGAAATAAGTAGGAAAAGGATTCAAATCATCTATGGAACTCGTCAGGTGTGAAGGCAGTGCTAAAGGTGGGATTTGACTTCTCTCTGATTGAATGACAGATGAAAATAACACCTGTAAATGGCCTATTTATAAAAAATTATGCGTTATATGTAGTCCATAAATGCTCATATGGCAGATTATGAGTTGCAGAGTTGTCATTTGGAAATGGCAAAAGGAGAATTGGGACCCGCTACATGGAAGGTAGTCAGCACTAGACTGTTGATCATTCAGTGATGAGGAGATGGTGTAAGAGGCTTCAGGTCCTGAGTAGTGGACAAGCGTCGAAGGATGGCCACTCTAAAAGTTAGCAGTGAGGAAGCAGCGAACAAGCATGCAGGTTCCAATGGGCAGAATGCTAGCAGAGCTTGATTGTTTGGAATGGCGATGAGGTGATGGAAACCCAAAGGGGGTGACCCGACTTGGTGGACCCAATGGGCTCCAGGGATGCTAGTAGGAAAATTAAATGAAAACAACTAAGGGAACCTCACAAAGGCCTAGAGCCTTGAAAATTTTAGGGGGCAAAATATGGTCACTTCAAGATGAACTAAGGCTCGGTGACCACTTAGAACACCAAAATAGGGGACACATAAAATGAGACAGTGATGAAACAACCAAAAGATGTGAAATGAAGAGGGTCCCCATTCCAAACAAGGCATGTATGCTGAAGGCACAACAAATGGTGACTCTGCTGGAGAACGCTCCTGAACGTTCTAAGGATGTATACTCATTTAGAACCTAGAATCTCTAGTTTCATAGACCAAGGGCTTACTTCCAAATTTAACTAGGAGAGTTGGATCCTTTGTTGATTCAACCCATGAAACATCTTAGAGGTGTGTGTTTTTGGGTGAATTCATTCCCTTTCCATGGAAATTATGACAAGTGGTAGTTAATCTAACAGAGCAAGCTACATGAATCATCCAACCCCAAAAGAAACCTAGACATTACCCTGCTACCAGTCAAGTGTCCATAGCCCTAGGGGAGTTGTCGTTGTGACCCCATGAACATTGCTCTACTACAAGTTGGGAATCCATAGCCCTAGTAGAGTTATCCACACACCCATATAGTTGCTTTATTTCTACATTTTTCTTTTCTTTTCCTTTTCTATGAATACTTCTTTTGATATTTTCTTCTTTTTCCCAACCGTGTAAGCACTAAGCTTATTGTGGGTTTGGAAACCATAGTGGTCACTAGAGCAGACATGATATTTTTCATTAACTAAGTAGTCATAACAACCATGGGTTAGGTTCTAAGTCAAAGTTCAAATAAGCAAACCATTTCATGGAAGCTATCAGAGACCAATAGTTGAGAGTGAATATTTAGCCAAAGAACACTAATAGTGGATAACAAAGTGAATCATTCATTGAATGAGTACAACCACTACAACAAAAATGAATAACACCCTCATCAAAGAAAAATAGTTGAGAAGTGAGAAAAACAAAAGCAACACAATGCAATAGAACAAAGCAAACCAAAAGAAACCTAAACTAACCTATATACAAGTATTTATAGAAACAGCTCCAAAAGAGCTCAAGCCTGGAAGTAATGCTTCAAGTGCTTTTCGTTGATAGGAAACATGGCATCTTTACTAGTTAAGGTCTTTAGGTGGAAAACATTATCTCTAAGGATTTTAGCAATCTGAAAGGGGCCAAACTAGAACTTGTCAAAATTTTCATTTCCCCTTTCTTCTCATGGGCCTTGTCCCAACATAGCACTAGATCAATGATTCTAAAGCCCTTGACTTTGGCTCGATAGTCAAACCATCTTTTAACTATGTCATGATATTTCAAAAAAAAATCAATGGCACGGTCATCCAGTTCTTCTAGGTGCAATAGCTCAGGCAAGTGAGCTTCTCTATCATACCCTTCTTCATAAAAGTCATTGATGAACTAGAGAGTGGGGATTTTCAAGTGAATTGAGAATATACTCTCTAGGCCATAGACAAGATGCAATGGGGAATCACCAAGGGCAGCCTTGTGGTGTGTGTGATCTTCCTAAATGGTGAAGCAGAGTTGGGTATGCCAGTCCTTGGGATTCCTATCAACCAAATTTTTAATCACAGTAATGAGATTCTTGTTAGTAGATTCTACCAAACCATTACCCTGGGGATAGTAGTTGGAAGAAAAAATGAGGGAAATTCCATAATCGAAGGCCCAACTAGAAAATTTAAGTGAGGAAAAGGTAGGGCCATTATCACACACGAATGCATATGGGCAACTAAAATGATTTAAAATAAAACTTTCAAGAAAATTCTTAACTACCTCTATTGTACATTGCCTACATGCAATCGATTTTGTCCATCTAGTGAAATAATTGGAAGTAGTTCAAATGTACCGATTTCCTACAAATGATGGTGGGCTTATCATACCAATGAAGTCAAGACCCCATTGCGCAAATGGTCTCACCTCCAAAACTGGTTGCAACAAGACAATAGCATTCTTTTCTAAGGTTGTGGTGGTCTAGAATTTATGGCATGTGCGGATATGGTTGTGAGCATCCTTCAAGACCATAGGCCAATAGTAACCTACTCATAGGATTTGATGACTAGTGGAGGGGCCAGATCCATGATCGGTGCTAAACATGTCATAAACTCATTTTAAGACTTGGTCTACTTCTTCTTTACCAAGGCATCTCAGATAGACACCTTCGTGATTCCTCTTGTATAGTATGGATCCCTACAACATATAGTTGTTGCTTTTTAGAAGAGCACATTTCTAAACTCCTTGCAAGTGAGGTTGGCACTTGTTATTCAGAAAATAATGGATGATGTCATCATACCATTCCCCTTGGGAAACATTCTCAAGCTAATACTGGTGTCTTATAAGCTCAAGTCCTACATTAGTTGTTATCTCGACAATCATTTGATTGAGCGCATGTCCTCTTACTAATTTCATGGGTTGAATTTCCATTTTGTATTCTTGCAGCAAGGTAACCCACTTGGATCTTTGTTCTCCCAACTCATTTTTCATTAGCAATGTCTTCATTGTTGGGTAAAGGACAATGGCGAACACCTTATTCTGCAAGATGTAATGCCTAAATTTCTTAACTCCTCTGACAAGAGAATATGCCTTTTTTTCCACATTGTGATATCTTAGTTCAACATCCCTCAAGGGAGCACTCATGAAAGTGATTGGGTGCTCATTTCCTTCCTCATCCTTTTGGGTCAAAATGTTGGTGCATGAGTGATCTGAAGCAAAGGAATAAATATGGAATGGCTTCAAATAGTCTAGGCTAACTAGATTAGGTGCCTCAATAATTTCTTTCTTGATTTCTTCAAAGACTTGCTTTGCTTCTGGGGTCCACTCAATCTTAGCATCTTTCTTTAACATGGCGTTGAGTGGCTTGACAATTTAAGCAAAGCTTGTGATGGACTTTCTGCTGAAATTGATCTTTCCAAAGAAAGATTTCAATTCTTTCTTACTACCTGGAAGTTGAATCTTTAGTAGGGATTGGATACACTTAGGATCTATATAAATTCCCCATTTTCAAATAACTTTCCCAAGTCACTTGCCTTCCATGACTCTGAAGATGCACTTCTTTGGATAAAAGGAAATCCAAAATTCTTAGCACCTCTAGAAGAATTTATATAGATTGGAGACATAATCACTCTGCTTCTTTGATAACACAGTTAAATCATCCATGTACATGATTCAAACATCGATTTTTAGGACCCTATGAACTACTCTTGCACTTCTAGGGCTTTTCACGTAAAAGGAGAGAGATAGGGCCGAACATGCTTATGTATCACTCAAATTGGGATGTGTCTGATGTGATATGATGTAAATGAAGCTAACTAAATACAATAGATTAATCTAGGTCGCTGAAAATGAATGAAAAAGTGTAATTACAACTATGTTTAAAAACACATTGTGATATGCAAACAACTATGTAAATGAAGAAAATATGCAGAACAAAAAGTATAGGGATGAATCTGAGTGTGCCTAAGTGAAATGTGAGCTTTCTGGAGTGTATTGGATGCTAGTGAAATTTAATGATTTTCACAGTGGGACGCATTCATCTAGAATGAAAAATCAGTCCACCTACTAGTGAAAAATTGTCAGGAGTTGGTTTATATTTGTCGAGATCTGGAATTTGACAAAACTCAAGTTTCCAATCCTAAGATGGGACTCATTCATCACAAGTGGTGAATCATTCCTCCCCAAAATTTCTAAAAAAATAGGAGACAACTCCACAACACCATATCTGAGAATGTCTACCTGTTGGCTTGTCGAAGTCAAATCTACAGAAAACAAACAAATAACTCTCTCTAAGCTTGAATTTGACTCAAGTTGACTTGAAGCACCTAGTTGACTTGGAAATCACTCTTCAACACCTAATAACCTATCAAATATGCAAACAAAGGGTTACAAACAAACAAGGAAGAGGGGGAAATAATTAGGGGTTAGTGAATAGGGGTTTGCCTTGGTCAAACCCCACTTTTGGTAATTAAAACCTTGAAAAGACAATGTAATGAAGGAGAAAGATAAACTAACTTGCAACTATTATCAACTCACCTCAGTCTTGATAATGCAAGTTTAAAGTAATGTCAATGGAAACTTCAAAGTTCTTGAAAAGATGTTGTAGAATTTTTCAATGCTTAAGTAAATAGGTGGATAAGTGAAGTTGATGAATAGGGGTTAAAATGAGGTGAAAATCACTTATTTGTATAATTCTTGTGCCTTAGTATTTATTCATACCTCATCATAGGCCGACATCAAGTGATTTTGAATAAAATCCCAAAAGGAAATTTCAAATATATTGTGTATTGGGCCAAGGGGGACTCATTCACTAGCCATGGCGAATGGGTCACACCTACAACCTCAAAAAATGTGTAAAAAAATGTTGTTTTTAATGATGTTTGTCGAGATAATATGAAAAAATACACTTAATTAAGTCATATGAGGGCATAAAGAGGCAAAATAAAGCATGAGAAGGGTATAAATAGTGAAAATATGCCTAGAAAAGTGTGGAAGTTTGTTACAATACTTTACAACACATTAAAATAGGACTTTTTGATGAGTGAAAAGGTAGTTTTTAGGTGAAATTCATTAAATATAGTTTAGAAGAATGTAGAAATGTTATACAACACTTCACAACACCTTCACAAGACATCATTCTTTAAGTTTTAATACCTAAATAAGCATGTTCAAGCCATGTCACAACATAAAATCAAAGCACCATAGTTCCAACACCATGAAACAAGACCTAAAAGGCCATGAAAATGAAAAGGGACCATTTTTCTATGGCACATTTAGCCCCTACTTTAGTGAGAGGATGAAGATTCTTCAAAATCACACTAAATTAGCCATGAACATTGAGGGGAGGGTTCAAATGCACTTACGCTAGCAAGATGGAATGGTAGCAATCAAGAGGAATGATCAAGCCCCTAGAATAAAGATCCCATGGAAAACTAAGTATAAGAACAAAGGAACATGCAAGAATTGAAATGATTTGGTTGAAGATTCTATCATCAATCCAAATAGTTGTGAAAAGAGATCTAGGCTTCTTGTTCGAAAAAGAGAATGTGTACTCACTTTGGGGCCATGGAACTTCAGGTTGTGCAGGTTGAGAAGACCCAAAAAGAAAGATACATATGCTAGTTGGTATGCACTCACAAAAAAAAAGGTGGCTATGGGGAAAATTCACGCCGCTGAGTGGGCTTCCCACTCAGCCATGCCAAAGTTATACCTGTTTGATAGTTTTAACAAGGTGCCATAAGGAAAATAAATGCTATGACCACAAATACAAAGGTACCATAGTTGTGCAAGTTGTATTCTGCAAGGTGGAAAAAAGAAATTCAAAATGTAAAATGCAAAAAAGTAAAGTTCAAAAATCTCTGATATAAAATGTTTGAAGGAGTCATGTTTAGTTTATGCAAAGTCAATCATTTAGGGAACATTGTGTCTAATATCTCCAAGAGAGAACCAATCAAATAATAGTATATTCATAACTTAGGTGATGTAGTGCATTGCATTAGGCCACCTAGAGGATTGTAATATGCTAAGATAGATCCCACTTATGAAGGACATCATACCCAATGTCATCCACAAAGTGACAGAAACATCATATAAATGACAAGGTTGCACTAGGAACCAAGAATGAAATTAATTAATGGTAATGTATGCCCCCCACTTTAAAGGAATTGCTACACATCATTCTATGAAAAATTACTTCAAAGTAGAGAAGAGAAGAAAAATCAAAAAGAAAACAAGGCATAAGAGCCAAGTCATATGTTTTGAAGGTAGGTTGCGTCATGCCAAGGAAAATAAAAAATAATTAAAGGAAGTTCCCCCCTAGAAAGGAAAATACACCAAATGTATAAGGGATCTATGGATTTGGGGTCAATATGTTTGTTGTTACAATGTCATCATTCCCCAAAGCACATAGAACTAGAAGAATGACACAAAGATAGCTAAAATAAAGGAAAACAAAATTCCATTTTGAGTCAACATGGAAGAGACATTGCGGTCTCAACACCTTGCATCGTCCCAAAAAGGAAAACACAAGAGAAAAGAAAGAAAATGAAAAGGAAAAGCTTTTGGGTCAACATGAAGGAGACATTTCAATCTCAATGCTTTGTGCAATCCCCAAAAGGAAAACACAAAACAAAAAGAGAAAAAGAAAAAGACCTTGTGTGTCAACATGGAAGAGAAATATGGCATCTCTATGCTTTGTTACATCCCCAAAAGGAAAAAAAAAAAAAAGAGAGAGAAAAAGACAAGGACGTTTTGGGTCAAACATGGAAGATACATTGGGCATCTCTACACTTTGTGTCATCCCCAAAGGAAAACACAAAATAAAAAGAGAAAAAGACAATGCATCACAAATAGAAGAAGAGAGGCACGAATAGAAGAAGTGTACAAAGAGAGAGAACATCGAATGTGCGATACAGGGGAAGACGATACACACATAGAAATAAAATAAAAAGAGAAAAGTAAAAAGGTTGGTTAGGCTAATGCAAGTCAACCATCTAACAGGTCATCCACCTCCCAATCATGTTCAGTGTAATGCGAGGGTGGTTGATTGTCCAAAGGAATAATTAAAAGTGTCGAACCAAGAGTTGTACTAGGTTCTTCACTTGGTGTAGACAATGTATCATTTAAGCTCATTGTGGATGAAAATAAAGAATTTAAATTGTTTTGTGATTCTTCATCGATTTTGGAAATTTTTGCATCGTCATCACCATCATCATCGGTATCAAGATTAATGACAATAGGAGGATGAAGGGTGATTTCTAAATATGGACGTATCAAAAGTTGAGGTTGTTGGATTGGTTTAATTTTCAATGATTGTTGTATTAGACTATCTTGTGGTAGCTCTGGAGGAGGAGGGTGGTCATCTATTACTTCTATAAGAGTTAAAGATTGATTATCATTATTGTCTTTTATGTGAGATTGAAGAGAAGGGAGACGATGACAATTCCTTCATTCCCTCACACCATGGTTATGTTTAATTCTATTTGTGAGTTGTTGAGGTGTAAGAGTTGTTTGAGTTATCATAGGTTCTACTTTTGAAGAGGGAAGAATAGAAGAAACCGAAGAGGAGGGATCAACCACTTTCTCTTGTTAAGGTGAGGAGGTTGAGTGGGGATTGTTTCATATTCCCTTGGTCATTTAAATGATGGTAAGGAAATCTCAAGCAATGATTGTTTCATTTTCCCTTAGTCATTGCATCAAGCTTAGAAGGTTCACTAGCCTTGAAAAATGAGGTAGTATGATTCAGCATAGGATTGGTGAAAATTTGTAAATTCTGGTTAGGAGGTGCAACTTACTTACTGCCTTGATCATTAACACCTGTAATGGTCAATTCACCCGAATCAATGAGGTCTTGAAATAAAATGTTTAAGATGCTTACAATGTTCAGTGTCATGGCCATTTTGATGATGAAAGTGACAATAAGCATTAAGTTTGAATGTAGGTGGTAATGGTTGAATTGGATCAAGTGGTCGAATGGGTGGCAAAGTGAGCATGTGTTTTTGGATTAGTTGGTTCATTATGAGATTGAGGGTATCAGGTAAAGGAGTGAAATGTTGGCTTGGATATCCATAATGATAAGGCATGGCTGTCCTAACAATGGCCACTTGATTCAGAATAGATTGGTTTTTTTTTGGTTGAGTTTGAGGAGGTGGATTAAATTGTAGAAATCCTCTATTATGTTTATAGAATTTTTGTGTGTTGTTTTGGTTTTGACTAGGTTTTTTTGGTTTGTCAACTCGGTTGGAAGTGGATTTTGAATCACAACTTGAAACCAAATATTGGTAGTCACATAATGTTGTACATAAATGCATGAATGAAGGGAATTTCATCATTGTGAGTTTATCCTGAAGGTTGGTCTGCAAATTTTCAATAAACATCTTTTGTTGATGTGCATTCAGAATTTTGACATCAATTTGAGCATATAAGGATTGGTAATGTGAGATGAAATCCATCACTTTTTCATCTATGTTTTCTACATCTCAGAAGGTCGACTATTGTCTTTTTAGTTGTCATGTGAACTTGAAAGTTACTATTGAAAGAATCCACCAATTCATTAAATGAATGCATGGAATGATTGGACAAGTTGGAAAACAATTCTGAGGCAGTGTCTTTCAAGGTCTATGGAAAATTTTTTGCTAAAAGATTATCATCAAGGAAAAATTCACTACAAAAATTTGTATAAGCATTAATATGGTTGATAGGGTCTCCTTTTCCTCCATATTTCTCAAACCGAGGCATTTCTATCCCTTGTGGTATCAAGGTGCATAAGGTTTCTAAGGATATGGGAATACTACGGCATGATATGTGGTTGGAGCGGGTTGACCTTGAATGATGTTGGAAATTTTATGTTGTATGGATGAAACGGTAGAGAGAAGTTCTGTAAAAAGAGGATCAGGGTATGTGGGTTGAGGTGGAAGGGAAAATGGTGATGGAGTGTAAGTGATTTTGGGGGAAGTGAAAGGAATGCTAAGAGGTATGAAAGTGGTATGAGGGACTTGTGATGCCACAAAGGAAGTAGGAATGCTAGTGGAAATTGGGAAAGAAGTAGCCTAATGCATAGTTGTATGGACTTGTGGATTGGTATAAGTCGAGATGGAAGCAATGGTTGAAGGGGGAGGAACTTTAGGTGCTCCATGTCTTATAGGAATCGTTGCGGATTGGATGTTTGAAGATGCATGTTTATTGTAAATCTTAGCAATTTTCTTCATCACTTGCAAGCCATCATCACTTTCAATAAAATGATGAAGATTCTCAATGTCAGGTATGGAAATTGTGGAAATGTTTTCAAGTGACAAGTCTTGTTGTAAATTTGCAAAGTCCTCATGAATATTAATGACCTTTTCTTGTGAGAGGGAATTGGTTCGGTTGTCAACATTCATTGGATTGAAAGGTGAAGGCATAGAAGTGGAATTTTCAGGGCCTAATGCACCATCTTCCATAATAGGAGTAGGATCTCGTGAGATCCCAAGGTCCACAATGAAAGTGCTATCATGGGATGCCATGAGTCTAGAACTTTGTCTCACTAAAGTATTATCAACGGGGCACCACACACTCATGAAACTACCACAAAGGAGGGGTGAAGGACAATGTGAGCTAATCTAAGAGCTTGAAATTAAAATAATAGAAATTATACTAACTATAAAAGAGATCTAAATACAAAAAACAAAAAAGCCAACAAATGGTAGAAAAATACAAAAAAAATTGTTTAACAAGTGCAAAGGGACTAATTCACCCTGGGTGGGGAATGAGCCTAGTATGAAGTTTTTTAATTCTTTTCAAAAAAATTAAGATGATTCAAATGCTCTATAGTATGCAATTTTCAGATGTAGAATGCATATTTTGACCTTTTTCAATTCGATGTCATACAAAAATGAAATCTAGATGAAGTTTTCACTAATGCAAAATGAAAAGTCCTAGAATGCAATAAAAACTCAACGTCTTAATTGAATTCTAATGAAATGTAATTTAAGATGCAATATTTGAATGCAATCAGTAACTCAAAGTGTTCAAAATTCAGGTTCACCAAAATGAAACATAGATTTTTGGGACCCTATGGACTACTCTTGCACTTCTAGGGTTTTTCACCTAAAAGGAGAGAGATAGGGCCAAAAATTCTTATGTATCACTCAAATTAGAATTTTTTTGATGTGACATGACATAAATCAAGTTAAGTAAATGCAATAGATTAATCTAGGTGGCTGAAAATGAATGCAAAAGTGTAATTACAACTATGTTTGAAAACACACTATGATATGAAAACAACTATGTAAATGAAGAAAATACGCAGAATAGATAGTACAGGGATGAATCTGAGTGCACCTGGGTGAAATGTGAGCTTAATGGAGTTTTTTCAATGCTAGTTAATTTTTTTGATTTTTCATAGTGGGACTCATTCTCCTAAGGTGGCAAATTAGTCCACCTACTGGTGAAAAACTATCAGGAGCTGGTTTCTGTCTGTTGGGATCTAAAATCTAATAAAAATCAAGTTTCCAGTCTTGAGGTGGGACTCATTCACCATAGGTGGAAAATAATTCATCCCCCAAATTTCTAAAACAATAGGAGACAATTGTGCAACACTAGATCTGAGAGTGTCTGCTTGTCGGGTTGTTGAAGTCAAATCTATAGAAAACAGACAAATAACTCTCTCCAAGCTTGAATTTGACTCAAGTTGACTTGAAGCACCTACTTGACTTGGAAATAACTCTTCAACACCTAATAACCTATCAAATCTACAAAAAAAGGGCTACAAACAAACAAGCAAGAGGTGGAAAATGATTAGGGGTTAGTGAATAGGGTTTTGCCTTGGTCAAACCCCACTTTTGGTAATTAAACCCTTGAAAAGACAATGTAATCAAAGAGAAAGATAAACTAATAACATGCAACTATTATCGTTGACTCACCTAAATCTTGATAATGCAAGTATAAATTAATTTCAATGGCATCTTCAAGGTGCTTGAAAAGTGCTTGAAAAGATGTAGAATGCTTGAATGCTTAAGTGAATAGGCTGATAAGTGAACTTGATGAATGGGGGTTAAAATGAGGTGAAAATCACTTATTTATACAACTCTTGTGCCTTAGTATCCATTCATACCTCATCACAAGCCGACTTCAAGTGATTTTGAATAAAATCCCAAAACAAAATTTGAAATATTTTCAATTTGGGGCTAAGGGGGACTCATTTGCCACCCATGGAAAATGGGTCCCACCTAGGACATAAAAATATGTGTCGATAAAAATGTTGTGTTTAATGTTGTTTGTTGGGCTAATATGCAAAAATACACTTAATTAAGTCTTATGAGGGCATAAAGATACAAAATAAAGTATGAGAAGGGTGTAAATAGTGAAAATATGCCTCTAAAAGTGTGAAAGGTTGTTACAAGACTTTACAACAGTTCAAATAGGACTTGTTGATGATTGAAAAGGTGGTTTATAGTTGAAATACATTAAATAGAGTCTAGAAGAATGTAGAAATGTCTTACAACACTTCGTAACACCTTCACAAGACGCCGTTATTTAAGTTTTAATACCTAAATAAGCATGTTCAAGTCATGTCACAACATAAAATCAAAGCAACATAGTTCCAAAACCATGAAACAAGACATAAAAGGACATGAAAATTATAAGGGACCATTTTTCTATAGCACAATGATTATACAGTTTCCAATCAGATCCTTGAAGGTGATGTCCATTGCATGTTGGAAGGTGGTGCCAACATTGATGAGCCTGAATGGCATTCTTTTATAAGCAAAGGTTCCCCACTTGGTGGTGAATGTTGTTTTTTGCCGACATTCATAATGTACCATCACTTGATTGTACCTAGAGTACCCATCGAGGAAGGACATCATCTGTGAGCCATTCATAATTTGCAATACCTCATCCAATGAAGGCACTAGATAGTTGTCCTTCTCTAAAGCTCTGTTTAGATTGCAGAAGTCCATGCACAATTTGATTTCTCCATACATTTTTCTAATAGGGACCAAATTGTCCACCCACATGGAGTGCCTAATTAGAAAGATAATTCTAGCTGAAAGTATTTTTTGTACTTCCTTGTAAATCATAAGCTCCAATAAGGCATTGATGGGACACTTTCTTTGTTGGAATCATTGTACATAGAGCTTGAGAGGGATGGTATGTGTGATAATGGAGGTATCATAAGTCTTCAAATATTCATAGCTCCATGCTACCACATCGTGATACTTCCATAAAGTATCAATGATTCCTTTCTTTTCTTTTGTAGTAGACACCTTGCCAATGAACACATTTTTGACTTCCTCAGTTATTCTGAGGTTGTGGGTGTTGCACTGGTTTCTTATGGATTCCATCTTTACTTGTTGATCTTGATCTCTAATTTGATCCAAGTTGAATATGCACTCAAGCTGAACCATACCTCTGGGGATTGTATTAGTTTTGAGGTTAATGACTCCCTCTATCTCAAGTTCAACTTCTTCTAGCTAAGCTTCATCAATTATTTATGTGGAGAACACATCAAAAATTGTGATGAACTTGAGGATGTGATTATCATCATTGAATTCCTAAAAATGAGTGGCAATATCTCACACAGATGGGGTGGATGTCAACTCAATTGTGAATCTTTTGAGTCTAGACAGGGACAAGGGTTGGAGCGTACTAGATGCTTGAGCCAAGGCATCAGCGGTATGATTCTGAGAACATGGGATAAACTATATATTAAAGGCATCTAGACTCTCTAAAATATCCCAGACTCTATGCCTTTAGTTTTTCAACCTTCTATCATGACAAGAGTATAGTTTTCTAACTTTTTAGACTATCAATTCTGCATCACCAAAAACATGCAGCATTTTGACATTATTTCTCAGAGCCATTAAGAGACCATGGACCAAAGCCTCATATTCTACTATGTTATTGGTACAATAAAATTGAAGCCTATAGGAAGCAAAGTAAGTCTTACCCATGGGACTGATGAGTTCAAACTCGACGCAGGATCCTTGCTTGGACTTGGATCCATTGAAGCGCAATGTCCAAAACTTGGAGGGCTCTTTAGCTTCAAGACCAATCATGCATTCACTCCCTATTGGTTGTGTGCTTGCATCCATAACCTTTGAATTAGGTATTAGTTTAGTATGATTAGGGATAGGTTTCCCTATTGGCACCTCCTTTTGAGGAGTAACTAACCCTTTGATATGTTCCAATACTATTTTGAACAAGCAACATTCGATCTCAAAGTGGGCGACATTGTGAACTATGCACTAGCTTGGGAACAAGAGGTCTTCTAATTCCATTATTTCCCCTAGGCTAAGTTGATCTTGTACACATTTCTCCATGAAGTCTTGGAATTCGTCTAGCTGTCCTAAATTACCATCTTCATAAGGCTCATCATCTTCTAATTCCACTAACATTTATGTGCTTTAAGGTGCATAGGTCAAGTTGGTAGGAGGATTGCATTCCACCAAGAAGTCCTTCGTAGCCAGCTCTTCTTCTTGAGGCTCTCCTTCTTCTTGATAAGCAAAGGGGCAATAATTTCCCAATTCTGTTTCAGCAAACAACACCTCATTGATGTTGTTATATTATGTGATAATAAACTTCATGAATAGCTCTCGATCTATTTGAATCTGCTTTGGAAAACCCTTCCATGGCAGCCAAATGTGAAAAAATAATATTGTAGCATACCTATTCAATGCATAGGTGAAGTCTCCTCCCAAGATAATTCCATATGTGTCGGAAATGTCTACAACTTGGATGTTAATAACCTACTACACCCTTGGATCTACAGTGATCTACATTGGGATATGATTTATCTCCCTAATGATATTCACCTCAGTCTTGTCTAGTTGAGTTACTTTTCTTCTAGAAGGCATAAGGGTAATCCCAAGGGATTTTCACACTACCAGAGGTATGACATTGGTTGATGCTCCTAAGTCAATCAAGAAATTGTGCAAATTCTTCCCAAATACCCTAATTTTGGTGAGCAAGGGTGGCATTTCAAACTTTCCTTGGAATAATCCCATAGGCATGTTGGCCTAGGCCACTTAATTCTTATCCTTTTCATTTTACTTTTCCATAGTTTTCACTGTGGTTTTCTCTTTCACCGGTTGTTTCCAGATTGTTGGTTGGTAGAGGCATCCTTCTTATTGCCTATGATGATGGGCTCCCGTTGAAGCTCTTTAAAGGTGACTCTCTTGGCAGGTATTTCCCGTGTCATCTTAGAGGATAGGGTTCCATTAATTACCCTAAAAAAGGCATTCCTAACTACAGGAACCTTAGGCAACTCAAAGGAAGATAGGCTAATCTAACTTTATGAAATTCTTCAGCAACATCTTCACCCATTTGCTCAATTTTGGCCTCAAAGGATCTTCCTATGGACAAGCTAGTTGATTGACCTTGTGTTTGATTTGGCTACTTTTTGTCATTCAAATATTGTTTGGGCACATAAGGGTAGCCTGGGTTGTTGCTTACATTGGGGTCAGGTGGGGTACTGAAGTTATTAGGTGGAGTAGATGTAGTAAATAGTCCCCCTGTTTGTCTATTCCTTACATTATATGATGAGGTTCTTTTATGGAACATTTGCACTTAATCTTCACAGGACTCTTCTTCATCTATGAGACCATTATCTACCAAAGAAAAAAGCTGATACAAAGTTTCTTCATTACTTACCTCTTGTACTTATTCATTTTTGGTAGAGGCGGTCTCAATCTTGGGCTCATTGCTCTCACTCCACGGGAATGGGGCCTAGTTCACTACAAGGCAGGAGGAATCATATCAATCAAATGGAACAAGGTCTCTACAATTCACTCTCTAAACAGCATTTTGGACCTCCACTTGAAATATTTTTGTGGTTGTTTGGAACTCAAGCAAATCCAACTTTGAATACCTATTTGTCTTATGAATTTTGCCCCATCCTGCTAAGGAAGGTTTGGTGAGGTACTCTCCACTAGTTGAATTTTCTGTGTTTGCAAGCTGATCAAGAGGAGTGGGAACACCCCCATTATTTAGCCTTGTATTCCATGTTCATTTCTTCCTCTGGGAGGGCCTCCTTTCGATGTTCTAAATAGAATTTTTTCCTCATTCATAATTCTATCTAGATGAGGTACTTTCCTCAGGATTTCCCTATTATCTCAGTTAAGGTTGGCCTAAATGCTTTGTTGAGAAGCTTCTAGCTAGCTATTCTAATTTCTCAGGTGTGTCATTTCCATGGACATCTTTCATATCATTTCCATCAACTCATCCAATCGATCCTTCTATATATTACTTGGTTGCGGCATCTAATTTTGGAGAAATACAGGTTGTTCCACTAGTTTATTTTGCTAAGAAAGTAGGAATTTATTCCCTTGTAAGTATAGGGATACTTGAGGCTACTGTGAATATGCTTGCAACTGCTAAGGTTGCAAGCAATGAGGCGTTGGCGGTGCTTGGTTTATTTGATACCCAAGATTAGGTACTATAGGCTGCTATGACACTTGATTCATAAGGGGCTTCTAATCTTGCAATGCTTGAGTAAGTCCCTAAATCTGCAAAAAATGGGAAGCCTACCCCAAGGAAGGCAGGGGACCAGAAATATTTTGACCCAAGTTAATGTTGGCAATAACTACCTCAGCATAAGCATCTACTAATCAAGTTGGGGTTGGTTGTATTCTCTTCACCAATGTAGATGTAACGTTGTCTAATGTTGGGTAATAATAGGAAAGGAAGCAACATCATTGAGCACATACAAAGCTTGCAACCTTGTGTAGGCTCAATGCAATCAATCGTTGAAGGACCTGATCAGCTCATTGATCTCCCTATGAACTAACACGAATTTTTGATATAGCTCTGAAGGGCTAATTAGGATCTTCTACTTCTATAAGAAGGAATTCATCAAAAAATTCCAATATGTGATGGATCTTGTTGGCAAGTTAATATACCAATAAAAGGCTTCTTCCCCCAATGAATAAGGGAAAATCCTACATACCACATCTTCCTCGTCAATCTATATGTCTTTTAGCATTGTTTAGAATATCTTGATGTTCTCCTCATCTATCCTCTATTGATCTCAAGGATTGAACTTCAAACAAAAGCTCTTTGTGTTCTTAGGAATATCATGGTAAGCATTGAAAAATAATGGGGAAGGATGATTTCCCAACCAGGCCATCAGGGAAGGCAATAGTGGTCTTTTTTGTTGAACAGTAACTTGGGGTTGCACAAGGATAGCAATAGTTGGGACTACACCTTAGACTTGGAGGATAGGGGAAGGGCAGTACCCTAGCTCTAGGAAGCAAGTGGTGAGAAAGCAGTGTCCTACGACTAAAGGGAAGGAATGGAAGTGAAGGAAGTATGCTATGTATAGGGTGAATGGAAAGAGAAAGCAGGTGAGGGTAAAGGTTAAGGTGTAATGGAGGATGAAGAAGAGCCTACGTTCCCTTTTTTAGTTATTCTAGCCCTTGTAGGAGGCTGTAATTCCTGAAATTCCCATTTGTTTGGAGTACACCTCAAAACTCTTCAAGATCTCTTAGGGGAGAGTGAATCACCTCAATATAGCTTAACTCATATGATCCCTCCTTCTAGTGCTAGTTCTGTTGATGGGTGTTTTAGCACTTTCCCAACACAGGTAGTGCATAGGTGCACTACCTCTCTTGAAAGGTAATCTCCAACAATAAGTTTTTGAAAATCACCCCAAGGTCTCTCGGGTGTCATGTCATGGCATGCATGGAATTTCTCAATACGCTTAATGTGATTTGTTGGTAATCACAGGGGATACTTATGGGGTTAAGTTGGAGGGAATTTGGATCCTAAAATGGAGTTCTTGAAATGGGAAAGTTCATGCATAATTGTTGTGAGTTAAAACAGTAGTCTTAAACTCCAATTTTAGATTCATATTTGGCTTTTGAATGTGAAATGAACCTTAGCATAGGTTACTTATTACAAAATAAGGAAAAAGGTCAGGGATGAAAACAAGTTCTTGGATCTGAAACTAGCAATGAATAGTGATCATGAAGGACCCTACTACGAACAACCTTCCTAAAACAAAATTTCACTTAACTATATTACCTCACAATCTCCTAAAATTTGTGCAAGCTTCTAAGGACTACAAATATTCAACCATTCATTCACCATAAGCATGAATAAAATATAGAAATTTAGAGTAGCTTTTAGATCATGTTCAAACTAACTTTACACAGTTGTTTATCATCAACAAATAGTAAAAACTATGGGCAAGGAAAGTTGCTAGAAGACAACAAAATTCTTCAAAATTAGTGAACAACATTAACTAATCTACTAGAACAAACTAAAACATGTAAAACAGAAAAATAAATCTACTCAAATTAACTAAATATGGGAGAAGAAACATGTAACATGCAACTAAAACCCAAGAATTCACCAAAGTCAATAAACTTCTATTAAAATTTCAGCAACATGTCTTTACAACAACTCAACTCTCTCTTGAAAATGAGAGGACACCTCCTATTTATAGTGTTCAAAAATAAAAATGAATGGCCAAGATTGATTTTCATTGTGTTCCCAAGATTCACTACAAACTAGGGTTTCACCTACCCCAACTATATTACAATTTAAACTTACATATTTGTCTTTTCCCTATTCTGTCTTCTTGTGGCAGCACTATAGTTCTTTTGTCTTTTGTTGAATTCCTTTTGCTATAGCTACACTGTCTAGAATTCATCATCAATCATAGGAATTCCTTCATTCCACTTCAAGGTGGCACCACAAATTTTCTAATCAGTTCCCTAAGCTTGTTCCATTCCAATATATCAAATTGGATTACTTGAAAATTCAGCCTCCTTGACTTGTTCATGATGGCATCCTAGTCCCTATCATATTTATGCGTAATCTTCACTACTTGCTTGGACTGAGAGAAGGTTCATGCAACAAAACCCATGAAATCTAGAGTTAGTGCATCCACAATCCCATTTTCCATTTTCTCATAGAAATATGATTTTAATTTCTCTACATCTAGCTCACTGGTGGGCACATGGAGATTTTTCATCATCTTAAGGTATTCTATGCAATTCACCCTGATTTCCCTAACCCAATCAATATCTAGCTCCACTTCATGGAGCACTCACTCCATCACATCCTTCCTGTGATCTAAACCTAGCTTTCATGTTTCTACAAGCTAGTGGTCACATTTTACCAAGCCAAGCTCCTTCTCCCAAGATCTATATGTTATCTTGAGAATGGCCTCAAGTTTGGAGTACGTGATCCTGAATAACTCAAGGAAGTCTGTATAGAACCTCCTTATTCCCTTAAGTATCTTTTGTACTTCTAGGAACTTATTTTTTGTCCTAATATCACGATTGATGCCCATGTTCTTGTTCTAGATGACCTATCTGAACTAATCCTCTATGGCTTTTTTCCAATTCTTTCTCTTCTCTAGCTAATCAACATGGTCCTTGGATAGTAATTACGGTGGTGCCAAGGATGTGGTGGGAATCTCTTCCACTAATGACCACTGTTGAATATATGTTGTCAAATCAACCACTTGTTCCTTTAGTTCCTCCTTGGAAACCTTATCCTTGTGCATTTGATGCATGGTAGCGGAAATGGTCCCTTAGAAGTGATAAATTTTATGCTCTTGTGTGGAAATTCCTAGATCAATGGTGGAGATGTTATGACTTACCCTGTCTTCATTTACAACTAGGGTGGCTATTTGCATGGTTCTAGATCTGGAGGCATCCATTGTCAACTGAGATCTGACCTTAGGTTTCTTCTCTTTCTTCATGCTTAGTTGAGCTTGAGCCAAGATGGCCTCTAGCCTTTCCCTTGGCTCCTTTGAGGTTGGTTTTTTCTTTTCCAACTATTTCTCTAGCCACTCTTGCATGTAAGATTCCACCTTTAGTGATTCATGACCACCTTTTTCCTTGTGGGTGTGTTCAATCTCCATTACATTATTACCTAGAGTTTCTTGTTATGTACTTCCTTCCTCCTCATTAAAATCCTAAATAACATAGTTTCCTTCTGTGGGGACTCGAGGGATATATGCTCCTTGGGGTTGTCTTCCCCTTTAGCAACTTTCTTTTCTTCTTCTTCATGTTGCCCATGCTCCTTAGGTTGTTCCATTTTTTGACTTTTGTTTGCTTCAATATCTTCTCTAGGTGTATCTTCTTCTTTCTTTCCCTCTTCCTCACATTGGGGCTGCACCTCTTCATTGTACTTAAGGCCCTCTTCTAGCTCCTATTTTTCTTCTAAAAGGGGCATTTCTACATCATGCTTTTGGATTTTGTCATGCTCCCCAATTGGAGGTTTAGTTTCCTCCATTTCTTTTCTCGGTTCCCTTTCTTCATTAGAGGCTTGCCTTTCTACTTCCTCTTCGACATCCTTGATTTCTCGAGCCAACTCCTCCTCAAGGTAGGTATCAAATGTTTCCATGATGTACTTTGTGCCTAGCTCCTCAGTGTCTTCATCTGATGATTGTGTTTCTTCTCCTTCGTGCACCGCCTTGTCAGTTGTTAGATGCTGGAACTTGGGGTGCTCATGGTAATCATCAGCTTCCCCTTCCATATATTTTGTAGCTTCCCTTTCTTCTTTCTCTAATTCTTCTAATATTTCCATTGTGGCCTTCATTTCTGGTGGTTTAGTTGGACGTGTATGGATAGGAAGACTAGAAGCAATTTGTGCAAAGGAAACTTGTATGGCTAGAATCATCAGCACCCTAGATAGTTCTACAGGAACTTTTTGCATGTGGTAGCAGAAGGCCTCTAGGAGTGAGAGAGAGGGTATTGACATTGTTGTTGTTTTCAGGGGGAGTGATGTTAGAGAAAAGTAGGCAAAGGAGAGCAGAGACCTGTTGGAATAAGAAGATTCTATTACCATTACTTTTGTCATGGGTAGAGTGCAGGCAAGGTGAATTGAAATGTCCACTGTAGGAGGGGAAGTAGCGACCATCACCTGCGAGGTAGGAAGAATGGAAATAGAAAAAGCAACATCAGTGGTAGTAGTAGTTGCAAGAGTGGAGGCAGTAGGTGGATACTTTAGTTGCTCAGCTTCTACTTCTTCTCCCTCATGGAGTGGATCCTCCTGGATGGTATCAAGACCCCCCAATGTCTTTGGTCTCTTGGATGATTCACCCTCTTGATCTTTTCTTGAGTAAACATTGGGATTACGCTGACTTTCAGCCATTTTTTTTCTTTTCCTTAACCTAGTGGTTGGAGGAGATTTTGATGTCTCTCTAGTAGTTGTCCCATTGTCAGTTTCACTTGCAAACTCTTCCTCAAGCTCCTCATAGGTCAAAGTGACCCCTTGCTGCTTCAATTGGTAAATTTTCCCATCAATCCATTCCTTTATTCTAGCTTTGATGGGCTTGGTCTAAATATCGAGGCCATCAACCTCTTGCTCATCCCATTCAATGAGTGGTAGTAGTAGGTTGGAAAATGCATTGTACTAAGGATCAATCACTGTGTTTTCATCTTCTACTACCTATTTTGACACTGGGAAAAATTTTACCTTCTTCACAAAATACACAGTCATGTGCATGTAGTTCCTCACTTGCACTTCATTTTCATCCTTACGGTTGCCCCAGAAATCTTCAACACTATGCCCATGGATGTATTTATCCATGACCATCATTTTTAGTTTACCATGAGGGTCCATTCATGATCTGGTAGTGTAGAACCTCAGGGTATACTCCACAAGTTCATTATCTGAATTGTCTACACATGGAGAGGTGTCGAGTTCATATAGCCCTTGGCTAAAGGAGAGGGGATAAGGAATCCCTACCTTATCTTTGTTGCTCAGGAGTGTGTGTGCATGCAACAATTTCCAAGAGAGTTCTAGCAATATTATCTAGTCATTTGGGTACCGAGGTAGCTTGTATGGTTTCTCTGAGAAACCTTTAGCGCAAATATAGGTAAACTTAGGGAATTGAATAAATAAGAAGGAAATTAGTCTGAGGAAATAATTCGCACTGTGGGAGACTCTTCTCTCGAAGTCACGCCCAAGAAATCTAATGACATGACGTATGAAAGCATCATTAACTCTACAATAATCCTTCTTGAAATTCCTAAATTGGAGCTAAGGGTATTTGTTATAAACCTTCAAATCTCTACCTGGTTCTATATCTAGAGCCCTAAACAAGCCTCTGTATTATGTCTTGTCAGCAAGAAAATAGACAAGGTATGAGGTCATGTAGAAACGTGAGGTCTTCTTCACAGCCATAAATTCTTTGTGCAAGCAATTGTTGATTATCCTAGCCCAATATAACCTAGTTTTTCCCCAAAGGATCTCCTCCATGAAATACAGAATCCACTATTTGAAGTAGGCTACAGTCAGAAGGCCTATTACTCTACTTAATAGTTTCACCAAGTCATGGTAATCCTTGTAAAATTCTTTGCAGAAGAGATCCTAGGAAACCTTTGCAACATTGCCCCTCTTCTCTTTCAACCATTATTGATTTATAAGTATTTTGCATTTGAGGGGGTCTCCATCCCACATCTCCTTGCCATCTTCCTTGGTTGCTTCCTCCATCTCCCTAAAGGAAGGGATATTGAAATTATTTTCTATTGACTTGGTGGAGAAATCAGGTAGAATGTTTCCATCCCTATCCAAAATGGTTTTGGTTGTTTCTTGATATCCCTCTCTATAGGCCCTTACAAGATAAAGGGCGACAAGGGTAGGAGTGATGCCTGTAGCTTTGGCCACCCCACTACTTTTGATTTTTCTAACACTTTTCATTGTAGGGTTTATCTGGACCCTATAGTTGAATTCATCGATGTCCACGTGTCCAATGTTTGTATTAGAGACCTCCTTCTAGGTTGAGATAACCTTGGAGTTGAGAGGTTCCCCCTAGAACTTGTATTTCATCTGGTCCTTGTATTCTTTTCCATAGGGTGCTTTGGCTATTTTCTTTTCATTGTCCTTCTCCATGGTCATCTCCAAGGATCCTACACTTGATTCAATAAATCCTACAGGTGAGAAAGAGGTAAGTAGATTCAAGCATGAAAACATAGGAAAGTTAGCCAAAATCCTACAAAACAATGTTAGATTAGATAATTCATCATTTAAGAGTCCTAATATATCTTCTAGATTAACATCATCTTTTCATAGGAAGGAGTTTGACCAATTCAAGTCCTGAGGATCAGAATTCCTTGGGTTGATGGTTGTTTTGAGGTAGCTACAAGAGGGATGACATTCAGGGCATAGTGGCCTACCTATCAAAACCTACCTTGAGGTTTGTTCAATATATATGGGGTCCACCAAGGAAGTCACCCTACTTTGAAACATGGGTCAAAGTCAATTTGAAGTTTCAAGGGCATTAACATCATGATTTGAGAAAAGGGAATTACTAGAAAGTTTGGCTATTATAGATTTCTCATTGAAAGAGTGTTGGCAAGAGAGCAACCCATGGGTAGAGTTTCGTTAGGCAAGACCCAAGACTTAAAAAGGTGTTAGCATAATTCATTTTTCATTTAGGCATTTTAGTTCGAAAGAAGCAAGAGGCTGCCAAGTCATTGCCATTTGAAATGGTAGAAGTCACACGCAACCTTATAGGAAAACCCATGGCATTGGTCCTATGGAAAGCCCTTGGCTCCATTCATTCATCATATGAAAATATAGCGGCAAATACGGAGGTCAAGTTCTAAGTAGTGGGAAAAAAGGGACAATTTTCCATTTAGCACGGAAGGGTTAGGATGAAGCTCCAAAGATGGAAACCCGATAGAGGAGACTTGCTTGAGGTTCATCACTTAGCAATTTCATCCTTACATTCAAATAGCCATGCAAGAGTCAGTACCCGAATGATAGAACGCCGACCCTTAGAGGCCATTGAGGATGGCAGGGCCTAAAAATAGGTTGACACTTAGTCACTTTTAGGGTTCAAAATGAATGTGGCCGACAAATTCAATTTCAATATCCAATGGTGGGATGGAAAGATCGTGTAAGCCAATCAAGATGGTGAGGCCTAGATGGAACCCCCTAGGCAGAAATCCACTAGTAGGAACCACAATAGATCAAGACTCAGGTTTTTACAAGAGTTTTGAGTCTATGGGCAATCAACGAGGTGGGACTTGGGCACTAGAAATTCAGGGTTGGAAAGTCATTCGAAATAGAAAAACATGAAGGGTGTCTCGGAGAAAGAGTCCCATGGGGTAGGCCCAAATAGATCAATGGACTCTTCACTACAGTTTGTGATTTTTTGCTAAGTTTAGAAAATTCACGAGAGGGATCTTCCTACAATGGCGACCTTGACAAAGAAGTTCACCATTGCAAATTTTAATTCATTTCCAAAGTTCAGTGAAGATGATGGGAAGATTCAAGCCTGTTGAGCATAAATGCTTTGGTTCAGGGATGGTGACAGAGAGCCTAAGTTTTGTAGCTAGCACATGGATCAATTTTGGAGGTTTTTATAGATTCTAACAAGTGGATTTTTTGTACCCTAGTTGATTTCAGTTAATTATCAAGTTTTCTTCCCTTAAATTTATCAATTTTGTAAGGAATCAAAGAAAACATGGAGTGGGATGCGGGGCAGAAAACCTACCACACAAATCAGATGAATGTTGATGAGAAACTAGTAGGCAAAGGCTTTGAATCATCTGTGGAACTCGTCAGGCATGAAGGTAGCACTGGAGGTGGGCTCTAACTTCTTTTTAATTCATTGACAAGTGAAAATGACATATGGAAATGGCCTATTTATAGAAAATGATGCATTAAATGCACTCCATAAATGCTCGTATGACAAATTGTGAGTTGGTGAGCCATGATTTGTAAACGGGCAGGAGCATCAAGACCCGCCAAGTGGAAGGCGGTAGATGCTAGGTCATCGATCATTTAGTGATGAGGCGATGGCGTCGAAGGCTTCAAGTTCTACATAGTGAATGGGAATCAAAGGATGGTCGCTCTAAAAGTTAGTAGCGAGGAAGCAATGAACAAGCATTTTCATTTTGGTGGGAAAAAAGCTACTAAAGCATGGTCATTTGGAATGGTGACAAGGTGATAAAAACCTAAAGGGGGCATCCTGACAAGGTGGTTGTGATGGGCTCCAGAGACACCAGTATGAAAAGAAAAGGAAAACAACTAAGGGAACTTTGTGAAGGACTAAAGCCTAGAAAATTTGAGGGGACGAAACATGGTCACTTCAAGATGAACTATCTAAGGCTCACTAACCACTTAGAACACCAAAACATGGCACACACAAAACAAGACAACGACGAAGCAAAAAGGAAGAGGGTTCTCATTCTGAATGGGGCATGTGTGCTCAAGGCACAACAAAACCCACCCATAAATATTTGAGATTGGAACTTTATGATTAGTATTTTTATAGTTTCCACTTTCCAAAAACAATGAATTGGTCTTGATCTTAGTACATACAAATGCCAAAAATAGGCCACAAAATCAAGTATAATTTTTGCTACAAAATAAGATCAATTTGATCATACCATTAAAAATTAAATATTAAATTATGCACATTCAAAAAAAAATGCACCGAAAAATCTTACCATAGGAGCAAGAACAAAGCTCCTAAAGTTCCCAAAATGAGGACAATGTAGCAACACCTATGAGAATCTACAATTTATGGAAAATATAGACACCAAAACAAAACAAAAATTGTACCACTATCAAGAGCATGAAATTCTTCCCTAAATAAAATTAATTTCTCTCAAATGGTAGGTATTGAGCACAAGTTATGAGCATTTGAAGATCAAGTACAAAAATGAAAATATAAATGTGGAGGGGGCATTTTAAAAGGTCTTCTAATATCACTACTAATAGAGTGATGACATCAACATAATATTATGATTAAATTGAAAAATTCCTTACTATTAAAGTCAATGTCGATCATTTGCTAGAATATACTTAACTAGACATAATATTCTATTGGAAAAATATTCCACTAGAATATTCTCTACTGCTCTTTGGCGGGAAAATATTCTTTGAAATCTTGGAATATTCCTTTTTGTTTATGAATTGGTGTTGTGTAAAACTTGTCCACCAGCTTTTGTGTGTTCATCAGTCTTACGAACCTGTAGGTGATAAGATGGGCACCATGTGGCTCCTTTTTAGGCCCATAGTACTTTTGTGGGTCTACAGTACCAACAATACATAGGTAATCTCTTTTTAAAAAAATTGAAAGAAGCAATTGACCAAACATGTATATATATATATATATAATATATATGTATATATATATATTTATAAAGCTGATTTTTAAAAAAATTATAACCATACCATTTTATGTCAACCTACAATTATGGTGTACATACAACCAAATAAGGGAAACTTTTTCCCAAACCCTCGGAAAAGTTGTCTGATTTTAATGAATTGATAATCGATCTTAGGTTTTTTGGCCATTTTGGACGTGATAGAAGGGTTGGATTTGACCCAAAATGCTCTAAAATTATAAAAACCTTATGGATCTAGCAACCACACTTTAGCTTCAAACCCTCATAGATTTGGCCTCATATGTCTAATTTGGATGAAAAGAAGGAAAACTAACTTTCTCGAACACCCTAAACTCAATGGTGAACTTAAATTTGCACCAAAAAGTTATGATTTTAGCATGCACTATAGAGCCACAAAGAGGAATCTCCCAAAATCTGGTATTTCTATTAAGTTTTTCTAATTCTCCAGATCATCATATGATGCAAGAGAAGAGCATACTCAGCTTTTAAATATCTACCAAAATCTCTCAAAAAATTTGTAACGAAAGACAACAACCCACTTTGATACTATGTTAGAATTGGCAATGGAAATAGCCTTCCCAAGATCTAGAGGCCAAATGGAAAGCACAAAGAGAGAAGATCAATATGACACAAATAAATTGTATTATTATCAATTATGAAAATATGATTCAATGGATTTACAAATAAGACACCCTTGCTCATATAGCCAAGGTGAGACATAAGATCACATAATATTATGAAAAGTGTCTTAATTTTATGATATGAGACAACTTATCATAACTACCTAGGAAAAAGATAAAAACTAAACATGACAACTAAGTCTTCTAGAAATATTCCTAAGACCTAAGTAAACTTAACTTGTGAATATTTCCCCTAATTACCTAGTAATTGAATTAACTAGGCACAAAACTTATTCGCACAAACAAGAGAGAGAGAGAGAGATGAGAGGGGGAGAGAGTGTGTGTGAGAGAGGTGGTTGGTGTGTGAGAGAGAGGTGTCTAGGTAGGGTTCCCAAGGGGTAGAGGGAGGGAGAAACTTGAGAGCGAGATATATAGAGAGAGAGAAAGACCTAACAGGCAGAGATATAGAGCAACTTGAGAGGGAGAGAGAGAGAGAGATAGATAGAGAGACTAGAGAGGTATGGAATGAGGGAGAGGGAGTTACAGAGACATAGAGAGTTATTTAGGTAGGGTGGGAGGGAGAAACCAAAGAGAGAGAATTGAGAGGGAGCCTTGAGAGGGAGAGACATGAGAGAGGGAGGGAGAGAGAGGGAGTAGGAGAGAGATAGAGAGTTAGCTATATAGGGAGGGAGGGAGAAACCAAATAGAGAGATACATAAGAGGGTGGGAGGGATAGAGAGAGTGAGATACCTAAGAGAGAGGGTAGGAGGGTAGATGGAGGGAGAGACATGAGAGAGAGTGGGTAGGAGGGACAGAGGTTGGGAAACCAGAGAGAGACCCAAAAGAGACCTAAGAGGGGGTTGGAATGAGAGAGTTGTGTAGGAAGAGTGGGAGGGATAGAGGGAGGGAGAGACCTAAGAGAGAGAGGTGGGAGACTTGAGAGAGAGGGAGGGAGAGAAAGGGAGTGTGAGAAATGGGATTATATTGAGAGATAGTTGTCTAGGTAGGGTGGGAAGGATAGGAGGGAGAGACCAGAGAGAGATATCTAAGAGGGAGAGAGACTTGAGAAGGAGAGATGTGAGAGAGGGAGGGAGCGAGATGGAGTAGGAGAGAAAGTTATCTAGGAAGGTTTGGAGGGAGAAACCAAAGAGAGAGAGACTTCAGAGGGATATACTTGAGAGAGAGGGAGGAGAGACAAGGAGTGTGAGAGAAATAGAGAGAGTGAGAGATAGAGTTATCTAGGTATGGAGGGGGGAGAAACAAAAGAGAGAGGGGGGGTTGGAGTGAGTCAAAGATAGAGATAAAGACAGAGATAGAGATAGAGACAAAGACAAAGTCAAATACAAATATAGAGATAGAGATAGATACAAAGAGATAGAGATAGATAGATAGACAGATAGAGACAGATAGAGATAGAGATAGAGATAGAGATAGTGATAGAGATAGAGATAGAGATAGAGATAGAGATAGAGATAGAGATAGAGATAGAGATAGAGATAGAGATAGAGATAGAGATAGAGATAGAGATAGAGATAGAGATAGAGATAGAGATAGAGATAGAGATAGAGATAGAGATAGAGATAGAGATAGAGATGGAGATAGAGATAAAGATAGAAATAGAGACAGAGGCAAAGATATAGATAGAGATAGAGATAGAGCTATATATATAGACAAAGAGTGATATAGATAGATAGATAGATAAAGAAAAAGATAGAGTTAGAGACAGATAAAGAGATAGCGACAGAGTTAGGGGAAAAAATGGATATAAAGATAGAGACAAAGATAGTGATTGAGATAGATACAAAGATAGAGACAGAGGCACACACACATAGAGAGAGAGGGAGGGAGGAGGGAGAGGGAGCACGTGTGAGAAAGGGATTGGAGTGAGAAAGATTTGTTTAGGTTGGTGGGAGGGATAGAGAGGTAGACAGAGAGGGGGGAGGGAGGGAGGGAGGGAGGGAGGGAGAGAGGGAGAGGGAGAGAGAGAGAGAGATAAAGGGGGTTGGAGTGAGAAAGAGTAGAGAGAGAGTGATAAAGGGGGTTGGAGTGAGAAAGAATTGTCTAAGTAAGGTGGGAGGAATAGAAGGAGGGAGAGACCAAAGAGAGAGAGAGAGACATGAGAGGGAGAGAAAGAGAGAGACCTGAGAGGGAGTGAGAGAGACTTGAGAGGGATAGACCTAAGAGGGATAGACCTAAGAGGGAGAGACCTGAGAGGGAGGGAGAGAGAGGGAGAGGGAGAGAGAGTTATCTATGTAGGGTAGGAGGGAGAAACCAAAGATAGAGAGATATTTGAGAGAGACTTTATAGGGATATAACTAAGAGAGTGGGAGGGAGAGATGGAGTGTGAGAGGAGGGGGTTGTAGTGAGAGAGAGTTTTCTACATAAGGTGGGAGGGATAGAGAGAGAGTTGAGAGATGCAAGGAAAGAGGAGTGTGAGAGAGGGGGTTGGAGTGAGAGAGAAATGTCTATGTAGGGTGTGAGGGATAGAGGGAGGGAAAGACCTAAGAGGGAGAGAGATATGGGTAGAGAGAGATTTACATGAGAGGGAGAGACTTGAGAGACATTGAGGGAAAGAAAGGGAGTATGAGAGAGGCGGTTGGAGTGAGAGAAAGTTTTCTAGGTAAGGTGGGATGGATAAAGGGAGGAAAAGACCAGAGAGATAGAGAGATCTAAGAGGTAGAGATAGAGAGAGATCTAAGAGAGGGAGAGAGAGAGAGAGAGAGAGAAATAAGAGAGAAAGAGAAAGGCTTGAGAGAGGAAGTGGGATAGAGATAGAGAGTTATCTAGGTAGGGTGGGAGGGAGAAACCAAAGAGAGAGACCTGAGAGGGAGAGACCTAGGAGGGAGAGAGAGTGTTCTTGGAAAAAAATTTATTGATTTCAAAGGGTAGTCATGATGGTTGATGTTAGAAGATTAGTCACAGGAAGAATGATGGAGAGAAGAACATGTTTTACATATGTTGTAAAGTTCCTCAAACTATTGCAAGATTGTCATGAAAAAGTGATATGTTTTTGTAGAGGTCACTTTCAAAGATTTGAGGCGAAGAGTAATGGTATATTTGATGTGGGTTTTCTGAGAGCATTCCACATATATAATTTGTAGATCTTGATGACATGTTATGAGCTCAGAATTGAATTTGTATGTTCTCTAATAAAATTAGGGTTTAACAAGAAAAACCTTAAGGGATCATGTTTTTGGTGTTGAACAAGAGTTTATTTTTTCATTGAATGAATGATTAGTATCTAATTACTTAAGTTATAACTTAATTATTTTAACTCGTAGTGCAACTGGCCCATTCACCTAGTGTTTATCAGTTAAATCAGTTGTGTTCATTATGACATCCCTTCACATCACTGTTTTTGTTTACCATAGCCTTGAGAAATTCACAATGTGAAATGAATTCATCACTACACTCTTTCACATCACAGTTTGAGTCTTCACTAACAAATTCATATTCATGATATGTGATAGAAACTATGGGCTTTGTGGCAACTCCACATTGAAGCACTTGAATCCTTCACATCACATATTCATTCTTAATGTCATGTGAAAACCTACAAAGTGTGATGGTATATGGGTTTGGATGTGTGTTGAGTCATCATTGAAATGTGTTGTTCCTTTATATCACATTTAGCATTCTTCATGCTCTATGCAAACTAGAGACATGAAACAGTTAGTGGATTGTGACATCAACTAGACTAGCAATTGTACCTTTGTGTACAATGGGTACACCAAAGACGTGTAAATTTTAGCTAATTATTTTGTGCTTATTCAATGGTTCCATTAATGATATTAAATTTACCCAGTTGGAACTCCAATTTTCCTATTTGGGGAAAGAAAATTTTTCCCATCTTATAGTTGCAATGAAGAACAAAAAGTTTGATGACCCAACGATAGTGAAGGATATAGAAAATATGAGTAGCTTAGCCTAAATAAGTTAACATGATGGTTGCAAAACTTGGAATCACCAATACAGTCTCTCAACCCAAAAAGGATATAAAACCAAGAACAAACAAATGGGAAAGGTTATGAAGCATTAAAAGTATGTTGTAATAACATGAATATTATTGAATGTATGGAACAAATATGAATATTTGAATGAATATAAATAGAAATAAAAGACATATGAATGAGCACACAAAGGGAAATCATGTGAATGCCTCATAACCATGATGACATAAATAATTACATTAATTTATTAAAAATTTATGGGACACTGTGTAGATTGAATGCTGAATATAGTAAACAGTGATTGTGATATTCATTTATTGGTATTGTTACATATTAAAAAGTGTATTAAGTCTACAAACTTCAATACAATAATAGAAGAGAATTTTTACAATAATCTATGATAGGTTTCATCAATTAGTTCATATAATCCATGTTGCAACCTGCATATAAGACGAAGAAATAAATTAGATATGATGGAGGTTAACCACAGATTTAAAGCTAATTTATTCTAGAAAACAAAATAATGAGGAACAAATAAAATATTAAATTATGAATTGAAGAGAGCACAAAATGTAGCCTAGTTTGTAAATTTTTAAAACAAAATTTAATATTGTATATGCCTCTACCCTACTGACAAATTTATGCCAAATATTTTCAATATCAATAGTTAAGAGAAAGTCAATCTTTAATATTATTTAATGAAAAAGTATACCAAGCTACAGATCCTCATGTTTTGAGCTTAGAAAAAAAATAATATGCAAGATCATATACTTTGCATGTCTTTGAATTAGGACAGTAAATATGTATGACTATGAAATAACAAATGAACTAATAACCATTGGTAGTTTTGTAAAGGTTAATGAATATTTGACTATTTTCATGACTAATGACTAGTAAAAAACTTATGTATAAGTAAATGATTCTTACACAAATCCACATTACTTTTACAAATTCACATGTCATATTATGTAGGCCATTGAAAGGTACAAGAAAGAACATCACTAAAAACATACTAGAGAGGAATGGAGAGCAAGAAGGAATTAAAGAGAAGGTAGAAATATTTACCATTGTGATAAAACTTTGCAAGAGAGAGGTCAAGTACAAACAATCATTGCAATATAAGATGTTGAAACTTTTTTTCTGTTGTAGTTTCTAGCCATATGATCCTGGTAGACCAGTTGTCTTTTGTTTCAGCTATGTGTACAAACCCCTATTATGTTGGGAATGTGTCACAAGGTAGTGAAGATGAAATATGCAAGTCAAAAAAAAATCCATCCATAGATTTGAAACTTTGGAAAAGAAAGAATAAGTTTGTAGCAAACCTTTTTTGTAGATGGGGCATCGTTGAAAGAGTCATGGTTTAGAGTTAAGCAGTGCAGGTGGCAGGCCTACAAAGTGAATGTGGAATGCAAGGAATGGATTAGTTACTCATTGTAGGCACAACTATGTATAGAACAATAATGTAGACTTTGGAAGACAAAGCAGTAAGGAATTATAGAACTAACATGTATTTCTCTTGTTGAAGAGTATCAAAGAATGTCAAGAGACTGAAGCTGTTAGTTTTGACAATTGAGCCTACTCTTTCATCCTTTGTGCAACATAAGGGCTTTGTTGCATGTGTGTGTATCTTTGTATTGCAAATACAGGGTGGATATAAAGACCTCCAAGTTGAGTGAATCTTGAAATAGCTATGAATATCAACCCTTGTCAATCAATGTTGTTGATGTCAATAGTTTCCCTTTCAAGTCTAAGGCCCTGTGATTTGTGGATGGTTAAGGTCCATGACATTTTAAGTGGAATTTAGCATCGACAACCAAAACTCAATGGGGTGATAGGGAATGTGTTGGATTGTTTGGATCCCGGGAAGGCCCTATGTAATTCTTGAATCGAACAAAAAAAAATAAGGGCAGTTGGTGTGGCTTTTCTCTCTCCTTGTAGACAATTTATTTGACTTGTTCAAGAGCATCATTGACAAGGCCTATAACAGTCTAGATATTAAAACATAGCATAACCTTTTTTTTCACACACAATAGAATCTTAGATTGGATTTGTTCATCATCTGGATGTGAGTGTAATGAGCTCTCTAGTTGCTCTATAGTGGATAAGGCAACAAGCTGCGCTAGAGATAGCAACATGTGCTTATTATGGAGTGAGACCATTTCATTAGTTGTGAAAAGATGTATGGATGATAATAAAGGACTTTTTTTTGTGGTTGTTACTATTGAGCTTGACCGTGACATTAGTAGTTGTCAATCTACACATGTAGTTTCAGCCTTCCTCAAATTACACAAGAGTTCACAAAATAGAAATTGAGTGGTATCTCTCTGCTTTGGCAAAAGATTTTTTTAAGTGTAATAATTGTTTGGAAGGTTTTCCATAGTGTCTCATCATAGGAAGAATAAGAGTACATAGGAATGTCTTTGACTAGAG
Organism: Sequoia sempervirens; assembly: GCA_007258455.2. Taxonomy (NCBI): domain Eukaryota; kingdom Viridiplantae; phylum Streptophyta; class Pinopsida; order Cupressales; family Cupressaceae; genus Sequoia; species Sequoia sempervirens. Next base: position 307,270,112 of record VDFB02058242.1, on the reverse strand, counting down.
GTAGTTGGCCCAAGTCACTAAAGAGAAGGACTAAACATCCTCCAAATAGTTTTTGGTTATGTGAGGGGAAAGCTTCACACAAACGAATTTCAATGTGTTCTAGAAACTTTGGGCCAATCAATCTCATTTCATCTATCAAAATGTAGGAAATGAAGTACATGTTCTCTTGGAAGCTTGCTAGTGTTTTTCCCTACAAGGGAGCCATCTCTTTGATGGGTATCTAAAGAGAAGAATGAATTGTTGATGCTCCATTGTTGAATGTTTTAATGCTTGTAGGTACAAGAAGTAATAGCGATGTCTAACCATTTGGAGCTGAACCATTGAGTGCAAAGGTGATCTTTTTTATTAGATGAGACGTCTTTCTAGTTCTTACAGTTCCTTGACCAATTTTTTTTAGTGGTGGTTGTTAAGTGGTGGAGGTTAGATACGACAACACTAAATCCAATGCTTTTTTTGTTTGACTAAAAGGTCATGCACAGTATATACATTGGGTGGACGGGGGACTTGAAATGTTGTGCAATTTGAGTCTAAGAAGTTGGTAGCTAAAAATTGTTGTATTCGATTTATGGAAGGACTCTCCCAATCATGGTAAAAGTCTATTTCATGGTTACCAAGCATGTCAAGTTCATTAAGTTGGAGTGGATGACTTGGGTGTACACTTGACAAAACTTTCCAATTAGACTGGTTGCATTGTTGTCATTGTACCTCGTCATTCAATGGAGTGCTAGGGTCAAGATCAGCGACTGTTTCTAGTTCAATGCATCACACATTCCATGGATGATAAGTGCATGCCAACCTCTCCCAATTTTCAACAATTTGAGCAGTGGATGACCCACAATCATTTGCAATGTTACGAAATGGCTTGTATAGAAACAATTCACTCCAACAAAATTCATGAAATATTGGGTCATTCTTTGCAAGAATGCATGTGAAGCATGGAGATACTTGAACAATTTCTTTCATGGAACACTCTTTCGATTGGTGCACTTTATGAGTTTCTTTGAAGCTCCAATTTTGTGTGACATCAATTAGTTCCATTGTCTCTAAACAAATAGGTTGCGCCATGTGTGCATCAATGTAGTTTGTGTTTGTTGATGTGGATATTGGTGAGAGTGGCATTTGTTGATAGTGTTTCTAGTTTACATTTAAAGAAATGAACATCCTACTATATAGGTAGAGTGGTAGTTTGAGTAAAAGGTGGAAAATTTCTTGGGCACTAATATCATGGTCCATGAGGTTTTCAACAAGCATTTTTCTTCAAGCTATCGGTGTTGGCTTGTTAGGATTAAAATAGGTCAAAATACGAGAAAGCATTTCATGGTATTTTTCAGATTTGGTTTTTTCTTTTACTCCATATTTTTATATATATTTGAGCATTGCATCTATTGTGAGAATGAGTAGGCAATCTACATTTTCTCACCCAATAGAGAAGATAGTGGGGTTGTGAAGATTCAAATGGTCATCATTATGAGAAAGGATATGCTTTGGCTGGCCACTATCATTTGAAAGGCTTGAGATGTATTGGATGAGCCAAGGGGCTTTGTAGCGGCATTCAAGGGTGGCTCATTTTTTTTGCAAGCATGTGTTCAAGGTACAACATGTATGGTGTTGAACACAGTTGAGTAGCTCATTGTAGTCATGTGAAGGGTTGGACAACATAATCATTCTTGTGTCCATTAAGCAAGGGTTGTCAAAGGTAGACCATCAAACCCTTTCATTTGACAGTGGATGGGGGTGTGGGTTCCATGTAGAGACATATTTGTCAATTTATTCAATTGCATTTTATACCGATGCAAGATTATTCCATTGTGGTTTGGCAATATCAAGTGCTTCTTTGAGCGAAAGGAAGCCATGGATGTGTGCAGAACCATGGTGTTTACATTCATACCTGAAGAGTGGAGATTTTAGTAACAAGTGCATAGGAGAAATCTTTAAAAAAAAATGTGAAATATATTTACCTGTACCAGTAGTCAGTTGTGCAAAGAATATTTTCCAAAACCTCTTCATGAAAAGCAGTTAATTTGTGATGCTTGTAAAGTGTAAAGAGGTGTGGGTTTTGCTCAATATTCTGGATCCTCCATTGTGATGCAACTATAGGATTTGTGGGTGTGGTAGACATCATGACACACTATAGGTCTAGCCATTTAGTATCTGCTACACTAAGGGTAAAAAAATATTCAGGAAACCAACTTGAATGACCATGTTTGATACCTCTACCCTATGATGATTCCCAAAGGGGTGCATGCCACATATAGTCAAGCCAATCTACATAACCTAGTCTGTAAGCTTTTCATCTGGAAGGTCCTTTAATCTTTGGTAGAGGGAAATTATTGGTGTTGGTAGACTACATTCCAAGTGTTTTTGAACAAAAACAGAAGTCGTTGCTTGGCTTCGATGGTGTATAAGGATATTAAGTATAAAGTATCTAAACCGTGGGTGTTGGCCGAACATATTATCATGGTATCTCAAAAGATGGAGCACATATTCATGTAGCTTGACCTCTTTCATATTTTTTTGCTTGAATGTAGTTGTTCCCTTTTGAAACAATGTGGGGAATTCCATAACAAATAATCCTTCAGTGGTGTATTCATTGATTGGTTTCAAAGAAACCAGTGGGCAATCAATAGCTAGAGTCGGGCATCCTTCCCCTAACTGCAACAAAGCTCACAATTCTTTCACTTTTGTACATGCAGGAGGCAGGTTTGACACAAATGATGTAGTTCACACATTTTCTTGTAATTGTTCTTCATTTGTATTATCTGCTTCCATGAAACTTAGATTTGGGGGATCTACATTTGAGGTTGTTTCATATAGAAGGTTTGATATGTCAGTGGAGGAAATAGGCAAGCATAAGAGAGATGCCTCATCTAATTGTACATCTTTGTAGTATGGGTCATTACAAATCTTATATTTCAAAGCCTCGTGAACACATGAGTGACAAACATAGAATCTATATTATTGAGAATCAAAAAAAAAAATTGTTGACTATGAGTATATCTAGGTCATATATATGTCGAGGTAAATAATTTGCAATTATAGTAATATCTTGGGGAAAAAAAATAGTGTGGCCAATATACTTTAACAGGCCCCCTCTTGCATAAGCAACTTGGAGGATAGGGTTAAATCTTGCTATAAGCATCTCCTTGATTTGAGTTAGTTGTTGCAAACAAGCAGGATGCTCACCTGGGTCCATGTTGTTCTGCTTTGAGAAGCGATTGCCATTTTTTTCTGAAATGCATCTTGTACAAGCAATACGACCATTCACTTTCCTAGTTCGTATTCCTCGAATTCATTCCATGTAGACTTGATAGGTTGTCGAACTTCGAATGAAATGAATCCCTAGCAATGTAATAGTTTGTAGGAAATAGTGGAGGATGTTGGTTTTGGCAGAGACAACAAGGGTGTAATATAGATTGCATATGAGTTGCAGGTGGTTGTAATATACACTACATATGAGTTGCAAGTGACTGTAATGTGGATGGGTTACTGGAATGAATGAGTGTGGAAAAGGTAGTTCTGTCATGGAGGTTGTGATGCTTTTCTCATCTCCCTCTATTAATAGAATCCTTCTTTGCATGGTACCATTAGAGTTGTAGTTGGTTACAATGAATATGCTTTGCTTGCATCATCTCTTCTTTGTTTTCCATGATAGGCATTGTTTGGGATCATAGCAATGCAATATTAATTAGCAGTAGTGCAAGACAAGTATAATTTTGGTGTGTGACATTGACTTCTTACATAGAGAAAAAAACAATAGGCTACAAAAAAACCTATGTGTGAGTGAGGGTGGTTGTGTTTAAACTTTGTGTTGTTGTGCATAGAATTAGTTGTATGTAATATAACTACTTGTATATAATATGAATGGCCATAACGCTTGCAATAACAACAATTTTTTTTGACACAACTTTATTGAAAATAAGAAGATTGAATAATATCCAACAAGTGCAAAAGATAACCATGTTCATATAAAAATAATAGACTTTGTATTGCACTTTGTTGAAAATTGTAGGCAACCATGTTTACAGACAATGTTATTGATTGTAAAAAGATGTATTAAATATAAAAAATAGTATAGCTAACTCAAGGCCATTCTTATTGGAAATAGTAATACTCTATATTTAGTGTCGATCTAGACTCTTAAGAGGCTTTGAATTGGGCTACTTTTTTTTTCGAAATGATGCATTCTTTTTTCATTTGATCCATTAAAATCAATAATGGACATCAACATAATTGCATTTTATTTTTATATGGGTTTAAATGAACCAAGATTGTTTTAACTTTTATCTTCACTACCAATACTTACAACATCTTTATCATGGCCCTATATCTATTATTTTCCTTTCTTTTGCGAAATTTTTGATAATAAGAGATGAAAAATGACATGCATCGACTCCCTTTAACTGAAATATAACTTTGAACTAAAGTGTTTTGTAGCATTTAAATGTATTTCTACCTATCTTATAGAAGATTGATTTATGTAATTTCTAAGTTTGAAAAATAGTTAAGGCAACTATTTTTCAAAATGTTTGATTGAGAGGAAAATTATTTCCCTTCTACAAGTTCATATCAGCATGCTCAATAAAGCATTTTGGTAATCATTCTATTGTGTTTTATTGTATGTACTATAAAGGAATCCAGTTACATAATATATTAGTTTATCTATCAATAATTCTTCTAGAAACCCTGATTGTTTCATTGTGCGTATTGGTGGGTTCTAAATTTTTTAATTAGATCAAGAAATGCAATAGACAAGGAATTTATTTATTATGTATTTAATACATAGAAGTTGTGATGGACAGGTTGATCATTCGATTGCATTTTTTTCTCTTCAAAAATGGCTCTTCCACAATTATTTAAAACCAATTAAATACATGGGATATGAAAGTCATAAACACTTTTTATTGATTTTGAAATGTGAAAATATTGGAATCACTTAGAATTTAACATTACAAACTATTTATTTATTTTGAAGTGTTAAAACATTGGAATAACTTAGAATTTAACATTACAAACTATTTATTTTTTGTGTACTAAATAGATAGAAGTTGTGATTTAGTAGTTTCCCTATTTAGTTTATTTTATTTTGGTTTTTTTACGAGGAGCGTTGCTAAGAGGGAGGGACTTTTTTTTGAGATTTTTGGGCCAGGGAACAATTAGAGATCAGTAATTTAACAATAGAAACTGGCTGCAATCTTTTCACCTATACCTGCTAATTCAACTACCCCCATGAGGATAGTAGGGACACAAGGATACATGGCTCTGGAATATGTCAGGACATGAACCTTTGAGATATGTGACTAAGGCCAATAGGTGACTAAGTGAAGAAGAAAATAGGGATCTAACACTATGTATTACAAATTTCAGCATTCATATTGCTTTTGAAAATATTCTATAGAAAAATCAAAAAACCAATGTCATCTTGCCTTATTGGGATGCTCAGTTGCATCAATTAAATAACATCATTTTAAGGCATATGTGCTTGGTATCTATAAAAAACCAACACATAATAAGTTTGTTATTAAGAGTAGTTTCAAGCACGCCTTAGAGGATGGTAGCTTTGAATTTTTTTACATGGGCTTTATGATATGGATCACAAGTTTGAAAGATTCTCTATATATTGTTTTCCCCTAATATGTTGTTTGGGGGATTAATTGTATTCAAACAAAAATGGGTCCCCTATAGTCATGTCCTTCCAATTATCCCTATTGATCTTTGACTCAAAATAATGTCTCTTTCCATGTGGAATGCAAACACATTTCACATGATTTTAATAATCCCTTCCTTTTCCATGTAATCTAGCTAAAAATAATCCTTGTATCTTATGGTTGCATCATATTAGAATAGTGTTATAGGTGTAATAAATTTAAAGGCTAGCCTACAAATTTTTTTCATAGTATGGTTTGGGTCAAGAGGTGGGGAATGATCAAATTCACAACCTTCACCAAGGTTCTATTTGTCCAAGCTCGTGGGCACCTCAGAGTGGCCACAATGACAACCTGTAGATAGGGTTTTTAACTTTTTAATTTATCTTTGTAAACCATGCAAAAAATAGGCTCTAATATTATGAACCCAAGCCCAACCCTATGTATACTTATAGTTCCACCATAACTTTTACCCTAAATTTTTTCCACTGTGTGTGACTAAGTGGTAAATCTTGATTGATGTAACAGTGAAAATATTTTTTTTTGGAGTGAATTTTTTAGAATGGAATAAAACAAAATAGAGAATGATTTGGCAGCATACAGATTAAAAAAGAAAGATCTCCAAAAGTTGACTGGCACGCGACTTACCTCCAAATTCTACACAAATATGTCTCGTTGTCAACAATGTCGAAGAGAGAAAATAGGTAGAGTTAGCAGGAAAATTGTTTACTACTTCAATCTATTCACAACAAACAAAAAGTAAGAAATCTTATAAATAGGGCATGATAAAAGCTTGAAATTTTTTGTAGTTGTAAATGTATCTGAGTGAACTGTTTATAATGGAATAAAACACAACAAAGAATGATCTAGCGGAGTACAGATTAAAAAAGAAATATCTTTGAAAGAAAACTGGAAAGTGACTTACCTCTAGATTCTACACAATTGTGTCTTGTTGTCAACGATGCCGAAGAGAGAAAATGGGAAAAAAAATTTGGAAACCCTACCAAAGAAGAAATCGCTTACTACTTCAATCTATTCACAAAAAACAAAAAGTAGAGTGTTTCTGCGTGAAAGAAATTTAGGGTTTGAGAAAAATGCATAAGGTGGAAAACAAGAGTAAATGTATCAAATAGCACAGGGTACACCAACTCGCATTCATGGTAAATGCATGAATAGGGCAGAAGGGAAAATGACAAGAAACGATCAACAATGAAGATCTACCCTATTGTGTTGCACCCTTTGTCTTGCGATTTGAACCATTGATAGGTGAAATGGGTTGGGAGAACTTCATTGAGGGAACACCTTCAACATAATAAATGGAAGATCTGATTGCATTACCTATTGTATTCGCATGTCAGTTTTAATTCTCTATAGCACAAAGAAATTAGCAATATGTGATGATAGTGCAATATGATGCAAACATGATAGGTGGCGATGTGTGATTGCATCACTCAGGTTATCCCCATAAATATTGTGAATTTCCTTGTTGAAGCATTTGAGTGATAGGAAAATGTTTGCGATGACAATGGTGGGTTCTCTATTCAAATTATCCATGGATCGATAAGACGACACATGTTACAAAATAGATATCCACTTTGGGAAAAACAACTTCCCCTTCACAAAAATAAGTCTGCTATCTTGGGAGGTTTGCACAATGGATATCTATTATGTGTATATAATGAATATATGCTATCAAGAACACATACATACTTAGACTTTTTTTCTTTACATATATTAAAATCAATATATATTAATATATATAATATAATATAATGGATATGTGTTCTTGAAAGAAAAATGGATATCTGTTTTGTAGACCACCTGCCACAGATTGTGCAAAGTCATGAATGACTTTGATCAAAATGGATATTCATTTTTATGAATAAAATAGATATCCTTCCTTTTTACAAAACGGATATATTTTTTTGTTTACAAAATGGATATCCATTTTGTGAGAGTTTAAAAAATAGATAAAAGTCATTTTTTCCTATTTAAAGAGCCCCCACATTCTCTACTTTGTCGGGAATATCATGATTTCTACACATTATAGATAAGAATTCACTTTTGGAGCACTCCTTTTCACAAAAAAATTATTCTTTCAATCATTTGGTACTTGTTGGGTTGGGATAATGGGAAGCGGCAACCATTGCCAAGCAAAAAGGAAGAGGAAGTGTCAAGCGGAGGCAATTGAGGAAAGCAAAGAGAAAGATGGAGAAAGGAAGAGGTTGGAAAGAAGAGGTATGTCAAATTATCTTCAAGGAGAAGGCTCCTCTTTACCTTTAAGTGAAATTCAAAGCGACCATGATATTGAATTTGAAAATATTTAATAAGAAATTAAAAAAATTGTATGTATGAAAATGAAATTCAAAATGTTGAGCATGAAAATGAATTCAAAATGTTCAACACAAGGTTAAAAATATTGAACAATAAATTGAAAATGTTGAACATGAAAATGAAATTCAAAATGTTGAGCATGAAAGTGAAATTAGAAATTTTCAACACTCGGTTGAAAATATTAATGTTGAACATGAAATACGTAAAACTAAAATAATGAATGTCAATGTATCTCATAATTATACAAGAAGAGAGGATATTTGTGAAGAAGAAAATGAATTCCTAAATCCAACTATTTGTAATGAATCCAATGAAAATGCTCAACATTTAAGAACCCCTAAATGGTTACTAAAACTGCATGAGAACATAATAGATAATCTTGATGGGAAAAGGTCATTGTAGTGTAGAAAAAAGTAGCCCTTATTCACACTTAATTTGAGAATGAACAATTAATGATAAAGTGGACCTAATTATTCCTTATTTATGGCGTTCTAAACTTTATCCTAACACTTTCACACTCAACTAGGCCTTTATTAATTAAGAGGGATTATTTATGCCTTAATTGGTCCTATTTTGCATCCACAAACCGATTTAATGCATCTTTGCAAGGATAATCTTGACACTTATCAAATAACCAATCATAATTCAGTGTTTTGGGTCATGTTTTCTATATGTGGTGATCTATAACTCATACACCACCTTGGGCGTATGAGTCCCACCTAGCTCTTGGGACCTAATTTCAAGTTACATATTAAAAAAGACACTCCTAGAAATTTGTGTCCCGAGTTTTAGCTACTGGGATTCATATGCCACAACTGGCGTATGAGTGTTGCTTTAACTTGGACCTATTTTTATTCAAATTCTTGGTAGTATTTTATTCTCCTAAATCTGATGTTGTCTTGTAGTGTTGTAATTTTGAAAAATTTGGCATAAACAAGTATAAATACAAGTTTATTTCACATAATTTCACCTAAGTTATTCTAGAATTCTATAAGAAATCAAGAGTCAAGAATCCTAAGACTTCAAAAGAGAATCATAGAGTATCCAAGAGAATTTCTAAGGCATTAAATGAAACATTTCTTCATCATTTGTTGTAGCAATTTAAGAACCATCATCATGTCAAAGATAGTTCATCAAGGATGTTGTAGATCTAATGTTATTATGTAGCATTTAAGATCCAAGTTAATCATTCTCTCATATCCAATTCAAGATAAAGATCCACATTCTACATGGTCACTTCACATTAGATTATTTATTTACATTTCAAGAAATCATTCAAGGTATCATTGTTCATGTTTCATGTTCACATTCATATTTTTTTGTTTCATCGTAATGTTTAATTACCTAAATGGGGTTTGACCAAGGAAAACCCCCATTTCCTAACAATCAACAAGTTTTTTTCTCTCTCTCTACATGTATGATTATAGATCAAGTAGTTTTGGAGCTTGAATATACCTTTGAAGACTAAGTTGCAAGATTGAGAAAAGTTATCAAGTTGTTAAGAGGTTTCCATTTTCATGAAAAGTCACCCATAGGCCAGAATTTAGGGTTTTAGACTCAAATATTTGACAGGAGAGAAGCCACAAGAGATCATCAAAGAATACTAAACTTTCATCCAAAACCTAATACTAGGACTAAATTGCCACCATGGGTGTATGAGTCCCAGTACTTCATTTTTCTAGATTTCAGGAGATCCAAATCAATCACTATGAGATTCCAATTTCTGCATAGAAACCCTAGTATGGGCCTAAATCACCCAGATTGGCATATGAGTCCCAGTAAGCATAAAAATTTGTAATTTTTGGGTTTCAAAGATTGTTTTGATCAGATATTTCCTTATGTTAGTGATGCAAGATAGGGTGATATTAGAATCAAGCAAGCTGATTCCAATTGGTTTGCAAGCTTACAATCACCTTCTAGTGTATCTTCTTATGATAACACAACTATTGGCTTGTAGCCATGGAGACACATTTATTCAACTATATCTCCACCTAATAATATTTCTTCAATTGATGAACATACTTTTAGGAATCCAATATGTTGTTATACAACATATCAAACCCTTTCCAAGGGTTGTTTTGAACCAACACTCTAAAAATAGCCCTCCAACATTGCTCCTAGGCCTAATTAGGCATCTTTTTCAAAGGAGTTCTATGTTTCCTTTCCACATAGACTTATAAACATTCAAAAACATGTACCACCAATCACCAAACCTCCAATTCCATAAATATTTTCCATTGTACACTTCAAAAATGTCACTGTCCTACACAAACCAATGAATCCATTCCTTGACATTCACTTGTCAAGATTATGCATGTGCTAATTCTTCATCGATGATACCACCCTACATAATAACCATGAAAAACCTAAACCTAACTTCTAAAATTCCCATTCCACCAATTTATTGAACTACTCTGTGATGGAATGACCTTTATAACTCCATTTTTCCTTCAAACCCTAGGAAACCCTAATAATCAACCAACTTAGAGAAAATTTTCCTTTTCTCCTTTGGTTCTTAATGAAAACCTTCCAAAATACTGAAAATGTTTTTGAGGAATTTTAAACATATTTTCAACATCAAACAATGGCCACAATATAATTTCAAAAGGCCTGACTATTCAACTACCAACTTCCATCAAAATTGGTAAAATAACACTTAATCTACTTTTACAAAAATGTAACATTTTTAAAAAATATTGACACCACAAACCTAGAACTCCTCATGACACCATTTACATCATGCTTTTAGTCACTTTAACCTTATTATATCATGAAAATGACACTTTATTCAAACCTAGACTCCCCTGACAACTGTATCCAAAATTTCACATTGGTGCTCCTGCACAATACACCCAGAAAGGAAAAAAATTGTTCCTCCTAATGAAATGAGGTTTGTAACAGTAACCCCATGTTGTGCAATGTCTTCTTTAGACATCCAAGTTGCATTTCTTCAGGTAATCCAAGCCATTTGACCAAGTTTTCTTTATATATCTTCCTCCTTGTCCTCTTCACCTCCCTTGAATCCAAGATAGCTTCAAGTTGCATAGGTTGAGTAGGTGGGAGATCTTTGATCCACTCTCCCTCATCATTCTTTGTTGCACCTATTTCTTCTCCTACAAAAACAAATCCCTTGAAGCGATATAAGTCAATTACATTGAAAATTGGTTATATGGCAACTCCTTGTAGGAGTTCTATCTCATATGCATTGTTCCCATATTTGTGGACCACCTTCCAGGGTCCTATTTTCTTCATCATCAACTTTGTATACTTTCCCTTAGGAATTCTCTCCGTTCTTAGATGTTCCCATACTAGATCACCCACTTTGAATTGTACCTCCTTTCTTTTCAAGTCTTCTTTCTTTTTATACTTGTCCACATTCTGATCAAGTGTCACCTTAACCTACTTGTGTATATCATGTGTAGCAACTACAAAATCCTCTCCTTGACCACTCCTCTTGTTCACCCCACTCAAGTCTCTTAACTCATAAACACCCGATGGATGCATTCCATAGACAAACTAAAATTGACTCCTACCAATACTCCAGTTGACTGATTCATTATATGCATACTCTTCCTATGGCAAGATTAAGTCTTATGATTGATTGTGTTCCTTGGTTAGACATCTCAGTAGATTTCCCAAAGACCTATTAACAACCTCATTTTTCCCATCCGTTTCAGGATGGTAGGAAGAACTGAAGGTTAAGTTAGTCCCCAAATTCCTCCATAATTTTCTCCAAAAATGGCCAATGAACTTTGAATCTCTATTAGACACTATTGACAGTAGCATCCAATGAATTTTTAAAACATCCTTAAAGAACAAACTTGCAATATGGGAGGCATCATTAGTTGAATTGCATGGAATGAAGTGTGCCATTTTACTAAACCTATCTACCACAACATATACACTATCATAGCCCCTTCAGGTTCTTGGCAGAACCAAGACAAATTCCATACTTATTGCTTCCCATGGTCTGCTTGGTAAGGGAAAAGGTTAATACAAACCAGCATTTGAGCTTGTCCCTTTAGCTCTTTGACATATGACGCATATTTTTGTTGGAAAATAAAGGACAAACAACTAAGATTAGGGGGGTATCAGTTGTCACAAAATATTTAAACTTTTCAAACTTAACCTAATTTTAATCTCAGATCTAATGAATTAACAATAAACCATAAACAATAAGCACATTAGAAACATAGAGAACACCAATATTTTTTACATGGAAACCCTGTTAGGGGAAAAACCATGGTGGATGTTAGTCCACAATATTATACCTTGTTAAAAGTATGAAGAAGAATAATGGGAATGCACATGCATTCAGGCACACTACCTAGAGCTCACTGCTCAAATACAAGAGGGCTCACTACCCAAAGAAGACACATTGTCTTATAGAAATTCAGATTAGATCCGCAAGGTATGAACTGAGAAAATAGATTCTACAAAAGCCTAATTGCAGTTTTGGTTAAGCACAAAAACACTCCTTCACACTTTTCTCAAACTTCTTCACACTTTACAATCAAATGATTAGATCACTATTCGTACACTTTCTCTTCCTCTACTCACAGACACACTAACTTCATACAAACAACCGCTCTTATATATCCGCAACATGAATTTTCATCAACAACTTGGTCGGCCAAAATAAAATATGAAATATGAAACATATACACATTGCCAGCCCAAATTTACAAGTAAATTTTCCATGTGAATGAAACACCATCAGCCAATATTATAATGAAGACTTAAAACAACCTCCTCGAGTGCACCAAATATTCAAATTTTAATCTCCAAGGATCCACAACACATTACATCCACCATGCCAGAAGAGAACATAAAAACCCAAACACACAAGAGAAAAATCATTGACCACAAACACATGCACTGATCAACACAGATGTGCTAAAAAGATAGAGCATGATCTAGAAAGATCCACAAGCACCAAGAATCAATAGAGAGACATCCACAACAACTGAAATTACTAGAATCACATCAACTTCAATCAAGAACACTAACTAAAACCACATAAAAATTTTCATAACAAAATTGTTCATAACACGATGAAATCCTCACACGAACCTCTAAAACTTCCAGTGGATAAACTAGATACATCTAGAAATAAACCATTTAATCCACAATGATTGATCATCAACGTACTAAGAAAGACACCTTCATGACCTTCATTGTTCCACTATCAACCTGCAACACTTTCTCTTACAATTTTCTCAATATCCTCAACATATACATCCTTCAATACATTAATGCTAATAGTGTTGACATCAATGAAAACCAAATATCAACAACACAACCACAACATCCAACAATCTCCCCCTTTGGCATTGATGGTAACACATGATGTGAAAAATACCATCAACACAACTACGCTTACTCCTTTAGGTTTTGACTCTTCTCCTCAACTCTTCCACATGATCTTCTCCTCACAAGGCTCTTCTCCTTAGATAATCACTAGTTTTTCACATTACTCTTCTCCCCCTTTGACATCAATGGCAAATATAAGAATTATCTTTCCACATACAAGCTCTGATACTAATTGATGGAAAAACAAGGATAGACAACTAAGAGGGGGTGAAACATTTGTCACAAAATATTTAAACTTTTCAAACCTAACCTAACTTTAATCTTAGATTTAACGAATTAACAATAAACCACAAACAATCAGCACATCAGAAAAATAGAGAACACCAAGATTTTTTAAGAAAAAACCCTGTTAGGGGAAAAACCACGGTGGATGTCAGTCCACAATATTATACCCTGTTAAAAGTATAAAGAAGAATAATGGTAATGCACATGTATTTAGGAACACTTCCTAGAGCTCACTCATCAAATACAAGAGGGCTCACTGCCCAAAGAAGAAACACTATCTTTCATAAATTTAGATTAGATCCACAGGGTATGAATTGAGAAAATAGCTTCTAAAAAAGCTTGATTATAGTTCCAGTTAAGCACATAAACACTCCTTCACACTTTGCTCAAACTTCTTCACTCTATGTTCTCCAATCAAATGATTAGTTCACTATTCAAACACTTGCTCTTCCTCTGCTCTCACACACACACACTAACGTCATACAAACAACATTTCTTATATAACCAAAACATGAACTTTCATCAACAACTTTGTCAGCCAAAATAAAATATGAAATATGAAACATATGCACAATGTCAGCCTAAATTTACAAGTAAATTTCCAATACAAGTCAAACACCATCTGAAAATATTATAATGAAAACTTAAAAAAACCTCCTCGAGTGTGCCAAACATTCAAATTTTAATCTCCAAGCATCCACAACACATTACAACCACTATGGCAGCCAAGAACATAAAAACCTAAACACATAAGAGAAAAATCACCAACCACAAACACACTGATCAACACAGACATGCAACAAAGATAGAGCATGATCTAGAAACATCCACAAGCACCAAGAATCAACATAGAAGAATCTACAACAACTAAAATTACTAGAATCACATCAACTTCAATCAAGAACAATAATTGAAACCATAGAAAAACTGTCAGAACACAACTATTCATAGCACGATCAAATCCTCACTCAAACCTCTAAAAATTTTGGTTGATAAACTAGATACACTCAACAATAAACCCTTTAATCCATAATGATTTATCACCAATGTACTAAGCAAGAAACCTTCATGACCTTCAGTGTTCCAATGTTAACATGAAACACTTTCTTTTACAATTTTCTCAATATCCTCGACATATACAACCTTCAATACACCAATGCTAATACTGTTGACATCAATGATAACCACATATCAGCAACACAACCATAGCATCCAAAATCTCCCCCTTTGGCCTTGATGTCAACACATGATGTGAAAAATACCATCAAAATAACTACACTTACTCCTCCTTTAGGTTTTAACTCTTCTCCTCAACTCTTCCACATGACCTTCTCCTCACAAGGCTCTACTCAGATAATCACTAGTTTGCACATTACTCTTCTCCCCCTTTGACATCAATGCCAAAGATAAGCATTAACTTTCCACATACAAGCTCTTATACCAATTGTTGGAAAAACAAGGACAAACAACTAAGAGGGGGGATGAATCAGTTGTTACAAAAATATTTAAACTTTTCAAACTTAACTTTAATCTTAGGTCTGATGAATTAACACTAAACCACAAACATTCAGCACATCAAAAACACAGAGGACATCAAGATTTTTTATGTGGAAACCTTGTTAGGGAAAAAACCATGGTGGATGTCAGCCCAAAATATTATACCCTATTAAAATTATAAAGAAGAATAATGGGAATGCACATGCATTCAAGCACACTACCTAGAGCTCACTACTCAAATACAAGAAGGATCACTACCCAAAGAAGACACATTATCTTATAGAAATTTGGATTAGATCCACAGGGTATGAACTAGGAAAATAGCTTCTACAAAATCCTCATTATAGTTCCAGTTAAGTACATAAACACTCCTTCACACTTCACTCAAACTTCTTCACACTCTGCTCTGCAATTGAATGATTAGATCACTATTCACACACTTGTTCTTCCTCTACTCGCACAAACACGCTAACTTCACAAAAACAACTGCTCTTATATATCTGCAACATGAATTTTCATCAACAACTTCATCGACCGAAATAAAATATGAAATATGAAACATATACACAATGTTGGCCCAAATTTACAAGTAAATTTTCAATGCAAATCAAACACCATTGGCCAATATTATAATGGAGACTTAAAAAAATATCTTCGAGCATGCCAAACATTCAAATTTTAATCTCCAAGGATCCACAACACATTACAACCACCATGTCAGAAAAGAACATAAAAAACTACAACACACAAGACAAAAATCACCAACCACAAACACATTGATCAACGCGGATGTGCAACAAAGATAGAGCATGATCTAGAAACATCTACAAGCACCAAGAATCAATAGAGAAGCATCCGCAGAAACTAAAATTACTATAATCATATCAAATTCAATCAGGAACACTAACTGAAGCCATAGAAAAAATTTCAAAACACAACTGTTCATAACACAATCAAATCCTCACATGGACCTCTGAATCTTTTGGTGGATAAACTAGATCAATTCAACAATAAACCCTTTAATCCACAATGATTTATCATCAACTTACTGAGCAAGACACCTTCATGCCCTTCAGTGTTCCAATGTTAACATGCAACACTTGATTTTGCAATTTTCACAATATCCTTGTCATATATAGCCTTTAATACATCAATGCTAATACTGTTGACATCAATGACAACCACATATCAGCAACAAAACCACAACATTCAACACCTTATACATACCTTTTCACATTCAAATGCATCTTGGGCCAATAGTAAAATCTTCTAACCTGATCCAAGGTTTTATCATATTCAAAATTCCCTTGTAGGCTCCCACTATGCTTCTCTCTAACTAAATTCTCCCTCATGGAACACCTTGGTATAAATAATTGAACCCCCTTAAAGAGTAGAACTTCTTGCAACAAAAATTCCTCATATTCCTTATGAAATGACCCCTGAGACTGCTTACAAATACAAAATGCATCATGGAAGTCTTCATCATCTTCATACATACCTTTTAGTGAGTCTACACCCACACTTTGGAGTTGCACCTCTTGCACTAGCACTGCCTTCCTACTTAGATCATCTACCACTTTTTTGGCTTGTCCCTTCTTGTTTTTTATGGAGAATGTGTAAGCCTGTAGGTACTCAACTCATTTCATGTGTCTATGGCTTAATTTTTTTGACTATTCAAAAAACTTAAAGCATGGTTGTCTATGAACACCACAAACTCCTTAGGTAGAAGATAGTGCCTCAAATTTTTGAGTTTTTGCACCATGGCATACAATTCTAAATCATAGGATGAATATTTTCTCTTAGCCTCATTCAATTTTTCACTAAAAAATGCAATAGGCTTCCCTTCTTAACTTAACAATGCCCCTATGGCCAAATTACTAGCATCACACTCTATTGTAAATACCTTTTCAAAATCAAGAAGTGTAAGAATGGGTTGATGTGCTGCCTATGTTTTGAGGTACTCAAAGCTTTGATCAGCCTCCTTTTTCCATAGGAATCTGCCTTTCCTTTCTCCCTTAATGGTATCTATCATAGGTGCAACAATGTTATTGAAACCCCTTATAAACTTCTGGTAGAAACTTGGTAGCCCATGGAAGCTTCTAACTTCCCCAACCATTCTCGGTGTAGGCCAATTGAGAATGGCCTCAACCTTCTTTGGGTCCATCTTCAAGTTTCCTCCTGAGATCACAAAGCCCAAATACAAAAGCTCTTTTTTCATCCACTCACACTTCTTGAGATTGATTATCAATTTTTCTTCATGAAGCTTTCCCAAAACTTTGTCCAAGTATTTCAAGTGGTCTTTTCTTCTATTGTCAAATACCAATATGTCATCTAAATACACTAGTACAAACTTGTTAATGAAATCCTTTAGAACCTCATTCATGTGTCTCATGAGTGTGCTAGGAGCATTAGATAGTCCAAAGGGCATCAACAACCATTAATAAATTCCCTCATTAGTCTTCAAAGTCATCTTCCATTCATCACCCTCTCTGATTCTTATCTGGTGATAGCCACTTTTCAAATCTATTTTGGAAAATTAATTTTCCCCTACCAAACTATCCATGAGGTCTTCCATTCAGGGTATAGGAAATTTGTATCTAATTGTTATCTTGTTGATAGCTCTTGAGTCAGTGAAAATTCTCCATTCTCCATCTTTTCTAGGTGCTAAGAGAGTTGGCACAGAACATGGACTGAGGCTCTTTCTCACCAAACCTTTATCTAGTAGTTCTTGCACATAATTTTTGATCTCCTCATTTTGTTGAGGTTTCATCTTATATGTTACTTTATTGGGAAGACTTGCACCAGGGATCAAGTCAATATGGTGGCTTGCATCATGGATTGGAGGCAATGAACTTGGTAGCTCTTTCACTACAATTTTCTCATATCTTTCAAGAAAGGTTTGCACTTCACTTGGGACTTCTTCTCTATCATCTATTGTTGCATCCAATATAGGCTTTCCTACAATGGCAAAACCAACCTCTTCTTTCTCCAAGTCTTTCAAAAATACCTTCTCCTTCACAACCATCACACTAGGACCTTCATGAACCATCTTTTTCAATCTAATATTCATTCTTAAAGCCATCATTTTGTGCCTTTCGGTCATATTTCCAAGGCCTACCAAAAATTAGGTGGCACACATCCATGGGTACAATGTCACATAGTATTTTATCTTTTTAAGGACCTATTGAAAACTCCACCCAAGTCTACTCATTCACAAGACCCCTTATTAAGCCATGAAATCTTATATGGATTAGGATGAGGTATTTCTTTCATCTTAAGTTTCTCTACCATTTCCAAAGCTACAATGTTATTTATAGAACCAAAGTCAATGATTACTTTACATATCTTCCCTTGAGTCTTGCATGTTGTTCTAAATAGAGCCTTCCTTTGAGGGGGTTCCTTTTTTGTTGGTACCTTGATGAGTGTCCTTCTAATCATCAAATCCTCTCCTAGTTCTAGTTTTTCATAGAGAGATGATGAGCCTACACATGAGCCCACACTTTCTTCTTCATCCTCTTCATGACAAGCAGAGTTCTTCTTTCTCCACCTTGAGAACTTGTACCCTATTTTTTCATGAACTTTCAAGTAGGATGTCCATACTAATTGTAGTTATAACACCTCCCTGTGAAGGAATTTTAACCCCTTCCTTGTCAACTAAACCTACCCCTACCTCCCAGTCTTCTACCTTTGAAAGTTCCCCTTGTTTCTCCACTTGATTCTTGAGAATTGCTTTATTCATTTGGTCCTCTTTGAGAACCTCTTCCTCCAAGGTTACCTCTACCCCTAAAACTCTTTCCTCTACCCTTAGATTTCTTTTCCAACCTTCTCTTGATCTTCTCTTCAGTCTTTGTAACCATTTGGAAGCATTATTCCACAGACCTAGGAGTGGTTAAGCTAATTTCATCTTGGATAGTTGAACTCAATCCATTTAAGTACCTAGCCACCTTCTCTTTTTCATTCTCTAGCTGGCTAGAATCTAATAGTAAGATTATGAAACTCTTTAGTATAGGTATCCACATCCAACTCCTTTTTCTTTAGATTTTGCAATCTTCTAAATACTTCTATTTCATAATTATCAAGAAGGAATTCACCCTTTACCTTTACAACCATCTTGTCCCAAGAATTTATCTTGGAATTTCCTTTCTTTGACCTCTCCTCCTAGGTAGAATTCCACTAGGTTAATGGTGGCCCCTTCAATTTTATTTTTGCAATTTTGACCTTCTTGTCTTCTGGCATCTCTTTGTAATCAAACTAATTATCAAGAGCATCAATCCACTCAATAACCTCTTCTCCATCAATCTTGCCACCATACATTGGAAACTCCATCTTTACCTCTTGAGCCTCACCCATGGAAGCCTTGAGCACTTGAAGAAACTTTCTCTCTTAGAGATCCAAATCTCCTTGTCCTATAGGAGGATTCTCTTCTTCTTCGAGGTCACTATCTTGTCCCATCCCCTTATCTCTTATCTCTCTTGTTTCCAGTACTTCCATTCTTGCCAACATGGCTTCTTGGCTCTCTCTTAGGGCTCTAATCTCCCTAGCAAATTGTTCCACTTTTAGGACACATATTGGATGCTCTTCTCACAATCTACTTCACAAAACTCAAATAATTTTCACCAGTTGATCTTGAGCCTAAGCTTTGATACCACCTTATGCAAGACAAGGTGATATTAGACTCAAACAAGTTGATTCCACTTGGTTTGCAATTTTACAATCACCTTCAAGGGTATCTTCCCATGATAACCCAACTATTGGCTTGTAGCCATGGAGACACACTTATTCAACTATATCTCCACCTAATGATCTTTTCTTCAATTGATGAACATACTTTCAGGAACCCAATATGTTGTTAAACAACATATTTTTCCAAGGGTTGTTTTGAAACAACACTCTAAAAACAACCCTCCAACACTAATCCTAGGCCTAGTTAGGCCTATTTTCAAAGGAGGTCTATGTTTCCTTTCCACACAGACTTGAAAACCTTCACAAACATGTAACACTAGTAACCAAACCTCAAATTTCATGAATAGTTTCCACTGTACACTTCAAATATGTCACTATCCTACACAAACCAATGAATTCATGCCTTGACATTCAACTTGTCAAGCTTATGTGTGTGCTAATTCTTCAACCACAATACCACCCTACCTAAAAACCATGAAAAACCTAAACCTTACCTAAAAACCATGAAAAACCTAAACCTTACTCCTAACAGGCCCATTCCACCAATTTATTGAACTACTCTACGATGGAATGGCCTTTATAACTCCATTTTTCTATCAAACCCGAACAATCAACCAAGTTACAAAAAAATTTCCTTTTCTCCTTTGGTTCTTAATGAAAACCTTCTAAATTGGATTCAAAAGAAATATTTTTCATTCCTATAAAATATTTTACAAGTCTTACATCAATTGTAGATTGTACGCGATCTTACAAATTCATAGAACACAAGAATTTGTAGAGAAAACACCAAAAACAGAGTAATATTATATTATTTCACCAAAATCTTCTCATTCCAAACTGTATCAAATGTTTTTGAGGCCTTTTAAACATATTTTTAGCATCAAACAATGGCCACAACATAATTTCAAAAGTCCTGACTATTCAACTACCAACTTCCATCAAAATTGACAAAAAAACACTTAATCTGGACACTTTTGCAAAAATGCAACATTATTAACAAATATTGAAACCACAAGCCTAGAACTCCTAGTGACACCATTTACATCATGTATTTTTTCACTTTGACCTTATTATATCATGAAAATGACACTTTATTCAAACCTAGACACCCTTGACAACTGTAACCAAAATTTCACATTGGTGCTCCTACACCAGTTAGGCGTATTTATTTTTTCCCACACATTATTATTTAAGCTCTCTTAGGTTTATTAGGAGTGATTAATATGAGGACACATGGTGAAATACATTGGCTACATGTGTCACTCTCTCCCTACACATGGGTAGTTGAGTTACACATCCTCTTTTGGCTTGTTGTGCAACCTCTCATAATCACTATTATGTTTTAACCTAGGTAGGTTATGGGTTAGTTGGGTTTCTCACCCACTTCTGGCTTTATGTGCCACCTCTCTCATGTCTTCACTTGAGGAGGTTATCCCACATGTTTTTTCATTTACAAAGTAGGTAATAACCTCCCACCTTTTATTGATATTAGGAGTTAGTGCACCTCTTCAATGTAGTTTCCCTTATTCTTCTATATATGTAGCACTCTCTTCTCACCTTCACCAGCTCCATTAGTTCAGCTAGTTCTACTAGTCTAGTGATTTTTCAATGAGAGTTATGAGAGTATTCTAAAAATTCTCTTGCTTTTTCTACATTGTTCTCTTAGTTCATATGTTCTCTTCATTCTATTATTTGTATCTTTGATCATTTGTTGATTGGAGTTGTATGTGATCTATGACCAACATCAGATTTTGACGCAATTATTACTTTTCGAAGAATCTAACATGGTATCAAAGTGGGTTATCCTAGTATAGCTCATTGTTTTTCTAAATTTATTTTGAGAGATTTGAGACTAATATATTGCTGAAATTTTCCTCAAAAACCAAGTATTCTCTTCTCCTACATCATCAAATGACCTAGAGAATAAGAATAGTTTAAAGGAAAAATAAACATCTATTTAATTTGGTTTATATATGTATGTGTTCCTAGGAGATCTGGGTGATTTCAGCTTTTTGGTAATATTGGAGGCCTTTTCAGCATTTCTAGAGATTCCAAAAGGTTAGAAAAAGTCAAATTTGACTTTTATTTGACCAAAATCAAAGATTGGGGGATACAGTAAAGAAAATTAGAGTTAAAAACTTGATTTTTTACTAGAGCCATTTTTATTTTGGCTTCACAAATCTAGCTTCCACTCCTTTTCAAGAAAAACAATTTCTGGATTTTATTTCCAAAATTGAGAAACCATCTAGGTAGTCATTAAATTTTGCAAAAGGTTGATAAATTTTGCAAAAATCAAATCAAAAAAACATGTCAGTCATTTTTCACAAGAATATTTTGTAACTTTTTTTCAAAACTGCTTAACTTTTTCCTTAGTTGTTACAATTTAGCAAATGAGTATTTGTTGGAAAGCTAGAAATGAGCACTTTCCATCCACGAAGATTTGAGTAAAAATATTTTCCTTTTTCATTCAGATATTGCAGGTTGAATCTGCTGCATTTTTTTATCTTCAACAAGTTTTATCTTTCACTTTTTGTAATCCATTTTTCAAAAAACAAAAAGGTGTAGAAAAGATATTGAAGCGTAAATCATAGCTACAAGGATTTATTTTTCAAATTTAATTTGAAAACTAATTTGTATCAAATATTGTAATTCTGGCTATTAAGAGCCTCAAAAACCTTGTAATCTAGAAAAGCCTTGTAAAAGCACTAATCATAAAGTCCCAACATTGTAATATCTAGGGGGTGATTTTTGAAACTAGTGAAAAGGTGGGGTGTCTAATGTTCTTCTCTTTCGAACTTTTCGTTCTCCTTAGCAATCTTCTTTTGTACAATCATGGATGCATCTACACTTTTATTTTTAACTCCATATCATTATTTTGAATGGAAATATAAGATGATAATATATCTAAAAAGACATGGATATCATCATGTTACAATGGGACTTGAAACTGAACCTAAAGATTATGCAGAAAAGATTAAATGGTTCAACATATGTGATGAAGCCATCAATACTCTATGCATGGTAGTCTCTCCTAACCTTATTTTTCACATTGAATCTACCACTACACCAAATGAAGTGTGGACTAAATTGGAAAGCCTCTTTGGTAAGCATGATGAGTTAAGAGGTCATTAGTTAGAGAATGAACTCATAGGGTTAAGTCCTAGAAATTTTGACACTATATAGTACTTCTTCAAAAAATTGAATTCCATTAGATTATAGTTAGAATAGTTTAGAATCAAGAAGGATGATAAGAAACTGATCTTGAGTATTCTTTCTAAGCTTGGTCCTAACTATTCTATATTTGTTTCCACATTCTATGCTACAAAATGTGCCCTAGGTTCAACCTACAAAATGCCTTCTCTAGATGAATTTGCTACAGAGCTCACTAGGGAGCAAGAAAAATTTGTTCTAATGAGTACAATTAATCCCTCTAAGTCACCTGAATTAGCTATCAATCAAGGCACAAAATAACTAAGGAGAGAAGAAGAAAGATAAGAAATCTGCTACTTCAAAAGTAGATAATTAGACCTCTTCATCAAAAGGTGGTCAACCTAAGAAGGAGAAGGTCAAGTGTTCTTACTGTAAGAGGCTTGGTCATGATGAACATAAATGTTTAAAGAAACAAATTGACCACCTTTCACATCTTCTAGAAAAGAACAATGTCAAGGTGCCTGATTCATTCAAATAGAGTTCACCAAAAGGGTCTTCTAAGGACATAGAAATAAGTAAGGGGAAAGGAAAGGGAAAGGCCCTAGTTGTTTTTGTTTCACAACTAGAGTCTTGGATCATTGACTCAAGTGCTTCACACCACATGGCCTCATCAGAGGATAGTTTTACCTCTTTGGAGCCATGTTATATGCCTACCATATTAATGGGTGATGACACTCATGTTGAAGTGTATGGAAAAGGGTTTGTTGATGTGGGTGAAGGGAAATTTTAGGATGTTCTTTGTGTTCCATCCTTTTCAACTAATCTCTTATCTATTTACTAGATCACTCACACTAGTATTGGAAAGTGGCTTAAGTTCACTCCAAATACAGTGGTAATCAGTGAAATGCATAATGGGTCTATAGTTGTTGTGGGAAAAGTAGATCATTAGTTTAGACTATATCAATTTTCTCACTTTGTTCTTGACTCTCCTTCAATAGCCTTACTCACTCGTGAAAATGAGGTGAGTTTTTTGTGGCATCAACAGTTCAACCACTTGAACTACCATTACTTGTAGCAACTTAGTCAGCAAGATATGGTTACAGGGTTTCCTTCTATTTGATTTTATGATGGTGTTTTCCAAGGATGTATTCTTGGTAAGCATCCTAAGGAGAATTATGATAAAGGAAAAGCATGGAGGGCTACACAGCTATTAAAGTTGGTATAGACTGACTTGGCAAGACCATTTCCACAACCATCTTTCAGTGGGACTGGATATGTCTTGACATTTATTGATGAATTTTCCAGATACACTTGGGTTTACTTTCTCAAAAAAAGTTTGATGTCTTTGAGCATTTTCAAGATTTCAAAGCTTTTGTAGAGAAATAATCTAAGAAGTTCATCAATATTTTGCATATAGATAATGGGGATAAATATGTTAATCATCAATTTGAATAGTTTTGCGCTTCATAAGGTATCAACATACAACACACGACTCCATATAGTCCTTAGCAGAATGGTGTCGCAGAATGCAAGAATAGGTCCTTAAAAGAGATGGCCAATTCTATGATTCACTCCAAATATTTGGCACCTCAATATTGGGTAGAGGCCATCAACTGTGTGTGTTACATATAGAACAGAGTTCTTCATAAAGTTGTGAAGGTAGTAACTCCTTTTCAAGCTTGGGATGGTCAAAAACCCACATTTAAGCACTTTAGAGTGTTTGTCTCTCTTGCATTGGCCCACATTCCAGTAGAGAAACTCAAGACTAAATTATTAGAGCAAGCCTTGCATTTTTTTTTGGTATCCAAATGATTTCAAAGTCTATAGGCTTCTCCATCCTACCACTCATGAGTTTTTCATTGAGAGGAGTGTTTGTTTTAAGGAAATCCCTTCGAGTTCTTCTATTGCCACCTCTCTATCCACTATCAGATTGGAGCCCATGCATCATGATGATATTTCTTCAAAGGATCTTAATCCTCCTAATCTTGATGAGGAGTCTTCTTCCTCCACTTAAGATGGTGACAATGATGATGTAGATTCACATTCTTCTCCTATTCATCATTTAGAGGGTGATAATTCTCCTCCAGACTCTCCATCCCTTGCACCTTTGTGGTCTCATCAGACATTGAAATCAGCAAGTGATTGGGTTGGTGATCCATTAGATACTAGAAGAACCAGGTCATATTTTTAGCAGGATCATCATCTCTTCATTCCTTTAGCTTCTAATCCACATTCCTTTCAAGAAGCTTTAGGTATTCCTGAATGGTATGCTACAATGCAAGAAGAGTTCAATTCCATAGAGAAGAATCACACATGGTATCTTCCTAAAGGAAGGAAACTTTTTTGATGCAAGTGGATCTATTGGAAAAAAAATTCCTTAGATGGGTTAGTTGATAAGCATAAGGCTCCGTTGGTTGCAAAAGGATTCTCCTAGGTTCCCAGGATTGACTGCTCTCATACTTTTGCACTAGTTACAAAGATGAATTCCATATGACTTGTCCTTGCTATAGCTACAGTACATCAATGGGAAGTTCTTTAGATGGATGTGAAGATTTCCTTTCTTCATGGTGAACTTCAAGAGGAAATCTACATGGAGCAGCCATAGGGATTCATCCAAGGTCCTTCACTTGGGTGTCATCTTTGCAAGTCTCTCTATGGCCTTCAACAAGCTCCTCGAGCTTGGTATGCCAAGATAAACAACTTCCTTCTGACAGTTGAGTTCACTTGATGCCATTTTTATTTGAACAACTACGTTCTATAGCAAGATGACACTCTCACATTTTGAGATCTATATGTCGATGACTTGTTGATCACTAGGAATCACCCATCCACCATCAAGGTAGTGAAAATTTCTCTACATGATATATTTTTGATGTCAGACTTGGGTTTTTTGCATTATTTCTTGGGCATTGAGATCACTCAATCATCTTTGGCTATTTTACATGGACAACCCAAGTATGCACCTGACATGCTCTCTAGATTTCGCATGGCTAACTGTAAGCCTACATTGACTTCATTTTTATCAGGGGTCAAAATTTAGGCTGTGTTCCTCACCTTTGGTTGATGGTAGTTCATACTGATATCTTGTTGGGAGTCTAATATATTTGACTCATACGAGACCTAAAATTTCATATGTTGTGGGCATAGTCTCTAGATTCATGCAAGAGCCACATTCGTTGCATTGGAAAGTAGCTAAGCGGATCCTCCATTACATTAATGGCACTCACAATTATGGGATTCACTATCCAATGGGTGTGGATATTGACTTGGTGAGATATATAGATTTAGATTGGGTAGGAAATTCTCAAGTTCGCAAGATTACTTTTTGGTATTGCTTCTCTCTTGGTTCTAGTCTAGTTTTTTGGTCAAGCAAGAACCATTCTTCAACTCTTTCATCTTCAAAGTCTGAGTATTGAGGAGTAGTTAATGCCACCATTGAGGCTATCTGGATTCAAAATATTTTCACCGAGTTTGGCATTCCATTTAGAAAGCCTACAGTCATCTTTTGTGATAATCAAAGTGCTATATAGATCTCAAGGAATCTAGTTCATCAGTAGAGGAAAAAACACATTGAGATACATATGCACTACTTTTGAGAGTTGATTCAGGAAAGCATCATTGACCTTAATTATTGTTCTACATTGAAGAAAACTATGGAAATCTTCACCAAACCCTTCATAGAGAGAAATTTCCTTCATTTGCGAGCTTTGCTAGGAGTGTGATAGGTGTCTACTTTAGTAGGGTCTTCTTAGTCCTTCATTCTACTCTCTCCACTTGAGGGGTATTTTATCTCTCTATTTATGGGGGGGCTACTTCCTTTTTGTGGGATGGGGCTTCTTCTTCTTTGGGGGAAAATTTATATGTACATGGGTACCTAACATGGCTTCATTTTTCAGGACCGATCTTTTCACCCATCTAAGCTAGGCTTAAGGGGGTGTTAGTTTAGGTTTTTAAATTTCCTTATGTTAGGGGCATTTATTTTTTCCTACACATTATTATTTAAGCTTTCTTAGGTTTATTAGGAGTGGTTAATATGAGGACATGTGGCAAGATAGATTGACTACATGTGTCACTCTCTCCCCACACATGGTTAGTTGAGTTACACATCCTCTTTTGGCTTTTTGTGCCACCTCTCATAACCACTGTTCTATTTTTACCTAGGTAGGTTATGGGATAGTTGGGTTTCTCACCCTCTTCTGTATTTATGTGCCACCTCTCTCCTATCTTCATTTCAGAAGGTTATACCATATGTTTTGTCATTTATCAAGTAGGTGATAACCTCCCACCATTCATGGGTAGTATGAGTTAATGCACCTCTTATATGTATTTTCCCTTACTCTTCTATATATTTAGCACTCTCCTCTCACCTTCACCAGCTCCATTACTTTAGCTAGTTTGGCTAGTTCTATGATTGTTTGGTGAGAGTCACAAGATTATTCTCAAAATTCTCTTGCTTCATCTCCATTATTCTCTTAGTTTAAATTTTCTCTTCATTCTTCTATTTTTATCTTTGATCATTTGCCGATTGGAGTTGTATGTGATGTACGACCAACATTGGATCTTGACGTGATTCTCACTTTTTGAAGAATCAAACATTGCATTCATATATTTCTTTCCAAGCCTTTTCTTGGTGGTGAAACCTCTTTTATTCTTTAATCACACCCCTAGGATAGCTTATTGTAGATCTCTTTCCCTCATTTCCATCCCTAGATTGAGATCTCTAAGGTTTCCTTGAATTAAACTTGAAGGAAATTGGTTCTATCCCCTAAAACATAGAGCACCAATTTTTTCCATTTTATTTTGGTGAACCAAGCCTTTAGAGTACATTATTTTTTGATTTCAAATGTATTAAAGTCTTAGATTTATCTAACATTAACATTTCATTAGCTTTTGCATTAGTTAATTTGCATCTAGGGTTTCTAAATCTTGCATTAGTGAAAGTGCATAAAGGTTACATTTTTGCATCTTAGATCATTCAATTTCACTGAAATTCTACAATTAAAATATTTAAATCAACATAAAAGCTATAAACCTTAGAATCAACATAGAATTTTCTAAATTTGGTGTAGAAACCCTAACTAGGACTCATTCACCCCTCTGGGTGATTTAGTCACTGTACAGGGGCTTTTCCTAGATTCCTCGGAATTCTGTGTGGGGTGTTTTTCACTATTTGAACACTCTAGAAACCCTAACTGGGACTCATGCGCCCCTCTAGGTGAATTATTCCTAGATTATACCTAAAACAACCTTATACAACATTTAAAATATCATTTTAGGTTTTTATTTGGTGTTGTTAGTTATCTATTTCAATTTGTTGAGTTTCTATTTCATTCATTTCATTAGATCTAGCTTGATTTGGATCAATTATTGCATTGCTTAATTTCAAAATCACATCTACACCATTTTATTTTCAAATTGTTTCATAGTATAACCAAGAAATTACCTTGTTTAGAATCTAAAAAATTGCATTTACACATTTCATTCTAAGTCATTGCATTGCATTTTAAGTCTCTTTCCATTTTGATTTTGTATAGATTACTTTTCAAAAATGTTACTATTTGTCTTTTCCAAGTTTGCAAAGAAAAATTTATTCAATAAGTATGTTAGTCATTCATTCAATACATTTTGTAGTTATGAAAGTCTCTTAGTGTAAGAAAGTGAAAATGTTGATGCTTTCCTTAAATCTACACCCCCTCCTATATCTCCTATTTGTGGGAATGATGTGATAGAATAAGATGCAAATATAGACAATCATGATAATCATAATTATTTTTCTACTAATACCTCTCATACTAACTTGACGAAGGTATCTTGGTGAAAGAAGATGTAATCATTGACAATCATGAAGACTTGCTTTTCCTTTCCCTTGTCCACCTTGGGAAGATATTATGGCACAAGAGAATGAGATTATAGACAAGTTTCTAAACATCACCTTACCTAGTCTCCATTCATCCCTTGCTTGTGAGAATGTTTTAGTGAAAGAGGATGAAATCATAGATAAACATGACAATCACATTTGTTCTTTTCCTAGTATCTGTCCTAGTTGTAAAGAAGATATTTTATTGTTAAAATATCAATCCAATTAGATTCATGAGAATCTTATGTCTCTCTTCTCCTAGGGAAAACATTATTGAATAAGAAAATACTACCATTAATAAGCAAGACAATCCAACCATTGATAACTTATGTACTTGTGATGAAGTCATTTACTTAGAAGAACCAACCTTTGAATGTCATGAACATCTAGTTTGTAATTCTCCTAAAACCACTCCTACTAGGAATAATATCATGGTGAACATTGACATACACATGTCTTTCAAACACTAGTAACATTTGAGGCTTCCTTAGATGAAGATGATGAAGTGACATTAGACTCCTCTCCACTAATAGATCAAGAAAATAAGGATAAGTTTATTGAGCTTATGAAAACACAAATTGGATCTCCTTCAATTAGCTATCCTCCTAAGTCACCTCCCATTAGTGAAACACATAAATAGAAAATAAGAGATCTCTTGAAATCTATAATGCAAATTAATAGCAACAATGTTTCATAGCGATAGAGTTATAATATAGTTGCTTAAACATTAGGCAACCGCAAACCACTACTACTTAATTACCATTGCCTCAACATATTTTACCTAATTATTCTCATTCACGTTTACATAATTTCATTGAATACCTTAAAAAGAATCACAAATATATCTATATGGCATCTTGTTCAAAGATCACCTTCATACAATTGGTTATTCCAAGAAATCTTGCAAATAAAGGAGATTCAATCTTCTATCAAATTGAATTATGTAGCATCCTCCTTTCATCATATGCAATCCACATAGTCAAAAATCACATTACCTAAACATGAATTACCCTCACTTGGGATTCAAAACAAAAAATGAAACCTTAATGATAAAGGTGATCATTAATGAAACCACATTAAGGAGCACTCTCATAGATAATGAAGTAAGTCTTAATGTTTGTATCATTGACCTCCTAGATAAAATTAGCATGGACAAGAAGCTTATTCAACTTAATGATATTAAATTTATGGATTTGACAATGTTAATATGCAACCATTAGGAATGATCACATTACCTATTGAGGTTAGACCTGTAGTGTTTCCTTCCCCTATCTATATCATGTCGAGACCTCTTTCATACAATCTTCTCCTAGGGAGACCATGGATTCATGCTATGAAAGGAGTCACATCTACTCTTCACCATGAGATGAAATTCGAATATATAACAACAATATATACATGGTTGAAGCAAATGAACAAAGTTATAAATCAGTTGATCACAACACACTCAACTCCCCTAACGACTTCTTTCCAAATTCAAAGGTTTAGCCTATATAAGTTGATGTTAATCCTAATTGTCTTTCACCTACAAAAGAAATCTTTAGTGATAATTTGGGGTCATTATATTTTATACCTCATTTCAATGAAGAATCCAAATTCTCACCCTCATAGTCCAAAGAGTAATATACAAATGATTCATTTTCAAACACAAGTTCTAGTGATGATCGGGGTTCATTGGATTTTGCACCCTCCTTTATGGGAGAATACAAAATCTCACAATCTAAACCAAAACAACCTTATGTTTCCTTTACTTGACTTGGTTCTATGTCATAAAAATTACCCCATGGTGGTGATCGGGGCTATTTAACTCTCATCCCTCATGAGAGGATGATGCATAATTTTAAGAAACCTAAAAAGGAATTTTGTTCACATGAAGAAGCCAATCCTTCTTAGAAGCATAAACCCCCTTCACTTCTGTTGAAATATTTTTATGGTCTTGGATACAAAATCCCTCACAAACATGGATACAATGAAATCATGAAGAAAAATGATAGAGAACAAGTGAAGTATATACCATACTCTTTCAAGTAATTTTTAGGTTTACCACCTTTATCTTCATTTTCATCTAAGGCCTTATCATTTAGTGTGTGTATGACATCTTTTTCAAATAAAGGAATATCTACAATTGATCAAGAGGGTATCTTGTCAAGACTCCTCCAAGATCCTTTGATATCTGTCTCTCCAAGAACATGAAAGAAATTTTACTACAAGAATTCATTTTGTTAGTATCATAGAGTTCATGGTCATTCTACTAATGAACATAAGGCTTTGAGTAACAAAATTCAACATCTTAATAATTATGGTGCTCTTCCTTGTGTTTACACACCTAGCTCCTCTAATTGATACTAACTTTCAAATCGCTCATTAATCATCTCGGCTCATCCTTGTCCTACACTAAGTGGGAGAAAGAGTTTAGGTTATCCTTGTTCTTATATGAAACTTTTCATTGCCTCTTTTGGATAGTTGACCACCTCCCATGTACATATAAGAGCAAGCTTAGGATGTGGATGGAATGCCCTAAGTTGGCTCGCATGTCACGTACTAAGTTATCTTTAGTATTTCATTTTGGGCGAAACCCTTTATTCATGATGTATTCTCATTCAAAAACATATGACACGGAATAGGGCTTTCTAAATAACCTCCCATATCTTCTTCTACTTTAAATAAATTTCTCATAGTGATGGTATCAGCAACTGCTTTATAGTGGGGCAATACATCAACACTCATGTTTCACTATGTAATTTTTTGTATTATTGTGATGTACCCTTTTCTTGGTGGATTCATTGGGTTTTATTTCCTCCAAGAGCATGATATTTATTTGACTTGTCCTCTCTTGGAGACATTAGGCATAATATTCCCTAAGAAGAGACCTCACATGAACTAAGAAAAATCCCTTTGAACATAACTTACATTATTTTTCATGTATAATCTATTTTATATGGCCACCTCACATAACACACTTTGCTTGCATGTGGAGCCATCTTTTTTGTTCATGAGTATCAAGAATACGAAGCTTTTCTTTCCCCATGGAGCTTGAAGTTCATTGTTGTGTGGAACCTTATCAAAGTTATCAGGAGGTATAACTTTGGTATGGTTGCACGTATGGGAGCCAAACTTAGGTGTGGCATTCCCTTAGCAACTTTCTTGTCTATGTGAGCATATATTAGTCACGTATATATGTGTCTCGCTAGGGGATCACCTTGTGGATGGACTAAGGTTCCACTATCCCTTGTGAGCATGCATTTGGTTTGCATAGTGGACATTTTGTTCCACTTGTAAGCCACCCTTTCTAGATACTCACCAAGCAAACAACCTAAAGTTCTATTTCCTTAGAGTGAGCATGCATTTTAAACAAACAAGCTTAGATCTGATCCACAATGTGTAGGACAACTGATCAAAGCTTGATTCATCTTTTCTTTCTTTTTCTTTCCTCTTTATGTCATTGACATTGTATGTTAGTGTATGCATACCATACACCTTGTGTGTGTCCCTTGGTGCTTATGTTCGTTTGATGTAGGATCTTGGATATTGGGGGCCTGACAACTCCCTTGAGCTTTGTTATCCTATACCATCCACATTGGTACACATGGACCCCTCATGAATTTCTACTTTAGGGTGACTTTGAAGAAAGTTCCTCCTCTCACTAAATTGGGGGCTAAATGTAGTGTAGAAAAAAGTAGCCCTTTTTCTCACTTAATTTGATAATGAATAATTAATGATAAAATGGACCTAACTGTGTCTTATATACGGTTTTGTAAAGTGTATCCAAACACTTTCACACTAATCTAGGGATTTATTAATTACTTGGTCTTATTTAAGCCTTAATTTTTCCTATTTTGCATCCACAAACCTTATTTAATGCATCATTCTGAGGATAATCCCAACACTTATCAAATAACCAATCATAATTCAATGTTTTTTGGATCATGTGTTCTAGATCTAGTGATCTAGGACTCATACACCACCTTGGGCATATGAGTCCCACCTAGGTCTTGGGACCTAATTTCAAGTTGCACATTAAACAAGACACTCCTAAAAATTTGTGTCGTGGGTTTTAGCTACTTGGACTTATATGCCAAAACTACCATATGAGTTTCACTTTAACAAGAACCTATTTTGATTCAAATTCTTGGAGGGATTTTATTCTCTTATATCTAATGTTGGCATGTAGTGTTGTAATCTCAAGAAATTTGGTATAAAAAAGTATAAATACAAGGTTATTTCACATAATTTTGCCTAAGCTATTCTAGAATTCCATAAAAAATCAAGAGTTAAGTATCCTAAGACTTCACAAGAGCATCATAGAGTATTCAAGAGAATTTAAAAGCAATTCAAGGGTAGATTTCTTCATCATTTGTTGCAAAAATTAAATATCCATCATCATGTCAAAGACATAGTGCATCAAGCATACTCTTGAGCTAGTGTTGTGATGTAGCATTCAAGATCCAAGTTAAGCACTGTCTCATATCAAATTCAAGATCAAGATCTACATTCTACATGGCCACTTCATGTTATATTGTTGATTTAAATTTCAAAAAATAATTCAAGGTATCATTGTTCATGTTTCATGTATCATGTTTCATGTTCATGTTTCATTTTTTCATCGTAAGGTTTAATTACTTAAATGGGTTTTGATCGAGGCAAACCCCTATTTCCTTACAATTAACAAGTTTTCTCTCCCTCTAAATGTGTGATTGTAGATCTAGGTTTTTTGGAGCTTGAAGATGCCTTTGAAGACTAAGTTTTAAGATTGAGGAAAGTTATCAAGTTGTCAAGAGGCTATCATCTTCATAGAAAGTCGCCTACAGGGAAAAATTCAAGGTTTTAGACTTGTAGATTTGAGAGGAGAGAAGCTATAGGATATTGCCAAAGAATTCCAGAGTTTCATCCAAACCCTAATACTAGGAATAAATCACCACCTTGGGCATATGATTCCTAGTACTAGATTTTACTAGATTTCAAGAGATCCAGATCAGTCACTCTGAGATTCCAGTTTTTGCATTGAAGCCCTAGTCTAGGACTAAATCACCTAGACTGGCATATGAGTCCCAGTGAGCATAAAAAGTTAGAATTTTAGAGTTTTGGAGCTTTTTTATCACATCTTTCTTCCAGGTACACCTCTGCTCATTCTAAGTTTATTATTCTGCATTTTGGTTTCATACTCTTTGTCATATAGGTTTTCACATTGCATTCATCTCTTTCTTTCCAATCCTTTGCTTGGTGGTAAACCATCTTTTATTCTTTAATCACACCCCTAAGATACGTTATTGCAGATCTATTTCCCTTATTTACATCCCTATATTGAGATCTCTAAGGTTTCCTTAAATGAAACTTGAAGGAAATTGATTATATCCCCTAAATCATAGAGCGACAATTTTCTACATTTCAGTCATCATGAATGGTTCGATTGTGGGATACCAATATGTTCAATCAATACTTTTCCAATTATACATTAACCAAACAATGTCAATTTTTTGTGTAATTTCTAAAGTCTTAGAAAATGAGACCATTATTAAATAATTTAAAGATTTGTGTCACCAAAAAGTCAAAAAAAAAAAATTCTTATAAAAAATATTTTTAATGCTCTAACTTCTATTAGAAAGACTGGTAAGTAAAAACATAAAACAGTTGCTCATAGATTGATTACAACCTCACTAGTAAGCCATCATTTGAGAAAGGCTTGTTTAATGAGACAAACTTGTATTAATTTAAATCTAAATCATAAAAAATGTGTAGAGCACTCTCAAGAAGAGGAAGACTTGATAGTCCTCTTCAAAATGATACATAGACTTTTAGTGGGAGACTTACATGTGTTGATAAGAAGCTAATTGATAATGCAAATAAGGAAATTGAGCAATATTGGCAGTCTCAATCTAGAGTATCACGAAATGTAAAGGATATTTCTTGGAATGTAGCCAAACAATATTGTACAAACAATTTTGTGAAACACATCCAAATTTTCAAATCTCACAAAGGGCTTTTGATTCTTGCAAGCCATTTTATTCTTTACCTATTAATATTCGTAATCCATGTAAATACCACATTGATTTTTCAAAGTATCATGAATTAGTACATGTTATATTCATTCTACTATGCATGCTAATGAAATGTTGCAAGCGTGTCATGCAATACAACTTCCCAAGTCATCCAAGGACTTGTTAGACACTAAAATTTGGTCTAAACCTCCGACTTCAATTTCTTCATAATTTGTATTGTCATGGTCGTGATTAAATAATGTTAATTATTTAATTACTTTCAAAAGTCCTTTCTCATCTATTTATTAAATAATTTTTAATTATTTAATTAATTCACTTTAACACTTATTCATCTATTAATTAAATAACTTTAATTATTTAATTAATTCGTATTATCTTTATTCTATCCTGATTAATTAAATAAATGATCTTTATTTAATTATGTCACTAATTAACTTTATCCTCTTTCTTAAATTAAATAAACTCTTATTTAATTTATCCTTATCATATTTTCAACTATAATTAACTAAATACTTTAATTATTTAATTATTCATTTAACCTTGTCTTTACTCAATTAAATAAATCTTATTTATTTAATTAATCCCTAAATGTTGAATCTTGAATTAAATAATCATTTAATTCATAAAATTCTATTTTGAACATATTCCTTTATATTTAGATAATTTTTTAAGTTATCTAACTATTCATTCCCACTTGACTCGAGATCTATTTAAATCAGTCAGTTATCTCTTGATTTAATGACTGATTGTCTTTCACTAATGAACTCTATGTCATAACTAGTCAGTTATCTTTCTTTTCACTCTTATGCATGTGCAAATTTATTAATTAAATATATTTATTTAATTAATTAATTTATGCATGCATTTGAACGGATCGTTTTTGTTATTCTATTTTTATCCTTTTCATGCAAACATTATTCTTCTAATTTTTGAATACTTTCAACTAGAGATTAAATCATTATTTAATCTTGATCTCTATTCTTAGGTTTTATCACTCATGTCAGTACTAACACTTATCTCAATACATGTCAAATCTTTTAATCGGAATTGTCTCTCTATCTTTCAATCTTGGCCTCTCATTCGAATGATCAATTTTCTATAAATTGATTTGGATTTCATCATTGTATATCCTCCTGAAATTGTATGACTTTTGGAGCACTTGTTTAATCTTCAATATTTTGTTGTAATCACATCTATCAAGGCTATACTTGCACAAATACTAAAAATTTGAGGGCGAAAATACCAACATGGTGAAATGGAGAAGGACAATAGAGGTTATCCATGGAGTTACATCGATCTTTGGTGAGATTGTTTTAAATGTTTTAGCTATTTCCTTTGTTCTTTGTTGTTTGACTATAGATTGCATTAGAGTTTATAGGCTTTGTTGTTTTCTTTTAATCTTTCATGTTTTCATGATATTACATTGGTGAACCTGACGTGAAGACACATTCTTTGCAAATTTGTAGATGTTTTATTCAATTTTTGTAGGTATCATACAAATTGACACATTTGATAGAGAAAACAATGCAATTGATATTATGAACTGCATCTAACGAAGAAAATGATGCATTTGACAAATTTCAACACATCCATGAATTATTGAACCACAACTGACTAGTGAAAATCTTTGATGCATTTGTCACTCTGAACGACGCATCTGATTGGTGAAATTTTTGGGTTCAATTTTCAATTTTTAGTCTTTCATTGTTTTTTTTATTTTAGCTAATTGTTTGGTTTGCAACATGTGTTTTAGGGAGTTAACATAGTTTTTACAGGATATATCATAGAAGACAAGTTTTCAAAACCCTTTATGCAGGACGACCAACGAAGATTAATCTAAAAACTACTAATGAATTTTTCTATAGGATGTGTGTCAAAGACTTTATTTTTGACGCATATTTTTTGGTAGATTAGAAAATTATCATTTGGGTTTAAAATTTACTATTGTCTACTATGTTTGGTATGAAAAAACAATTTTGTTATTAGCCCACGATTTGGTATATCAAAGTATCCTCTCCTCTTGTGCATTTGTGTGATCCTGAGTGCAAGAGAAGCAGTTACCGACTCTAGAAATTGGGCATGTCTTGGTAGGAAAAAGTAATCACCCCAAGACAACTCAAACCAGTCACACACTAAACCTAGGTGACTTCCAGCTGATATATAAAAGTGGGTTCTTGAGGAAAACTCAAGAATCATGTTTTTACTGTTCATTGTAGAGATGAGAAGTATGCCATGGGACTTTCATGGGTACTATAGCTTGGCTGCCCGAAATGAAGTGTTGAGCCATGGAGGGGAGATAGTGGGGTCAAGCTACTAGTAATCCACCTTGAATAAGTGTATCTAGGGTAAAACCCAAGTGAGAACTCAGTAAATATTGTCCTTCACAGCCTTAGGGTTGTACTTGTTTTCTAGAAATATCACGTGTCATTTAAATTTGTAAATGCATTTCAAATTGTCATATGCATCAATCTAGAATGAAAATGTGTTTTACAAGGAAAATATGTATATATACAGTCATGCCTAATCAACATACCATAAAAAAAGAAAATGGGTCTTAAAAAAATCATATGCGTTGCAAAAAACTATATGCGCTACAGTTAAATGCAAATGTGATGCAGAAGAAAAAATGCATTGAAATTAAAAATAGATGTGTATATATTTTGAAAACCCTACGCTAAGCTAAAATGTAAGATAACAAATGTGTGATTTTGCATACACATGCAACGAACCTGCATGCATATGTGGTTTTCTACAAAAGTGATGCATTACAAAAACATGTAATAAATGCATTAAAAAGTGTGCAAATTAAAATTTCAAGAGTCAGTTTCAGACAACATACTGGGGGGCTCATGTCTATAGGTCACCTGAACATCCAAATGCAATAGGCATGATGATGCGAGTATGGAACTGGAGACATTGTCGCTAGGAGTCTAGAGCAAAAATCTCAATTTTCTAAACTAGGAGGGAGAAAATGAATTGAATTTTCACCCCTTTTCTATTTATAGCTAGGGTCTGTGTGGTATTTCCTCCAACCTTCTATATTGGCCACATAAACTTCCAACTTCTATTGACCCATACACATACCAAACACCTTGAAACTCATTTATGTCAACTCCACTACTTTTCTAGCTATCAAATTGACTAATCGTGACTATTTCAACACTTTTTTGAAATTTGTCAATTTTCCTGAGGGGGCATACCTTCACTTCTCTCACACTGGGGCATGATTGGGGCATGTTTTTGATCGATTTTCTTTAACACAACGTTGAAATGACATTATATCAAAGAAGGGAAAAATGTACACTGAAATTTGGTCTAAGCCTCCGACTTCAATTTCTTCATAATTTGTATTGTCATGGTCATGATTAAATAATGTTAATTATTTAATTACTTTCTAAAGTCCTTTCTCATCTATTAATTAAATTATAAATTTTAATTATTTAATTAATCCACTTTAACATTTATTCATCTATTAATTAAATAACTTTAATTATTTAATTAATTCATATTATATTTATTCTATCTTAATTAATTAAATAAACATTATTTATTTAATTACGTCACTAATGAACTTTATCCTCTTTCTTAAATTAAATAAATTCTTATTTAATTTATCCTTATCATATTTTCAACTATAATTAAATAAATACTTTAATTATTTAATTATTCATTTAACCTTTTCTTTACTCAATTAAATAAATCTTATTTATTTAATTAATCCCTAAATGTCGAATCTTGAATTAAATAATCATTTAATTCATAAAGTCTATATTGAACATATTCCTCTATATTTAGATAATTGTTTAAGTTATCTAACTATTCATTCTCACTTGACTCAAGATCTATTTAAATCAGTCAGTTATCTCCTAATTTAATGACTGATTGTCTTTCACGAATGAGCTCTCTATTATAACTAGTCAATTATCTTGCTTATAACTCATGCATGTGCACATTTATTAATAAAATATTTTTATTTAATAAATTAATTTATGTGTGCATTTGAATTGATTGTTTCTATTATTCTATCTTTATCCATTTCATGCAAACATTATTCTTCTAATTTTTGAATACTTTCAACTAGAGATTAAATCATTATTTAATCTTGATCTATATTCTTAGGTTTTATCACCCACGTTAGTACTAACACTTATCTCAATGCATGTAAAATCTTTTAATTTGAATCGTTTGTCTATCTTTCGATCTCGGCCTCTCATTCAAATTATTGATTTTCTATAAATTGATATGGCTTTCATCATTGTCTCTCCTCCCGAAATTGTATGACTTTTGGAGCACTTATTTAATCTTCGATATTTTTCTATAATCACATCTATCAAGGATAGACTTGCACAAATACTTAAAATCTAAGGGCAAGAATACCAACAAGGTGAAATGGAGAAGGACAACAGAGGTTATCCATGGATTTACATCGATCTTTGGAGAGATTGTTTTATGTTTTAGTTATTTCCTTTTTTCTTTATTGTTTGAATTTAGATTGCATTAGAGTTTATAGGCTTTCTTGTTTGCTTTAAATATTTCCTATTTTCATGATGTTACAAGTGTAGACATACGAAATTAAGATCATGCATTCATCATATTTAATTAATAATATTTTCCTGATATTTTAAATAAATCAAGTTTAATTGATTAACTTCCTTAGGTTATCCATTTAAATTAAATAAATCCATATTTATTTGATTTAACACTAACATCATTCTCTTTGATTAAATAAATTGAATCTTTATTTAATTAAATCTAAAATCATCTTCCATCTCCTTTTAATTTATTTTAATCCATAAGTCTAAATCAAATAGGTCAAATCACCTAATCCCTCATTAAAATAATTAAACCTTGATTAATTTAATCCTAATCACCCATCGCATCCTCTAGCTTTTCCCACTTGCACAAATAAATCAATTTATTGATTTATTAAATTCTCCATTTTCTCTCAACATGGCATCTTTGAGGAATATTCTCCAAGTTTGAAATCTCCCCCAAAATTGACATGTACATCCAACAAAGCATTTCAAAGCTCTTACATGTCTCTTGCAAAGGTCAAAATCAACATCTAACTGATCTTCTCATCAAATTCAAATTTCAAATCTCCCCCTCTTTGGCACATTGACCAAAATGTCCTTGTTCCTCAACCTCTCATGTTGACAAGTGGCATCTTGTCATTGGTGGATCTTTAGTCCCACATCCTCCATGTTTGGCATTCTTTTATCCTTTTTGGCTATAAATAGAGAGTTTCTCTATTGTATTAATCCTCCACAACTCATCCAAGTTAGCATTTCATCTTGATCATCAACATGTCTACAGCTTATCAAGGATTGGGAAAGGGCTTATTTCCACAGAAGCACCAATCCACTATGAGATGAAGTTTGATTCATGTTGTTTATATGCTTATTTAGCTTTTCTTGTTGTTTTAATGTCTTATTTAGCATATCTAACATGATGTAATATTTCATACGGATACTAGATTTGTTATGTTCTGCTTGACTTCCATGAAAATTATTGTCAAAGACTACCATTTTGTAGATTTAGCATTCACAAAATGGCGCTAGAAGGAGGGTTGTTTCTAGTTCAAGTGATATTTCATATTGGTAATTTGTATTTAAAGTATGTTATCGATTTCTCACAATTGTGACAATAGTATATCAGTTGAAATTCATACTCCATAGAGTTGGTTGCTTTATATTATATATATGAATCTATGTTTTAGAATATCAAAACTCATCTTTGTAGTTTATTTCAGCTAGGAGAAAGCATGCATATGTTGGTATTAGGTGCAATGGCCATGAACTCTATATTTTGGCATGTCACTAAATTCTAAATTGGGGTCTTCATATGCCTCCTTCGTTGTTGCTCATAGCAACCTTAACCCCATTGCCCAATGCATTTGCTTGAAAAAAAATTAATACTTTTATTTGTTTCCTTTTACATACCCTGCTAATAGCATTTTCTTGAAAGTTATATATGCCTTAATCTATTGCACAGGTCCTGCAATCATTACACTCTGGAAAAGAATAGTAGAAATCAGCTTTACACTTGCTAATTGCATTAAATTTTCTTTACACTTTCTTTTTATATATCTTTGAACATTTTCTGGCCATGCACAACAAACAGGCTAGGTGTGTAGAAGATTTCCACAGCCAAATACAAATTTGATTAGCTTGTACATTTGGTCTGTGATGGCATGCAAATTTTTACCAAGTATAGCTTTAATTTCAGAAGCTGACTCATCTATCATAAAGCCCTTACTTATTTTTGATGTAGCAACCACCTTGATTTATTATTAACTCCCAACGCCTTCTTTTTTGCTTGTATTTAATAAGCCACTTTAACTTCTCTAGTTACCTCTCTAAAATTTATAGAGATCATATTTGATTTTCTTTCTTAAAGTTTCCAGATGTGTGTACGGTGCAAATTCATTCAAGATACTAATGTTTGGGAATGATCATGTTGCCTGCATAATCATTCTGACTACTTTTTTTAAAAACTTATATGTGTACTAATAGATTTTTTCTAGGTCATGTAGAGAGATAAAACATCATGCACAATGAATTTCAATTATTCAAATCTCGCTCTCTAATATTCATTTATGAATGATGTGAACTGCATTGGCTAGATCTACAGGCCAATAAAGATGGAGCCTATGTTGTCCTATCCAGTCTGCCATCATCTCAAAAATTAAATCTAAAGAT
Organism: Sequoia sempervirens; assembly: GCA_007258455.2. Classification (NCBI taxonomy): domain Eukaryota; kingdom Viridiplantae; phylum Streptophyta; class Pinopsida; order Cupressales; family Cupressaceae; genus Sequoia; species Sequoia sempervirens. The sequence goes on along the minus strand of VDFB02058242.1, from coordinate 307,228,654 downwards.
TTACAACTAACTCTTGTGGACACTCATAAAATTGTAGGGTAAAAGAGTGAATGCAGCAAGTCGAAGTGCATGATAGAGAGAATGGCTACAGCTACACCAAATTTCTCTTGGAGGTATTTTGTTTAATAGTTCACATGCCTTCTTTATGCATTTTGTCTAATAGCTAGACCAATTTTTTCTTGGAGGCATTTTGTCTAACAACTCACACACCTTCTTTATCCAATTTGTGCTTATGCATTCTATCTAATGGTCCATGTTCCTTGTAATTTTTTGCTTACATGTTTGCCAAATCATTTCCAACTATAAACATCTGACAAATTTTCTCCATGTTTTATGCTTTTTCATGGATGTCCATAAGCCTTTTCAAACCTCACATACTGAACACAAGCAGTGAGAACATTGATAAAGATTGTAAAATTTGGCGTTACACCTTTCGTTGCATTTTCTTGAATTTTTTTTAAGCCTTCTCATCAAATTCATGTTGTGCATGAGACCGTCTCTTTTAGGAAAATGTCTGTCAAGAAGTTTGTGTGCCCTCTCTAGGCTTTCTCTGTAGGCATGGGTGTTTGTTGCTGCCATACCAGTGCAATCACAAGAGTTGCTTTGTCAACTATGAGTTAAAGGCACATCCTTCACTCACTTCAAAGAACTCAAAACATTCCCTGTGGGCTATTCCAGAGAAGAATGAAATGAATTCTATCAAAAATGTAGGCTAGGAGGATGCTGCTCAAAGACTGTGGAATTTAGCTTTACGCCTACTAATGTCATTTGTTTGAAAGATTATTCCTTTTTCAAAATTGTTCCTGCATTTAGTGCAATTCCTTTTGAGGCAGCTCATTCATTTTCCTACGTAAGTTTCAGTTATTGATATTTATGGGTAGCATCTAGTCTTTGGTCAACTTCATGTATTAATATTTGATTGGCAGTTCCCTTTTATATCTTCTGTGAATTTTCTATGTGGTGTGAATCATTTATGAGACATACTATGAGAATTATTTTGGTGCATTGTGGGTTTGGAACAGACCTTTTTCATGTGTTGTCAATTAACATCTCATAATCTCACATCGAGCTCATTCACAAGGGAAGAAGGCACGATTTAATGCTATATCTTGAAAGTTTGAAAATAATAGGGGAAATCTTTTATGAAACAACTTTTTGCAGGTGAGTTAATGCATGGTTAATACATAGTTACTACCCTCTATCCCCCATCCATGAATGTTGTCAAGTCATTGTTTAACTATATCTTTCGTGATCCATTGAAGAGATACAGTTACGATTTATAGTGGAGTCATTCAAAAAGGGAAATTGTAGAACTTTTATTTTGGTCCTAGGGTCACTGTGATATATTTAATGCCATTTACTTTTTAATTCTTAACATGTTTCCTTGTGCAGTGTATATTATGATTTCTGTCGATTTGGAGTCGTGATTATTTTAGCAAAGATTTGGAATCATTGTGAGAGTTGACTGAAATTCATGACCAGACAAAATAATTTTGAGCAGATATTTCTGACAGAAGCATTTAGTATGGGTATGTGTAGGATCATGATGGGCCAAAAAGTGGAGATATGATGGGTATTTGTAGGGTATGTGGTTGACAAATTTTTTTTTACCCAAAATTGAAGAAATGAAAAGGGTTTTTAAAGGAGACTCTCAACTTTCCACCAATATAAATTATGCTTTACTTTGAATTTAATAAATAATTATTAGTCATTTTCTATTTGAATTGCTACTAAATTCTTGATTGATAGAATGATTGAAAAACATTTATAGCTTTCAAATGTTATCATTTTGAATCCAAAATATGCATCACATTTTATGCTTTGTATATTTTATGATTAAAAAAGAAAAATTGAATTTCATGAATTTTTTACCAAGTTAAGATGGTTAAACATATGATTTTTTATTTTTTATAAAAGTTGTAATAAAAAAATCATAATTAATTATTTACTTGGACAATAATTACAAAAAAATATGCATCACATTCAGACATGATTCCTCTACTTATGTCTAAATTCTTATAAAAAATTATTATCATTTTATTGTGGATAGGTTGGTTAGAAAGACACCTACTTCTTCTTTTTTCTGTAAAATTTAAGTACTATTGCATTAAAATTTCAAATTTTCACCAAATAGATTTTTTTTTTAAAAACCTAGTAGTTTAGAAACTAAATTCAATTTTCTATAGATTCTATTCTTACATATTTTTAAATAATATAGATAACTTATTCAAATTTTTACATCAAGTTGCCTAACTCTGATTTTTCTAAAGTTTTTGCCACTTAAGGGCATGTTTTTTCCACGATAATCCTGCACATGTACCCATATCCAAATCTGTTGACAAGTTCGATATAAGGATTGTATAGACCTCAGAATCAGAACTTGTCTTTGCTTCTATTGAATATCAACTACTACATTAAATAGGAAGCAATGCCTTTAGCTTAGTATCAGCATCTACAAATCATTTCAATGCTCCAATTCCAATATTTCTTGCGACTGCATTTAAAAAAAAATGTTGACAATATAAATCTTTTTTGTGAATACTTAAGCTTATTAATTTGTTCTTAATGCTCATGTAATGCTTCAGCCAATTGATCAAAATAACACCATGCATACCTAATCATTGTATGCAGAATCAATTAGTATCTCTAGAAAATCCTTGTTGGAGATCAATTAATGCATATCACTCTTTTCATAATCAATTAATCACTCTTTGTGGAGTCAGTTAATGAATAGCTATCTATTGGACATTATTAAATATTTGAATATTGATTGGAACTTCCAACTTGGAATTGCTTAGAATATGATTTATTTATCTTTTTTAAACATTGTAACCATTATTTATTTTACAAAAATTTGCATGACAAATGTAATTTATCTTTGTGAAAATAGTGGTGTATTCTTGATCTTAAACATAGTTGTGATTTTAAAGAAAATCTAATTTTTTGTTTTTACTTTTGCAAGTTAAGGTTGACATTGGAATCAAGTGAAAGCAAGCAAGAGTAGAGTTGAAGGAAATTAGACATTGAAACTCTAAATTCAAAAAGAATTTTTAAATGCTTGGAGCTTCCATTCTATGCTTTAGTTTTCTATTTTAGGCCAACTCACTTGTTTTTGGGCTTTAAAACAAACATTATAAAAGCTTTCAATTTTCATTGCAAAGGGTTAAAATGAACTTTAGGCAAACTGACTAGGTTTTTTTTTAGGCTAACAATCGAACAAGGAAAATTCCACACTTCGTTTTGGTGTACCAAAAAGAATCAAAATCATTGTTGTGGACTTAAAAAGAACATATGCTACTTTTCTTTTGAGTTTACTCAAACTAATTCCATTGAAAAGATGTGTGTGCTTCTCTCGCACCTCATGGTGATCTTGAGAATCAAAAGGCTTTTTGGTGGTCTTAGGTTGGGATAAAGTAATTACCACCACACTTCATTTTGGGAACTAAAATTGAACAACAAACTTTGTAAGTGTGAGTGGAACCTATTGCTTGTGTTCTCCCTTTGTTTCTAAACAAAGGTTGATTGAACTATGATTTTTGCTCACTTTTTTTTATCTTAGAGGGCCCACCTCGGGGAAAAAGTACTTACCCAAGGGAATGACTCAACCAGTAACACTATAAAGCCAAGAGTATTTCTAGTAAGGATATAAAAGTGGGTACTGGAACAAAGGCCAGTATCACATTGTTGGTCCTAATTAGAAGGGCAGCAATGGTCTCTCACTGCATGGTTCAATCTTCATGAACAAAAATTCTGAATTAAAACCCTTGTTTAGAAAGGCCAAAATCCCTATCTATTTGTTGGTGCAAGAATGGTCATTTTGAAGCTGCCCCACAATTTTACTATTTTTAGTAGAAATGGAAAGTATGCCATGGGAGATTCATGGGTATTGATGCTTGGCTTCCACAAAAGAAGTGTTGATCCATGGAGGGGAGCCAATGGGATCAAGCATCTAACAATTTGCTAAAGATAAGCATAGTTGGACTTTTCCAAGTGGGGATTCAACAAATATAGTCCTTCATATCCATAGGGTTGTGCATGTTCTTGAAATTAAAAACACTTTTCTTGATCGAAAACATTGGAAAAATAAACATTTAACATGAGTGCCAAATATTAAACCCTTTAGGAGAAGCAAATACCTTTGAACAAATTTCCATTTATTGCTTTCCCTTTGGATTCATATCCTTAGAGGCTTCTAAGCATTTGGATTTCATCTCAATTTTCTCCTACTAAGGTCAACATTAGGAAACCTTTGCCTTGATTTCCTTGATTTCCACATAATGCACTTTGTGGGATGAAAGAAAATTAGGACATTAGACATCTAGTTAAAATCTAATCAAGAGTGTGTTTGTGATAAAAAGAACTCATTAATCAAAGTTAAGAAATAATTGGACCCCACACATGTGCTTGGCATCTTTTGGTCATATGGTTTTCATGCAAACATTGGTCTTTTGGTGTTGAACTACTCTTAGATAAAAGCATGTTCTTCACTATCTTGGTCTAGTAAACAAGTCCTTAGGTTTGTTTAGGATCAAATCAAAAACTTCATTCATAAAAACATTTATCAGCTCCATTTCACAAACAACTTTAGAGCTTTGGAAACATCATTCTAGACTTGGGTACATCCTTAAAACAAATCAAAATGACTTGTCTAGTTAGGTGTGTTTGGATGAATCCTTACTCACACACTTAGTTAAATTACCACCTTTTGAACAAATTTATCCTAAAGATCACATCTAACATCTTAGGGTTTACAAGTTCATTATCAATTCAAACCAATCAAAATCACAAATCCTAAATTCTAGCATTCATCCGAGGTTCCTAAACATTCAACACCCATATCATTCACCTCTTTCATCCTTCATCTCATCATTGGTCCTAAACACCTTAGAGGTTCACTTTTGCAACAAGCTCAAAACACAAGAACATGGAATATAGACTTGCTCCATACATCATAAGTAATCCAAACCAACAAAACTATCAAAGACTTACAATGCCAATTAATTTTCAAAATTTACATTTATACAATCCATACATGGGATCATTATCTCCCACAAACCTCAATGGTACAAAAAATGTGATTATTCCTAGTCAAAATATTGGAACACCTTTATCAATGGTAGATTTAAATCCAAATCCAAAACTAAAAATCTATCAACCAAACACCCAATGCATGATCCTTCAAATGAACAACATCATCCCATCAAATCCCTACATGCCAAATGTGAATGTACCAAGTACAACTTTACCAAACATGAACATTTTGAATCCAAACTTGGCAAACTTTGGGATAGATATGTTTTTGAATTACACAAATTTTGTTCAAAGTCCAAACATGATGATAACAACTCCATGTATTCATCCAATTCAAGGTAACACTGTGTAAAATAAAAGTTACCTAAATCAAGGTAATGTGATTCCCAACCACAACAATGTTCAATTTCAACCTCTCATGCCAAATCTAAGCGTCATCCCAAATCAAAACATTGTCTAAAATCAAAGACCACAAGTCACACTCCAAATTTTCTTAAACAAAAGCCAAATCAACTATATCAAGGGTTCCAAGATCAAAATCAAGACCAAGTTTTACTAGACCAAATTGCTTCACTTGAAAAACTAACTAAAGCCTTGAAACAAGAGACATTTTTACTCCAAAATCAATGTACTCTACCATTGATTGAACCATGTTATCAAAGTAGTAAGTTGTGTTTGCAACCACGTCAACAACAATATCTCCAATTTCAAGAAGTGGGATACCAAGATCAACAACATCAACAACAAACAAAATCACCACGTCTCCAAAATCAATCACCACAAGGTCAAATCTCACAAGGTAACAAACGGAAATACACACTACTTGGGGGACCCATCGAATTGATCATGCAATAGTTGGTGCAAGAAAATCTCATTAAACTCCCTATTTATGAGAATTATCAAGAGACCTTAGTTAAACCACTAGAGTATAAAGAGAAGTACTTATGTGGCTTCCACAAAACAAAGGGACATCCAACATCAAATTGTATTCAACTCGAAAATCTCATCCAAGACCTTATTGATCAAAAGATAATCACTACTGGGGACAATGATCAAGATCTATCCATCAATGAACACCTTGAAGATGTTTCAACTTCATCCAATGATCAAATCAACATATATCAAGAGTCACTTTTCAATCATGGTCAAAATCCACCAACAATATTCCAATTCAAGAAATGTCAACATCACTTGAACTTATGGTTGAATAGATTCACAATCTCTCCTCCACAATTGTTGAAAACAATGTTCAAGATCTCTCAATTAAGGAGCATTTTGAAGATATTTTTACCCCATTCGATGATCAACTCACCATACATCAAGAGCCACTTTTTAGTGATCTATTTCAAGGAGTGTTGGAATTATTTGATCCCATTGACATAATCCATGACCCATCGACCAATAATCATATTGAAAATGTCTCTACATCGCCTAATGAGTTAGAGAACATCTCTCAAGAATCTATTCCAAAGCATGATAAACATCTTTCACCAAGGTCTAGCAATGGTCCATTCCAAGACATGTTGACACCCTTTGACCTCATGGTTATAGATACTGAAGGGATCCTCAACTCAAAATTTGACCTAAGTCCACCCAAAGATCAGGAGGATATTAAGCCACTTCCCATGAATAATGATGATGTACAAGAACCCTTTGTAAGCAATCCATCCTTTGAAACTTACCCATGTCAAGAAATTAATCCAAAGCATGTCAAAAGCAATCCCAAAATTATTCAAGATCAAGAATTTATATCTCCAAGATACTATAATGATCTAATGGACACTCTCTTATCTATACAAGATGTCGCAAATGATGGTCATATCCACATAGCACATACTCCATCTACCCATGGTATGATTTCTATGGAAGGACACGTAGATGATCTTCATTCAAAATAGGATTATATTACTCTTGCCATTATTACACAAATAGAGTGGGTTATTGATTCCTACAATCAAATTGAGTTGTCAACATCAAGATCAGATATATCCCAAATTTAGATTGAGGACATCATGTATGAAGATATCCAACATTATCCCCTCAAAGAAATGGATCAAACAGAATAGGACATTATGAGCTTAGCAAAGTAGTAAATTGAAACAACATCATCTGCAATGGTCATTTATCAGAGAGTGCTTACTAAACAAGACCTCTCAGAACAGGTAGAATCAAAGCATGAAGATAATAATTCCACAATATTGGGGCCAACTATGTCTGAAGCAAACATCAACATAAGGAGCGCAAAGAATATTTATAGTGAAACCAATGCCAATACTACAACTAGCCACGTCATGAATATTCATCCACCCATCACCCCATCCATGAATTCAGACCAACATCAAAAGAAATATTTGAAGAAAAGCACAAAGAACATTATCAAAGAAAATGAAGCTAAGGAGCACAATGGACAAATCAAATACAAGTGGATACTAAAGAATACAAAGAAAGAATATCCCTATAAAACTTCATTAGTCAAAGAAACTATGGGGAAGAATGAAAAAGGGAAAAGTATCGATCAAATATGCCCACAAAGGAAGAAGCAAGCTTCTTAAGTGATGTACAAAGTATATCAAGCATTTGGTCCTAATTCAGCACACACTTTCGTATCCACCCATCATTGCTCATCTTCCCAAGTTTGGAGGGTCAAATGTTCCAAACTATCAACCAATCCATCTTTTATTCCTAAGCACACTCCATCCACACCTCCATGCATGATATCTAATTCTCAAATTGACCATGTATTGGCAACGACCCTTCATCATAAGGATTTTGAAGGAACTCTATCGCAATGTGTGGACAAAGACAGTGTTAACCCCAATATCAATAAAGCAGATCAAGAATCTCAAAACTTGCATTCAAGTGCACGTATCTTAGTAAATCAAATTCTTCAAGTAGGCTATCAATGACACATCATGATGTAAGCAGCTACATCAACACCACAAAGTAATTCAACATGAGCTTAAAATATTTCAAAAAAAAAATCAAAAAATATGAAAATCCAAAAAAATTAGAAAAAGGATTGAAAACAGTAAAGAGAAAAATTGTCCTGTAGTGAAAACTGCATGGGCGGCACTTTGGGAAGGTACCATGATGAAAACCTAGAAAACAGGCATCATGTATAGAATTGAGTATTTGTGTGCACTATTTCAAGTGGAAGCATCCCATCCCATCCATAATAAATCCATTCATCCATGAACCATCTAGCCAATCCATTTTCATCCATCTACATCCATGGTCCAAATTATCTTGATCTTAGTAAAAGTTGTGCACCCTTTACACTTGCTTATGGTAAACATCCTGACATGAGTCATTTTCATTGATCCTATCCTACCCAACATTATCTGAGCCATGAAGCATTATCCAAATGAGAATTCCTTTGTTCGAACACCTTATCTTATCACAAGATAATCCTTGGCATCCTTTGAACGCTTACCATATCCATCCATCCATACACCTACCCAAGCTTCCACCCATGACATTTCAAACATTGCTAGACATTGGAAGAAGGTATGTACATCTTGCTTCAAGAATAAATCTTGATCTATATCCTCCAACTTATGAGGTGATCTGAACATTGGAATAACATGAAGTAAAATTGGTCAAGCATTTGAGAGAAAAAAAAATTCAAATCACTAGCCCATGGAATATTTTGACAAGAAAATATTCCTTATCAAGCTTCATCTTTCATCGAACATAAATCCAATTAATCACTATCAATTTCATCTAAGTTTCACTTCAAACATCACATCATATCATTTGAACAACTTTTGCTCCAAATCAAGCTTCATCAATCATGATCAATCAAATCCAATCAAAAAAAAATCTTGGGGTATCCTTGTGTTGCTTAACACTGTCCTTGCATTATTTTGTATCCTCAACAATGTTATCATCATCAATCCCTTGTCATCTTGGGATATCCATCATAATCCTTGTGTTGTGTAACACTATCTTTTCAATGTTGTGCATCCTCAACAATGTTATCATCATCAATCCATCGATCTGATCAATCAACCTTAGCTTGGCTTTCAACAAAATCCCAAAATAGATCACTAATATCATCACACACATCCATATCCAAATCATCAAAAGCATGTGAAAAATCCAAAAAACATCCAAATCAAATCAAAAAATCCATACAACAAAAGAAGTCAAGAACGTGGTATTTGAACTACGTCATCTCTGAGCTTAAACATAGGCAAGGCTAATCTTTGATTAGCCCCCAAGACATCAAAATCTAAAAACATTCAAAAAACAAAAAATACAAAAACATTTATAAAATCTTAGAAAACCCCAAAACATTTGAAAAACCAAAAATTAAAACATTTGTAAAATCTTGAAAATACAAAAAACATCCTCAAAACATTCCAAAAACATCAAAAACATCCAAATATTTGAAGAAATCCATTTGTCTCATCTCTTTCACTCAAAATAATCAATCATCCATAATAAACTAATCATCACCTTCATCCTTTGGAAAAACAAACAAAAATAACTACAACAGTTGGCAAAAGAAAACTTCAAATGTAAAATCAATGGCAAAAAAAAAACCTTTAAAACAAAATCAAACTCTTGATCATTTTCAAACATGTCAATCAACTTTATATCAACAACCTATTAATCAACTTATCAACCCATCATCATCCTATACAATGCATGTCCTAGGATATATCGTTCTAACAATGGGCATCATTTTGGATATCACCTTGGATTCTTATCTTATCAAAACACATCCCTTTGGCTAGCAGTATGAAGAACATTGACTTGTTTATTTATTTGATCTTTTCTTTTGATTTATCTTATTGTGCTCATTCCAGTGACCTCTCCATGATGTCTACTCAAAATGATTTAGAGAGAAAGGAATGGGGCAACGATCATTATCTTTTGTCTATTGTGCTTGTTTGACATTCTTCTAATATAACTTTGGTGAATACTTGCTTTGTTAGGTGTGTATGGAAGGTGTTTTGGGTAACTTGTTGATTATTGCATTGATAGGTTATACCTTTCTATGTTTTGGTTCGAGATGTTGAAACTTCTAAAGTACATCCTAGCAAGTTTTATGTATGTCAGGTGTGAACAAGAATACTCCTATCTGTTTTTCAATTCAAATTCCATCACACTAGGTATAATTCCATCCTGGTTCTTTATACCTTGATGCATCATACCTACGTGTGTTATCAAACATAAGGTAAGTAAGCCCTTTTTAAATCACAATCCTTGATAAGTGAAACATCATCTATCATCATCTATCATCATCATCATCTCTAATAAAGTCTCATCATATCATGGACTTGTTGGATCCTCTTGTCATCATCTCATTTTTTCTATCCTCTTTCACACTAACATGTTATCATGACATACATACATCCTACATCCACATACCATTAGCATACATACATCTCATAGCATATCACATGCATTGCATTATCATTTAAGATGTTTAGGATCATATATATTTGTTATTCTCAGCATCTTAAAACCATCTCATTTGCATCATCATCATAACCATCCATACATCCATCTTGAACCTCTTTATCATGAGATCGGCCTTCAAATCGAATCTTCCGCTTGATCTCTTGAGGGGGAAATGTACCAGTATACTTCTTTCTACTGGGGCATCCAAAAAATTAGAAAAATTTTCACTTTGATCTCAACAAGTTTATTCTTTGAACCAATGTAGCAAGTACATTGCTTCAAAGAGGGGAAAAATGTATACATATGAAATTAACATCATGGATTCCTCATATTTAATTAAATAATATTCGCCTGATCAATTAAATAAATCAATTTTAATTGATTAACCTCTTTAGTTTATCCATTTAAATTAAATAAATCCATCTTTATTTGATTTAACACTAACATCATTCTCTTTGATTAAATAAATTGAATCTTTATTTAATTAAATCTAAAATCATTTTCCATCTCCTTTTGATTTATTTTAATCCATAAATCTAAATCAAATAGGTCAAATCGCCTAATTCCTCATTAAATTAATTAAACCTTGATTAATTTAATCCTAATCACCCATCACATCCTCTAGCTTTTCCCACTTGCACAAATAAATCAATTTATTGATTTATTAAATTCTCCATTTTCTCTCAACATGGCATCTTTGAGGAATATTCTCTAAGTTTGAAATCTCCCCCCAAATTGGAATGTACATCCAACAAAGCATTTAAGAACTCTTACATGTCTCTTGCAAAGGTCAAACTCAACATTTAACTCATCTTCTCATTAAATTCAAATTTCAAATCTCCCCCTCTTTGGCACATTGACCAAAATGTGCTCATTCCTCAACCTCTCTTGTTGACAAGTGGCATCTTGTCATTGGTGGACCTTTAGTCCCACGTCCTCCATGTTTGGAATTCTTTTATCCTTCTTGTCTATAAATAGAGAGTTTCTCTATTGTATTAATCCTCCACAACTCATCCAAGTTAGCATTTCATCTTGATCATCAACATATCTAGAGTTTATCAAGGATTGGGAAAGGGCTTCTTTCCACAGAAGCACCAGGAGATGATGTTTGAATCATGTTGTTTATATGCGTATTTAGCTTTTCTTTTCATTTTAATATCTTATTTAGCATATCTAACATGATGTAATATTTCATACGGATATTAGATTTGTTATGTTCTACTTGACATCCATGAAAATTCTTGTCAAAGCCTAACATTTTGCAGATTTAGCATCCACAACAAGTATGCTATATTCATTATTCTATGCATACTAATGAAATTTTGCAAGTGTTTCATGCAATACAACTTCCCAAGTCATCCAAGGACTTCATAGATTCATTTTTATGCATTAGAGGTGATGGTTGTGTTTTTATAGAAATGATTGTTTAAATGAAATATGTTTTTAATGTGTTGGTTTATCAAATTTTAAAGCATGTTTTCATGAGGGCAGTGAATATCATTTTTATAACAATATTGTTGAGAAAAAAAGGTTTGAGACAGTCAATTATAGTTTGAAGAGTTGAGGTGAAGGTTGTAGATGTGAGTTGGTTACAAGATAGGTAAGTATTACTAATTTTATTTCTAAATTTAAGAAAAATATTTCCCTACAAGTATAAGAGGCATAGCCACAAGTCCCAGTGGTTTGATCGACAATTCAAGATGTGTAAGGACTCTTTCTCAATTGGAACTATTATATCCATGGTTGATTTTTTTGAAAATTACACATTGCAACCATAAAATGAGGTACAATCACAATATTACAATTCTATTAAAATTGTTATTTTTGTCCACATAACATATAGACATCCCCTTGATAGTACAGAAGAGGATAGAAAGATAATTAGGGAGTACCACTTTTACATGAGTGACGATAGATCTCATTCATCTAACTTTGTGCAACATTGTTTTGAAAAAAAAAATGAGTTCTTGCAAGAAAAAGGTATTGCAAGGGGTCGACATCTCATTTGGTTAGATAACTACACATGGAAATTCAAGAATGCTCATATATTTTATTGGTTGAGAAGAATGCATGTAGAGAGGGGTGTACCACATATTTGTACTTTTTTGAAGTTGTGCATGGAAAATGCGGGCATGATTGTGCATGTGCATGTGTGAAGAGAGTTGTGGTTAAGGAATAAATGAAGTTTAGAGGTGGTGCAAAAATCACTGGTGCACATTCTATTCTTGATTGGTCTACTTATGCATATCATGAGGAGGGACACTTGATTCACAAGTGTGGAGGTTCTTTTGGTTGGTTTATGATGGCATATTGGTTGAAAAACTAAAATTCCAAACAATAAGATAATCTTCAAAGATGCATTCATTTCAATGCTCAAATATAAGTGCATGTATCATATGGACACGAGAATTGGCTTGTTTCTTATAGAATTGTATTCGGTGTGATTTGGATCAATGAAAGTCAAGTGAGTGGGTAGATACATGGATTCTATAGTACATAACCCCTTTATATGTAACACAATCCTCTTTAGAAGATGAAATGGAAATTTCACTTGACTATGACCATCTTTTAGATCTTGTATAACCAAGACATATCTATGCAGTCGTATCATGGTAGGGGAATGAAGAGGGATCAGACTATTGGTTGGAACAATGTTTACAAGGAAAGAGGAAGCTAACACAACCAATGACAGATGGTGATGGGTTCAAATATACTATAAGTTTAGTTGTTGTTGTTGGAACTTGATTGTGAATGTATATGATTAGAAAGAATGGCATACTTGTATTTGAAGACTATAAGAAACAAAAAACCATTCTCATGTATTCACACCTCATTATAGCAACAAATTTTAAGTTATCAAGACATCATGCTAAACCAAGAATAAAGGAACTATGGATAATTTGTAATGTTGATCATGAAGCATTACCCAATACTCTAAAGGTAAGAGATGACACTTCAGGCACACTTGAGTATTGGATCATTTTCTATATGGGACAGGTAAGATATTGTTCATCTTATTTTGATTCATTTTATTTGTATGGGTTGGATTAAAAGTGCATTAAAAAATTTCATACAAATTCACTAATATGTAAAAATGTAGGTTTTTTGGAGAAAAAAGGTATATTTTCAAACGATTTGAATCAAAACATCCATGGTAGTTCATGTAGATCAATATATTTTGAAGGTACATATTTTTTAAATTATGTTGCACCATATGTTTGAGTTTGATACTACTATATTTTTGTTATGGTGCATCTTTACTACAAAATTCTCATTTTTTTCTCTTTTCTTTGTCCTTGGGTTAACTTTAGGTGTATTTCCATCTCAACAGATATACATTGAAACAAATCTTATCTATTCAAGATATACATGATCTCCATGGATTACAGATTACTGATATTGAAACAAATATTAGACAAATAGTGGCCAAAAAAGTAGATCCAACTTGTTCTTTTGAAGATAAGGCACATCTTTACTACAAAATTCTCATTTTGTTTCTCTTTTCTTTGTCCTTGGGGTAAATTTTGGTTGATATCCATCTCAACGGATATACATTGAAATAAGTCTTATTTTTTCAAGATATAGCTTCCTTAGTATTTACCTGCCTACCTTGATGTGTCCACACTTCCTACCCTAGATTTGTGCACTACCTACCTAGTATTTACTTGCCTACCTTGACATGTCCACACTTCCTACCCTAGATTAGTTGATTTCCATAGTATTTACCTACCTGACTCAACATGACCACACAACCCATTCATCAAGACTACCTCAAATTAGTGTACTTTGGAATCATAGGGGGACTCAAGCAACAAAAGGAGGCCTTTCGTAGCATTGGACTTTCTTGATGTGTTAATACAATTGGTTTTGCTCCATTATGCACAAAGCAAAAAAATACTTTTTGTCAATTTTTTGCAATACTTTCCGCTGGAAATTTTTGTAAGAATGCATTTGATAGTAGAACACACAAATGGTGTTGAGTTGGCCCAAACCAAGAGAGTTTGGTTTAAAGGGATTCAATATCCACATATAATTCCAAACAAGTCATTCCTACATGCCATGAGCTTTCAAAATGACTTCATCAAAGTTTGATCATTTTTGGCTTTTAGGGCTCTTAAGAGACTATCTCAAAAAGAGCACCCTGGAATAATCAAGTGAATTGGTAAATATAAAGAGACCTTCCATAGTATTTACCTACCTACCTTGACATTCCCACACTTCCCATTCATCAAAATTAATAAAAAATTAATATTTTTTGTATTTTTTCTCTTAAGGCACTTAAGAGGCTACCCTAGAACAGAGCACCCTAGAAAAATTATGTGACTTGGGAAATAAATTGAGATCTTTAATAGTATTTACCTACCTAACTCGACATTCCCACGCTTCCTTTTTGTCAAAATTACTAAAAAATTAACTCTTTTTGTATTTTTTGCTCTTAAGGCACTTTAGAGACTACCCTGAAAAGTGCAATTCAAAATCATGGGGGACTTGTGTGACAAAGGGATGCATTTTTTAGCATTATAATTCCCACCATGAATTTTTAGTAAAATTGGTTTCGCTCCATTATGCACAAAACAAAAAAAATACTTCTTTCCATTTTTTTCCACTACTTTCCACTAACAATTTTGCAAGAATGCATTTGACACCAGAACACACAAACAGTGTTGATATGACCCAAACTGAGAGAGGTTGGTTTGAAGGGATTCAATATCCACTTATAGGTCCAAAAAAATAATTCCTACATGCCACGAGCTCTCAAAATGACTTCAACAGAGTTTGACAATTTTTAGCTTTTAGGGATCATAATCTAGACTATCCCAGAAATAGCACCTCAGAATAATCAGGTGACTTGGGAAACAAATAGATTTCTTCCCTAGTATTTACCTATGTACATCGACATTTCCACACTAACCCTTTATCAAAATTACTAAAAAATATTACAATTTTTGTATTTTCCAATATTCATGTTTAATTTTAACCATTGTTGAGTCAATAGTATATTCAAGATTATGTTTCTTAACAAAAGTAGGTAATTTTGGTGGAAAATAGTATTGTGTCAAGAATAGATTCAAAATAAAAGTTAAAAAAAAAAAATCAACATTGAGGACACATTCATTGTAATTCATAAGGAGGTATCTTATTCACATAATTTAATCTCTTGATTTATAATTTTGCATTTGATTTCAAAGACTGGCCAATTTACTTTGTTTTTCAAATTGTTTATAATCCATACATTTCTAGTATTTATCTTTATGTGTTTCCAAATACAATATTTTAGTAGGACGTGAGGTTTGATGGCAATGCATCTATCATTGGATTTCATGTTGGTTTCATTGTTCAATTATCTTTACATAGTGGTTTTTCATTTTCTAACAATTTTTGTAATATTGCAATGCAGGTGTCTATGAGTAGCAATGATTTCAAATCTGTTATATGGAGCGAGGATATTAGGGGCACATATTAGTTGTGAATCTATGATATCCTGGTAGCAAGATGCATCAATGTATTTCTACATGAGGTCATCGATAAAATTATATGGCATTATTAGTTGTATTGATGATTATGATGGTTAAAAAATGATATGTGATGTATTTGTACATGGGGACATGAAAAATATAATATATGAGAATTATTGTTTATATTGATGGTAGAATGTATGTTGTGCTATCGTGATTATAAATGTCATGTGTATGTCAAAAATTGTCAATTTTTTGTGTAATCATCAATGTCACATGTATATATTTTCACATCAAAATCACTCACACATTTTTACATTGGTTCATGTTGGGAACCTACTTAATAGTAAAGAAATGGTGAATATTTTGCACATGTCTTTTAGATAAAATGCTCTCCCTCATCAGCCCTTAGGACAACAGTAATCTTTTATTCCTTTTCATGATCTTCTAACACTTTTTCATATCTTTTACTTTAAGCTTTGTAGCATCTAATCCCTCATCAACCCTTAGGACAACAACATCCATTTTCTTGGATAGAGTTTTAAGATTTTAGGCATAGCAGCAAAGTAGTGAACTATTTGATAAAATGCTTTGGTAGACATGTCTAAAAAATGTGGTAGCATAGACAAGTGAACTATTTGAAAAAATGCCTCAAAGAAATTTTTCTCATAGTGATACAATTCCATGAAAATCCATAAAAAATTTCTTGTCATGGCATTCCATCACCATCATGGCACTAATTCACCATGAGACCACATTTATTTGAGGCATTTTTTCAAATAATTCACTGCCTTGTATATCATCGCATTTCTTACTAATATGTAATGTTAAGTAATTCTTTTAGTTTGAAAGATTTGCAATGCAATGTAATTAGTGATACGAATATAAAATGTTTGGTAAAATGATTTATTTGACATGTATGAAAAATATTGTAGCATAGAAAAGGCAATGAACTATTTGAAAAAATGCATCAAAGAAATGTGATCTCATGGAATGCCATGAAAAGAAAATGCATTTGGCAGTTGATCCTAGTTATTAGTTATGCAATGAGAAGTAATTGCATATCTTCTTAGGTTGATTTTGTAAAAACTATATCATAATTGAAAAAATTCCATCTATCATTGATCTCGTTATTCATTATGTAATGTGGAGTAATGCTTTGAGTTTCAAATATGTGTAATGCAATGTAATCAGTGGTATGAATATAAACTACAAAAATTTCTTACTATTTTTTTAAGGAAATGCAATGTAATGTTGCTTACTAATATGCTTTGATAACTTTTTCCAAGAATTCATAGCTTGTTCAAAAGCACCTATTATAGGCTTTAAGCTATACCAACAAGGCAGTAAACTATTTGATAAAATGCTTGTGTAGACATGTATGAAAAATGTGCTAGCACAAAAAAGGCAGTGAACTGTTTGAAAAAATGCCTCAAAGAAATGTGGTCTCATGGAATTCAATGAAAAAAAATGCAATTGGTAGCTTCTCCTAATTATTAGTTATGCAATTTGAAGTAATGCTTTTATTTTGAACGATGTGTAATGCAATGTAATCAGCGATATGAATATAAACTACAAAAATCTCTTTCTATTTTTTTGTCAATGGAAAGTAACATTTCTTGTACTAATATGCTTTGATAGATTTTTCCAAGCATCCATAACTTGTTCGAAAGCACCTATTTTAGGCTTTTATCCATAAAAGCAAGGAAGTAAACTGTTTGGTAAATGCTTTGGTAGACATGTATGAAAAATGTGGTAGCATAGAAAAGGTAGTGAAATATTTGAAAAATTCCTCAAAGAAATGTGGTCTCATAGAATTCCATGAAAAGAAAATGTAATTGGTAGCTGCCCTAGTTGTTAGTTATACAACATGAAGTAATTGCATATTTACTTAGGTTTACTTTGTAAAACTATCATAATTGAAAAAATTTCATCTATCACCATCTAGATATTAGTTATGCAATGTGAAGTAATTCTTTGAGTGTGAAATATGTGCAAAGCATTGTAATCAATTATATGAATATAAACTACAAAAAACTATTGTCTATAATTCATTGGTTGAACTCTTTATTTCATTCTCTTTATATCTCTATGATATGGAAATGAATTTCAATTTTGATACTATGGTTGAAACTATATAGAGACTAACAATAAAGCGATCAAATTTGGTGAAGTTTCCCAAGGCAATCAAATTTAACAGTACTATAACATTAGTAAAAATGATCTATGTGATTCATAAACTATTAAAGTGCAAGATTGCAAGAAATCAATATCTATATAACATGTTATCCATCATAGCTCAATCATTATAAAGTGATTAAATATTCAAATTTTAAGTTTCAAAATAGGAAACCATGCACACAATGAACAAAATATGTTGAATATCGATTTATATATATATATAAGTGTAAATTAATTATGTATGTACATATACAAATTTGGCATATATGAAAACTCAAAACAATATTTACAAACTATGGAATATATCATCTCATGGTCTATATATACAATGTATATATCAAATGGCTATGCCATGTCAACAAAATCTTAATCTTCTAGTAGATCACCAAAACCTAGCCTCTTCACACTACTTGATGGATGAGATGTCTGCACAAAAATAATTCAAAAAAAAAAAAGATTAATTAGCTCTCAATGGTAAATAGCTTAAACTACTAAATAGAAATTTATCTACTACTTTTCATAGCTTTTAAAATAACATCTAATCACTATATTAAACTATATATAAGTAATTCAATTATTCATTACCTCAAGCATTTTTCTTTGACTGCCATACATTGAGAAAATGATGGTCCCTTAGGATGCTTAGGATTCCTACCATATTGTCTTGGTCTTGGATCTATGAATGTGGATGGTGGCATATTGTACAAGAAGAGAAATAAAAATGAAAAAATTAATATATAATTTTTGAAAAAAAACATAAACTAGCATATATCTACATATATATCTACAAACTTTTATAGATCTACTAGATATAAAAATATATATATATACCTAAATAGGTGATGCAACTAAGATAATTGATTTAGATGAACTCATCATGGTAAAAGGTGTGGCATCAATCACATATGGAGTACACTACAAAAGTAAAAATAAGATCAAGATATAAATTAATATGTATTTAATTAATCATGATTTAAAGGATATGTGTATAATAAAAAAAAATTACATGTAGAAAACTTATACCAATGTGTTTAGGCCAAATCCAATGACTAAAAGAGTGCCATGTTGCACATCTCTAATTTTTACTCTATCATCAACTATTCAAACCCACTTATGTAAGGAAATCTAGGAGCGCATCTAGTGAAAACTCCATGCAGTAGTGCCTTCGGTAACTTTCATTTCTGAAATTAGGTTGCCTCAAAGACACATACAACTATGTCCAAATGCGGAATAGACACATTTTATTACCTACATTAATCCTTCTGAGAGAAACATATGTAGATTCAACAACAATCAACAACACAGATGAAAGAAACTATAGAAAACAAAACACAAAGATTTTACGTGGGGAAAATCCTTTCAGATAAAAAACCCCACACTCCAAAGATCAAGCCATTGTATTATTCAGCAATAGAATGGTTACAATACAGTTTTAGGCTCTTAGCCTTTTAGAGATTACATCCTTTTCATCTAGATACAACTGGTAACATACTATCCCTGAGAGATCAAACATGGAATTCATGATCAGGAGAGATTCTAGCAACATAACTCTGCCTCTCTCACTCTCTGCCTCGGCCTCATAGCTTCGGCCTATCAGCTAGCCACTCTTCCTTTCTCTATCAATCTCCCTCTGGCTCTCGACTCTTCAGCTTCTCGGCTTTTCAACCTTCTTCTCTTGCTCTCTCATTCTAGAACGTCCAATGCATACATGTATGCATTCGTTCTCAACAGACAAAAAGCAATCTCCAGCTCGACATCATTATCGTCTCGAAGATGTTTCCACTTCCTCATGTAGATTTTTCCTTTCCACATAGAAACAGTCACAACGGTCTCACAGCAAAATGGTTCACTCTACCCTATCGGATTGGTCCACATCATACCACGTCGGACAGCCTTTACTCAATCAACAGTGATCAACTTGTGTCGCATGTCGGTGAGACACTAGAAGTGTCTCCCCGATGCCACAAGTCTCGATTACATGTTGTCACCAAGAGTCATCTCCATCAAAAAGAGGTTCCACCAAGCTTACAAGTCACATCAACCTCAGTATGCACATCGATGAGACTATCACTATCGCCAGGAGCTCACATCGAGTCTTCAAGTCATACCGAAACCCAAATAGTCACCAAGAGTCATACCAATATCAGGTTTCCCATCAGCAAGACAATCGCTCTTTCCCAAGAGATAATACCGATGCCTCCATGTTACTCTAAAGTCTCCTATCAGCCAGACATTCCATCTTCGCTAAGAAACTGAGCTCAAGAGTCATACCAAACACACTCAAGAGTCAGCAAGACTTATCGTCTTCGCCAAGACCTTATACCGAGGTCTTAAGTCACCCTGAGCGTTGCATTCACTAGTCGGCAAGACTTATGTCTTTCGCCGAGACTACATACTAAGCACTCATGTCTTGTCGAGTCGACAATACATTTAACTTCACCAAGACCTTTCACCAGGCACTGAGAGCTACACCAATGACTTCATTTGCATCCCCATCGGCGAGACCACCACCTATTGCCAAGACTTCATGTCAAAGTCTCTAGGTTACCCCAAGCTCACCTTTCACCAGGAGTCATGCCGAATGCATCCCACACTATTGATGAGACAAATTCCCATCGCCAAGACTTCATAGCAAATCCTTTAAGCAACATCGATGTGTTCCACTAGTGGCAAGAGAATCAACCTTCGGCAAGACTTCTTACCGAGCCTTCCATGTTATCCCAAAACAACTATTCGCCAAGAGTCACACTGAACTAATGACCCCACATGCTGTCGATAAGACTTCTGATATTTGATGAGACATCATATCAAAACAATACGTTACACCGATGACCCCTAACACTGTCGCTGAGACATCTCTCGGTCACCAAGAGATCATGCCGATAGGAACAAGTAATACCAATTTCTTCATCGGCCAAACAGATCAAAGGTCATGTCAATATTGGAAAGACTTCCTATCGTCATCTTGACTTCTCACCCTTATGTCACTTTGATCTATCTTTCGCCGAGAGTCATAGCGAACCCAAAGACCATACAATCGACAAGACATTCATATTGGTAAGACCTCATACCAAAACATAAACCTTTCAGCCAAGTTTCCCCAAAAACATCAGTCGCCATGAGTTTCCCTGACATCCAATAGACACCCTTATGTTGCCAAGACAATCCACTTGGTAGGAGATTACAGGGAAGGCCACAAGTCACAGTTATAGGCTTCATCGGCAAGACAAAATCATTTTCTTGGTGACATGAGCAAAACACAAGGTAAACTGCCAGTCGACCAAACACCAGACATGTTACAATGACTAAGCTTTCTTAGAGGTTTCAACCTATGAGATTGAGGCATATTTTCCAACAACTTAAATATACATTAGTAACATGTACTTTTTTTTATAATAATTTTAAATGAAATGCACTATGAAATAAATTTAAGTTTTTCTTGTATAAAACATTGATGGTGTTGCTCCTCAGTGGATGACACTGCACTTGTTCCTCCCTCCCTTTTTCTATTGCACCTATAGTATTCACTGGTGCCTCATTTCCTCCAAATGACGCATCATGCACCTCATACTTAGATGTGTCTAGAGGAGGATCATCTATATCTCTCATAGGACCTAGACATGTATGGCTACATGTAGTACATTTATGAGGCACACAAATATGCCTAGATGATGATGGTGTACTAGTATCAATTGAAGCACAAGGGGTGCCACCCTCTGGAAGCTAAGAAAATTGTGATGGTTGTGTAATCAAATGGCCAATCAAAGAGTGTATGGCCAAGAGAATATGTCTGGCTGCATCAATAATAAGGTTTGGATGGGATACTAAAGGTGGGGGAGGAAGACGAGGAGGGGGTACATAGGGACCTTACATAATACACATTGCCTCAAGTCTATGTTGGGACATACCCATACCCACTCCCTGAAAATGTTTGAAATCTAAATAGTTGGCATGTCTTCCTAAAAAAAATATTGCATATAATTTTTCAAGAAAGTATAGAGGGAGATCAAGATTATTGTTGGGTGGTTTATCAAAAACAATCCACCGACAATCCCAAAAGTTTGAAGCTATGCCCTGATGGGTACACCATTTTATAGAAAATTTGGGTTTGTGTAAATGATCATTTTGTCTTGTTCTTCTATCCACAAAAAGTTGGGCCAAATGAGCTTTATATATTTCTAATTTTTTTAATTTTATCATACCCAAAATTATTTGCATATTCTAACCTCTTCTAATCTCTCCATTCTTCAAATGAAGCATGTTGCCTAGTGATGTCTCTAACATGATTGATTATGGCCTATACATTTGGTGTGAGTGATCAAAAATTCTTCTGTGCATGGTATCTCTCAACAATGTTTCTCAATTTAGTAATGTTTATTTCAATTAGGTCCTAAATTGAAGGAGGGTTTTCTAAATCTTGTGCCATTTAAACCCTATTGTAAATTATAAATTTATAAATTAACATAGTTTTTAACTAATTCCTTAAATTTCAACCAAAAAACCTAATATTTTGTTAAAAAACATATAAAACTATCAAAATAATCCAAAAATATGCATTTTAACATACCTTTCTGATAAAAAAAATCAATAGGAAATAGTTAGAATTCATCAAAATTGCTATGAATTGTAAGAAAATGGATAGCAGATATTTTTAATATCCATTTTTCTCTCTGTCATGAACAATCACTACTAAAATGACTATTTGTGGCCCCCTTTTGTTTTATTCATAACCCAAAAAATGGATATCTATTTTCTAGAGCTATGCACAGCTCTCAGAAACAAATATTCATTTTTGAGAGCTTTGCTAAGCTCTCCAAAATGGATACCTATTTTAGAGAGCACTTTAATTTTCAAAAACATGACATATTAATGTATCATATATATATTATTATGTGTAAAATTTCTTTGGGCGAAAATGAGCGAAGAGGAGCAAAAAAGAGTAAGAGATTAGTGTGAAAGCATGGGGACATATTGAGGTGGAAGGACATCCAAAGGGAGAATTTGTAGCAAAAATGTGGTCAGATGGGAGAAATTATACTCCATAGTGGGTGTTTGAAGGAGAAAGATGGGTGGACATATGTCGCCCAGAGTAAAGAGGCATGGATCTTTGCAACAAGAGAAGCCATGACTAGGGGTCGAATCATGACTAGAGGAGATGGCGAGGAAAAACTACACTCCTATGGATGTGCCCATGTGGGTGGTCTCCTAGGTTTGAAGTTATGGCAGTGGATAGAAGGAGAATGGCTCATATTTCAAACTTTAATAGGTGGGGCACCATGAATTGGATGTGAGTAGAAATAAGCAGGAGTGGGTGGTTCTAGGAAAAA
Source organism: Sequoia sempervirens (assembly GCA_007258455.2). NCBI lineage: Eukaryota > Viridiplantae > Streptophyta > Pinopsida > Cupressales > Cupressaceae > Sequoia > Sequoia sempervirens. The sequence goes on along the minus strand of VDFB02058242.1, from coordinate 307,205,247 downwards.
ATAAGGCCAAGAGAAGACGCGTATTCCAATTGGCATGAAAAAATGGCTTGAAGCAAGGAGTGCACAAGCAGGCCACGGAAAGGGAAGGAGAAGGTGATTGCAAACGAATGGCCATCACATCAATATGTGGATTTTATTTGTAAGTCACCTAACCCAAAATGTTTAAAACACACTATTAGTTTAAATAAGAACCAAGTAAAAAAATTAGTAGATAGATTAAAGGAAAAATGGATATTTCTCAAGTGTGGGGGGCTGGTGTGATGCAGAACACATAGCTTTGTGGTGTAGAGAGAAATGGGGTATTTGGGCTCAAATTAGGGCACTACCAAACAAATTCTTCTTGGTATAATTCACATCCAAGGAAGACAAATGGAATGCTTTGTTCAGTGGTCCGCATTCCCTGGATAGCGTTGGGTTGCACCTAATATATTAGTACCCAAAATTTGACCCCTAGAAACACATAGTCAAAGAAGGACTAGTAGTGATTCTCCTATATAACCTCCTAACAAGATTTTGGGATGAAAAAATATTGGTAGAAACTGGGAAGAGCATAAGAAAAATGATCTCTATGGAGAAAAAAAATGAAGATAAGTGTTGGGGCACATATATCAGAATATTTCTTGGGCTATCTCCACAACAAAATCTTCCCCAGGAAATTGAAGTCTGCTTTCATGGCAGGGTTCGGTCTCAAAAAGTTGAAAGGGAGGATCAAATGAAAATATATCCCATTTGCATGTCTAGGGAACATGGCAACCTAGAATGATTTGTGAGGATGAGGTTCAAAAAGCGAATGGGTATGAGTGGGATCTTGGACATGAAGATTCAAAAAATGATTCCCCGGTTGGGGAGTCCACCTATTCCCTTGGGGGTTTGAGGATCCATTGATTATTGCAGAAGGTAGAGCACTTCAAAAAAATAATATACAACATCCCACATGCAACCCAGAGGGTAGGATCATCAAGCTAACATTAGAAGAGTTGTGTGGATTTAGGACAAATAGCGAACAGAAGGTAAGCAACCCCTACCCAAGAAGAAAGAATGAATATTACTAAAATACTAGATTCAGTGGAGGTCTAAGCTAACATAGTAAACATTATTGAGGGGGAGGGGATGACTATAGGTGTTGAGGAAGAAGTTGGGAAAGATATGAAAGATGAACTAAAGAGCTAAGAGAAAAATGGCCCACAAGTAAATGTGGATGAGAGTGAGGTGGAAATAGACTCGAAAGAGGAAGAAATGGGAGAGGTAGAGGAAGAAGAATTAGTTGAAGAAAGAATGTTGGAGCAATCACAGTAAGAAATAAAAAATCCAAACATCAAGAAAAATAGTAAAACGGGGCCAAAGACAAACAACGCCAAGTTGGAAATAGCTGCAAATGTAGTAGGGAAAATGAAACTAAGGTTGGGGAAGGATACCATCCTTCCCCAAGCACAATGAGGATCACAACATGGAATGTTAGGGGCATTAATTCCCCTAACAAGTTGTGCTTTTTCAAGCATCAAATTAACCAATCTAGAGTAGATATCTTTTTACTACAAGAGACAAAATTAAGCAAGGAGGAAAGTGCTAAGAGACTTGTGTGTTGGAGATAATGGAAGGGATTTTTTTTTGGTGCAAAAGGAGAGTAAGGTGGATTAGGAATTATATGGAATACCTTAAAATTCATTAGAGAGGTTGTAGAAGAGAATGGAAATTTGATAAGGATGAGGTGCATATTATTGCAAAGAAATGAGCAGTTGTTTATTATAAATGTGTATGGACCAGTATCTACAATAAAAAAGAGGAATTTGTGGTAGTAGATCTCCAATATCATTGTGAACCTCAGAGGGGGAAGGGCATCATAGTAGGGGATTTCAATACAACCTTGAATAATAAAGAAAAGAGTGGAGGTATAGTGTGAATCATGAATGTTCAATAGGATTTCCAATATTTTGTCAACAATAATCAACTAATGGACTTATAAGAAAAAAATGGGGTTTTCTCATGCTAAAACAGAAGGAAAGGTTGGATTGGTTTCTAATTTTTGGGGATTGGGGTGGTAGAACAATTTTCATCAAGTTTTGATTATTCCTTTTATGGGGTCTAACCACTTTCTTGTACAATTATCCCTTCAGCCTGATGAACCTCCAAAATGAAACCCTTTCAAATTCAAAAACATGTGGCTAAGAGATGATAGGTTGCTAGAGCTGATAGCTACTTGGTGGGATGATATCAAAATAGGGAACCACTCCTATCTATACAAGATCAAAAAAAAATGAACTATGTAAAAAATAAACTGAAGGAATGGAACAAAGCACATTTCAAAAATATGTTCCAGAAAAAAGAAAGGATAGAGCAAGAATTAGAAACACTAAAAGAGCACATCATTGAGCATAGGATGGGAAGTGAATATTTATAAGTTAAAAAGGATCCAAAAGGGGAGCTTTTTGAAGTCCTAAAAAGAGAAGAATGCTTTTGTAGGTAGAAAACCAAATAAACATGGCTCAAGGAAGGTGACAAGAACACAAAGTACTTCCATAGAATAGTTGTGGAAAATAGTAAGAAAAAAATTACAAAGATAAGAAGGGAAGATTGGGTATAACACAATCCCTGGATGAGGTAAACAATGAACCAGTAAGTTTCTTCGAAAGAAATTCCAAACAAAGAAGCACCAGAGCATAGGAATGTGTGAAACAAGCTCCTAAACTATATCCCCAATTTAATAAGTGAAGAGAAAAATTCATCCCTCTATCACAAAATCAACAAGGAAGAAGTTAGGGTGGTCACATTTCAACTCAAACTAGACAAGGCTCCAAGCCTAGATGGATTCTCGGTTGGTTTCTTCCAAAAATTATGGGATATTGTAGGAGATGGCTTGTCCTTGCCTATGGGTATTTGAAGGATCATCATAGAAAAAATAGGCCCTTAAGTGGCAAAAAATTTAGAAAAAACAGAGTTAGGAAACTTGACATAAAAATTTGAATAAGTTATCTATATTATTTCAAAAATATGTAAGAATATAATTTGTAGAAAATTGAATCTAGTTTCTCAACTACTAGGTTTCTTTTTTTAAAAACAAAATCTATTTGGTGAAAATTTGAAATTTCAATGCAGTAGTACTTAAATTTTAGGGAAAAAATAAGAAGTAGGTGTTTGTCTAACCACCCTAACCACAATAAAATGATAATATTTTTTTATAATATTTTAGATATAAGTAGAGGACTCATGTCCTGATGTGATACATTTTTTTTTTTTTAATTATAAGTAAATAATTAATTATGATTTTTTTATTACAACTTTTAAAAAATATAAAAACTCGTACATCTAACCACCTTAACTTGGTCAAAACTTCATGAAATTAATTTTTTTTTTTAATCCTATATTATACAAAGCATAGAATGTGACGCATGTTTCAGATTCAAAAAATATGATATTGTTTGAAAGCTATAGATGATTTTTAATCAGCCTATCAATTAGGACTTTAGTCGTAATTCAAATAGAAAATAAATAATAATTATTTATTAAATTCAAAGTAAAGCATAATTTATATTGGTGGAAAGATGATAATCTCCTTTAAAAACCCTTTTCATTTCATTAATTTTGGGTAAAAAAAAGTCATCAACCACTTACCCTACAAATACCCATCATATTGTCACTTTTTGGCCCATCATGATCCTACACATACCCCTATTGAGGAATCAAGAAGGAAGATGAAAATGTTGGGCTCACTCAATCATACTTTCTTGGCCCTAATCCCCAAGAAGAAGGATACATAGACTATAAGTGAATTCAAGTCAATTACACTTTGTAACATAGTTTATAAGGTTGTCACCAAGATCATTTCCAATAGACTTAAGGGTATGCTAAATGTAGTCATCTCAGCTTGAACATAGTATATTTTCTCCTGGGAGATCAATAGTTGAAGGAATTATCATTGCACATACCTTGCATTTGGATAGGAAGGCAAGAGATGCCTCCATGATCCTCAAACTTGATATACCAAAAGCATATGATTTGGTGCACAGACAATTCCTAAAGGTGTTGAGAAAGTTTTGATTCAAAGAAGAATACAACAACTAGGTTAGAAGTTTCATTTTCATGGCCAAATTCTTAGTCTTGGTAATTGGTGTGACTCATGGCTTCTTTGCCTCTTTGAAGGGACTAATACAAGGTGACCCACTGTCCCCCATTCTTTCTATCATCATAGGGGAAGCTCTGGGCAGAGGAATCAAATCATTGAGAAGTGCAAGTAAATGGTTGGGGGTTTTGATGGCTAATGGATTAGACACAACAATGCATCAACAATTTGTTTTTGACACCATCCTCTTTAGTGTAGCCATTAGGAAGGAGGTTAGAACCATCAAGAACTACCTTGATGAATATTGCTTGGTATCTAGACAAAGAATCAATTGGAAGAAGGCAAAGGTATTCTCCATCAATACTCAAACAAGCCTTCAAAAATATTTGGCAAGGATCCTGGGCTTGAGAGTAGAAAATTTCTCTAGCCAATTTTTTAGAATGTCATTATTTGTAGGAGCCAACAAGAAAAATTATTTGGAATACCTAGTCAAAAATTGCAAGACAAAATTAGGGACTTGGAAAGGGAAATTCTTATCCTCTATAGGAAGGCTATTGATGGTAAAGGCAGTACTCTTAGCTATCCCGATATATTCAATGGCCTACTTGAAAATCCCTAAAGCAATTAAGGATACACTCAATAAGATATTTATGAAGTTCTTTTGGAGTGGCTCCGAGAATCAACATAAATTTCCTCTAATCACCTAAGAAAAGTGTTTTTCTCTCAAGGAGACTGGTGTGGTGGGAATCAAGCAACTAACAATAATGAACTAGGACATGGGGGCTAAACTCATTTGGGACATGTATGTAAAAGGCGAGTAGAAGTGGGTCAAGAAACTTAGAAGGAAGTATTTGGATTTGGATTATTCAACACATATATTGATGATTGTGGACCCCTCAAGAGGATCTATGATATGGAATTATATGGTGGACTACGAAGATATTATCTCTAAACATATAACATGGGAAGTTAGAAATGGTCAAAGTGCTTCATTCTGGATGGACTCATGGGGTGGGAAGCTGTCAATTGTTGATCATCCCAATCTGGAAGACATGATAGAAAAGATAATTAAGATATGAGACAACAAGGTAGGTAACTATGGGAAAATAATATGTCAGGGTGGTGTGCGGCAGTGGGTGTGGCATCCCCTCTAGGAAATTAATGCTCCCTAAGATTAGAAGGTGGAATTAGCTAAGATATTGAAAAATAAAACATTTTCCCCATCTGAGCAAGAGGATATCATCAGGTGGTGTGGCTCTACCATTGGTTCTTACAAAGTCAAGTTCGGATACATAGTAAAGGAAATTGCAATTTCCAAGTAGAATTAGTTGTGCAATCTCATTTGAGGAAAAGTATGTCTTCCAAAGGCTGGAGTCTTTATGTGGTTGGCAATCCAAAAGACAACTCTCACTAAAAATAGACTTGCAACCTTTGGAATTCGGGGACAAGGGCAGTGTGTGTTATGTAAGTGCAACAATGAATATGTTTATTACATATTGTTTAATTGATCATATGCCAGCAAGTGTTGGAAATTCTTCATGAATAAATTAAACTTTCAATTCCTAGCCACCTCAAACTTAGAGACCTAGTTCAACATGTGGCTACTCTCCTTCAAGAAAACAATATTTGATAATATCTAGGTATTCACTCCTTCCACCATATGGGAGATCTAGAAAGAGCGTAATAGGCATATTTTCCAAGAAAAGGGTATGGAATACGAGAGACTTTGTGTAAATATCAAAGGTATGATCACTGAGCTAGTCAATAAGGTAGTTGGGTATTTTCAAACTAGGATGACAAGATAAAAATATACATACATAGATTTAAAAATGCCCCTTACATGTGGGATAAGTACTGATGATCTTGCACTGAAAAGAGGAGATAGGTAAAATGGGATGCCCTAGAGGAAGGGTGGCTTAAAATAAATTTTGATGGGGCTTTGAGGGGTAATCTTGGGCCTGGGGGAGGAGGGTGTGTGGCATGGAACAACCAAGGTAGAACAATTGTTGACAAGTCCATTCATCTCAGGAATTGCACTAATAATGAGGAAAATTTTGGAGCTACTTTGAGTGGCCTCAAGATTGGGGTGGAGATTGGAGCTTGTTGCATCCATCTAGAAGGAGACTCCCTTATAGCAGTCAATGCTATCTGACTCAATAGTGCACCAAATTGGAAGTTGAAGCATTGGCTACAACCCATAAAAGAGATACTAGATAAATTAGAGTCATACAAGATTGACCACATATACAAAATAAGGTAATGATATGGTTGATAGGCCAGCCAAGGCAATGACAAAAAGTTCATAAAATTAAGTTGGATGCCAGGGTGGAAAAGGTAGATTGTTGATGGGACAAGATTCATCAATGTGATGCAAGCCTTGGGCATGTTGTGATAGGCAGGGAGTGTTCTATTCTTGATTCCAAGTTTCAAGCTTGTGGTTTGGTTGAGCCTCTAAAGTAGTGCCACATACACTGGAAAGGGCAATGCTAGAAGATGTTGTGGAAAACTCGGTAGTGAATTGGGATTGCGGTGATACATCATCCCATATATGCTTTGATGTGGGTGTAACTATATCTAAAATTAGAGGTTTACAAAATAATTTGCACTTAACTCCTAAATAATAGATTTCTCCTAATCCAATAGAGTTGTGTGGCTATGTATTTTTAACCGTTGAAATTACAGGAAATGGAATTCACTTAATTCTTTATCTTGATTAATGGATCATAAACTAATTACTTAAATTTCATAATTATAAAAACTCAAAGAATTAAATACCAAAAGAGAATTATAAGACAGAAGAGCAAAATAGATATCATGAGCTTGATAACGAAGTTCGCTCAATTGGAGCTATGCCTCTGGGTCCACTTCTCAATGAGGAACCACTTTATTAATGATGCCAAGCTTTAACATGATTTTTCACATCATCCAAGTCTCTCACAATCTCTAGTGATAGTGACAGGAAGAAATTTCTCTCCTTCAAGTACACTTATTTTGGAAATAATCTCTTAATTGCACAAAGTTGAAATATCCTCACTATCAGGTCTCTTCAAAAATCACCTACCTTCACAAAAGCATAAAAACTCTCTATCTCCCTTATGCTAAAAACCACCATAATAAATGAATAACCCCCCTTTACAACAAATTATCCTCCATTTACAACCCATTTTGGCCATTTTGTTTACTTCATTTCATGTTTATGGGTTGTTAATAACCATTTAAGGTTATTTTGTTAGGGATTCGAGCTTCATAACGGGTTAAAAAAAACCCATGCATATACTTATAAACCGAAAGATGGTGTAGCAGTGAACAATTGTTTTGCTCCACAAGTGGCCAGGGGTTCAAACCACATCGCTTCTATTTTTAAAGCAAATTTAAAAGTTTTTAATAACAAAAAAAACTACCACCCCAATGTAGATAAGGCATATCTATGTGGTCTATTGGTAGGTCATGCCACTTAGAGGAGATAGGTGGGGGCTTACTCCCACCAATACACTTTTAACAAACATAACAACCGATCAAAGGAGGGTGCCACGTGGCACACCAAGAAGGTGCCCCATGGAGCAAAATGATTCGCTATCCAATACACGTCATATGCCATGATGTCACTGACTGGACTGCTAACTCAATATGGCTACCACGTGTCACTTGTTGATTGGTGTACGACTGCCACGTGTCACTCACTGATTGGTTCACATCATCGTCCATACGGTACTATTTTCCTACTCAAGTTGCTAACGTCATCACCTATACCATCTGGTCAATTGTGTCAACTTAGAACTTTGACCAGCCACATCTTGCATGTACGAGCTTTGTTTTTGATGAAATGAATGTCATTGGAAACATCTCAATGAGCTCTTTGATTATACATCATTTTTGATAAATTTTGAGATTATCATTTTTTCTACCTTCATGATGACCTCAGGTACCAGCTTGACTCAACCTTTGACTGCGCATAACTTCTACATACAGAATCATTTTGAGCCCATCCAAGTTGCATTAGGATCATGTTGACAAGCTTTATGCAATGAAGTCAGTTTTGTCAAATTTTGAGACTATGAAATTTTGAGGTCTTTTGGATCCACTTGGATCATAACCGAATCCTACAAAGCTTGTTTTTAGCTCATACTTGAAATGTGTTAATATTAAATGTGATCTCATTTTTTATCATGGTAGGTACAACTAGTGGTTTGATGGTGAGATAAATGGGTGAGATCATCCCAATCATAGCTGGTGGCGTATGCTGATGGGTTGGCTTCTTCACTCCATGTTTCTCACAGATCTAAACAATTTCAAGGACATCCAATCAAGCAAGTAATAATTAGTGATCATAATTGAAAGGTAAGGCTAGCTTCTACAAATAGATGATGGGCGATGGGAATTTCACAATTCTATTTCCAGATGTGAAGGGTGATAGGTGAAGAGTGTTTGGGTGTCACAATGGAAACACCTATCTACCTTAGCTCCATGAAATAGCAGATATCTTTCCATGGGGATATCAATAAAAAAAATATTGAAGTCCATCATGGCATTAGGGCACCTATTGATTGTGGCGGTGGTGAAGAGGGTGTTGGGTAGGGAATTCTTACTTGCATTCCACCAATTTAGGGAAACTTCAGATATTGTTACAATGTTCATGGTTGTTCTCCTATATATAGGGGTAAGCAAGGAGAAGGAAAAATTGTTGTTTCAAAAGGTATTCCAACATGCCTTTCTAGATGAGATAAATGAAGCCCTCAAAAATGTGGATCCCAATCTCATGATCGTACTTCTCCAGAATTTCTACATGTCTTTGGGTTGTGGGGCCAAGGTCATGAAATTCCCAATTGCATGAACATTGAAGGTAGAAAATTTGGAAAAGTGATGGGGTGAAATGAATAGTAGCATCACTTTCCTAATGAGAGCAGTTGGCATTGCTCGGGTTGTTGGTTCTAGCTAGATAAATAATTTCATAGGTGAGGTGGGGGTGGTGCTAGAAGAAGATAAGGAGGATGACATCATTTAGGAGTTGGGAGAAGGTGAGGAATGGGTGAAGGAAGGCTATAGGGACATTGAAGCCAAGGAAAACACTCTGGCTCATCATGCATGTGGCAGTGAGTACTCAGCGGTGGTGAGCGCAATGCTACTAGGAAGGTGCATGAGGTGGAAGAGGAGGAATATGACTAGACTTCAGTTGTTGTGTGGATGTAGCAATGTGTTGGAAGTGACAAAAAAATTGATCTAGACGTTCTTTGCGGTACTAGGTTTTTTGGAAAACTCTATTTCTTTGTAAAGAATGAATAGTAGTCTTTGTCTATGGTTGCCCCAAATTTTGTAGCTATGGGAGCCATTGTATATAGTCGAGCCGAGTTTGGTATAGTTCATCTATAGATATCATAGTGATTGTGTATGTAGGGGTATATGGGTAGATACTTACTAAAATGCCAATGTATGGGATAAGTGCTAATGAAAATTAATACAATGGGTGTTGTCCCTTAGTAGCTATTTATTGATCCCAAAAAAAATTCTCTTATATATAATATATCATAAATATTAATATGTATATGATATATTAATCATATATAGTATATATTAATATATCAATATATATATTAATATATATGTTATATATTAATACATATTAAAATAGTATAAAAAATAAATATATTACTATATTACTATATATTAATACTATTACTATGAAATTAGACAATATTTTTAATATATTAGTATATATTAATGATATTAATAATATATATAGTATTATATAATGTATAATATTATGTAATATGTATAATGATATATTATTATAATATATAATAATATAATTATATTAGTATATTATTAATATTATATTATTATAAATATTATATACATGTACTCAATATTGTGAGTTTCCAATAGCAAAAATCTAATATACATAGCAGATATCCATTGTTAAATCTAAGTAACTAATATCTATTATTTATATATCAGATATCCATTTTGCTTTGGTCTTGACCTTTGAAAAATGTATTTTTTATCAACCCAACCAAAAATTCAAACAATATTTTGGTACTTTTCACTTCCTCATGTCATGTTTTTTTATTGCATCGCCACTGTTTGGTCGTCCATGATCTTGGACAAACCCTTTACTTCACCTTATGTTCAACATTTAGTATCATAGCTAATGGTTTTGTTGAGAAGGGAATGCCTTTCTCTTATGTATTTAAGGTTTTTTGGTTGTAGTTATAGCTTTTGTCTTGTGTTATATTGTAGATTTGTGTAAAGGATTGTATACCATGGCTTCTACCTCTCACCAGGATATTTGATAAGAATTAAACATGTTCAATAACAATTGTTGGGAAATTCAATCTCTATCCAAATATGGCTTCAATGGATGAAATAAAAGGCTTCGAATACATCAACATGAAAAAATTTAACTTATATGAAAATATGAAAATTAAGTTTCCTTAATATGGAGTTACCATGATTAGATTCATCTTCTTTATGATGTCAAAAGTCAGCCAAAATAACATGCTTATAAACACTACCTAATATTATCTTATAGTATAAATATATAGAGAATAGAATCACCATAATATACAAAAAATGAGGAAAAACAACAACACAGGAGCATCACATAATACAAGATTTATGTGGCGAAATCTTTGTGGAAAAAAACTCCACCAAGAAGAGAGGCCAAGTATACATTATCTTCAAATAAATGAGATTGCAATACATTCACTTCCATTCTCCTCTTTACCTCCAACATGGAAGCACATGTGCACCTATGAACAACCTCTTTATAGCTCAACCTATCCTTGTTCTTATAATGAAAATCTACATTCAATTGTTTCTCATACATTCTACATCTAAGAGGCTAAATTTATAGAGTTGTGAAGACATCTAATGCACCAAACATGGCACCCAGAGATGACTCTTTATTTCAAATGTCTCCAACCCTTGGAATACCTCATTAGAATGTAAAAATATATCATTTTTGGCTCCAATACTTTCCCTCCAACTTGAGTGCCCAAAATTGGAAGATAAACATTACAATAAATGCAATAAATGATGGAATACCAAGAGACACATATTGCCTCATTTTAAGCTCCCACTTGGAGAATACCAATGGTCACTTGTTTATCATTTCCTTATCTTTTATTATCCCATTTTAGGTGTCTACATGTGAGGAAAACAATATTAAATATTTATTTCCACAACTCACCTTTATCATTGCTAGTGGAACCCATCACCCCTTATAAATATATTACAAACAATGGTGAGAATTAATATTACAAAATATTTTCCCAATTCACCCTAAGTGCTTAAGGACACTTTCCAATAATATTGGAACCATGTAGTATGACATTATAGGATTTACAAGGTAGATGAAACATTCATCCTAACATTCTCCCACTTGACATCAACATTATAAATACACCCATAGGAATCACAAACAAGGGAAAACATCCCTTCGCCAAACATGTACCAGCTAAATATTCACCTTGATCTTATGCTCCAACAAAATACTTTCAAAAGAAACCATGATATCCACCATCAATAAAAAAGCTCCTCACATGCTCCAATATTCCACCTATGGAAGAGAAAAGGAACATCCTACTTTAAGGTGAAACATATCAACTATCACTTAAATTGGTACCAAGCTTTACATGAACACAAGCATTAAATTCAAATGATAATAAATGCTCTAAGTAGTTTCCTTACTCAGTAGCTAGAATAGCAACCACAATAAATTGTAACTCATCCAAGCTAACCATACCTCAAACCAATGTATACAAAACATAGATAGAACTTCTTTCCATCAACATACCAACCCAAAATCTACAATCAAGTCTCTATATATCCATCCTCTTATATCAATGTAACATAAAATGAACAAATGAACACAAACAAGACCAAATAGAAAAATATGCATAAACAATGAAATAATCTCATGGATATATATAGTTTGTATCCAAGTCATCCCACTGTAATCAAATAGGTTGTACAAACCTACAAATTGCATAACTCAGATCCAAATCCAATGAAACATAAAAAAATATTATCACACTAGTAACCAATAAACCAAAATATCAAAGAGGATAACTAAATGTATGTCCAAAACTCTCATTGCATAAGTAATATCAAATATTAAAATAGATCAAGGGGTTCTATGCAAGATCAGTAGGGTCGAAACAATGGTGATGCAACAAAAAAGTGTGACATGAGGAAGTGAAAATCATAGAATTCATGTTTTACTTTTTGGTTGGGTTGGTAAAATTTCATTTGCTAAGGTAAACACCAAAGCAAAATGGATATCTACTTTTTAAAAAGAGAATATTCATTAATAACGAACATCCAATACTAGAAATATACAATATTTTTTGGATACCAAGTATCATGTATATTAATTATTATAGTACATATTATTATTGTATATTGTATACTAATAATAATATATTATTATATTTTATAATAATAGTATATTATTATATATTATAATAATATATTATTATATATATTATATAATAATATAGTATTATATATTATATAATAATATAGTATTATATATATTATATAATAATATAGTATTATATATATTATATATTATATAATAATATAGTATTATATATTATGTAATAATAAAAAATTATCAAATAGATTCCCTCCTATTTTTTCTCAAATGTCTAGGATATCTTTTCCACTACTCTTCTCAACATAGCTAGAGATTTTTCAAATCAGGTAAACTTCTCTAGATTAATGCTACCTTCTTTGCTCTAGTTCCGAAGAAAGAGGATGTTGCTTCCATAATGGATTATCGGCCAATAATCCTTTGTAATACAGTGTATAAAAAATTCTAAGATCATTGTCACAAGTTGAATGTAGTGCTCGATAAGATGATTTCGGTCAACCAAAAAAAAATTGTTTCTAGACTTGACAAATTTTGTATATGCCCATTATTTCCCACGAGTATATACACTTGATGGAATACTCCAAGAAACTAGGTATGGTTCTCAAGTTAGATATTTCAAAGGCTTATGGAACAGTGGACTAAAGTTTTTTGTTTTTTCTTGAAAATTTTGGTTTTGGTTGAAAAATCTTAAAATTAATAAAAGAATGTGTTTCTACTCCTAGCTTCTTAGTTTTGATTAATGGTATCCCTAAAGTCCTCTTCTCCTTTGGGAAAGTATTAAGGAAAGGTGACTCTCTCTCCCCTAATTATTCACAATTGTTGTTGAAGTCATAGGTCAAAAAAATTTAGAGAAATTTGGAAATGGGTTATTGAAAATAATCAAAGCTTCTTCTTCCCTTCCCCCTGCTTCTCATCACTAGTTTTTCGATAATACAATTCTATTTGGTGTTATTTGTCTTGAGGTGTCCAATTGGAAATCTATATTTCAATACTATGCTAAAGCATCAAGACAACATATTAATCACACCAAGAGTATGTTGTACTTCTTTAACTCCAATCAGCTTTTGAAAAACAAAGTTTTGAGAGTTATTGAAAGTCAAGAAGAAACTCTCCTTGATGATTAATTTGGGCTCCCCTTGAGTACTAGAAAGCCCCAAAACTCCTACTAGAATGGCATAATTGAGAGAATCCAAAAAAAATTGGCTAGTTGGAAATGAAAACAATTGAGTCAATCAGGGAAGTTTCAACTTCGTAAGTCCTCCCTCTAGAATGTTCCAGTCTACTTCCTTTCCCTTTTTAATATTTTATCCTTTATAATTAGTAAAATTGAGAAAATTACAAGGACCTTCCCTTGAACATGAACTAAAGAAAGAGCTAGATTAGCCCTGGTTAATTGGGAGAAGGCTTGCTCACTTAAGAAAGCTAGAGGCTTGGGGATAAGAAAGTTACACCTATTTAATAAATCCCTCCTTTTTAAAATAGGTTGGTTCTTCACTCAAGGAAAAAAAGGATTTGGCTAATACCTTAAAATCTAAATATATTGGTAATGAAGATCCTTACTCATTTAATATTGGGGAGGAGGAACACCTAAATTGAAAGACTTCAAACAAGAAGTACTTGATTAGAGGGCCATAAGGGGGGATACTCTACCGATACCTTCTAATTCATTTTACATGTTGGACTCACTTCTTAGAGATTTTCAACTATTTTTCTAGGATAGTGATGATGTCTTGGTTTGGAGTGATACACATTTGATGTTTTCTCAGTGAAAGTTGTTTACAAGTACTTGGAACATCCTTTTCTTAGTCCTCAAGATTTTAATTGGAGTAAATTATGGAATGATAAGTTAATTTCAATTATTAATTGCTTCTAGTGGGAAGAATTTCATGGCAAAATCCTCACCATTGATGTCCTTAATAGGTGAATCTTTTAGTTTGTAAATAGGTTTCGTCTTTCTTCTAAATATTTTGAAAGTATAATCCATTTGTTGTTACAATGCTCCTTTATGAGGGAGTTTTGGCCATGGATTCTTGACATCCTTTTAACTAATTGGGTGGTTTCTCTTAACCTAAAGGATCTTATTGATCAATGGATCTTCTATCCTTTTACACATCCCATCATTGTGGAGCTTTGGAAGCAAATCCCTCCCTTTGTTTCCTGGAATATTTGTAAGAAAGAAGCAACATGGAGTTTAGAGAGCATTAGAGAAGTCGCATGGAAGTTTTGAGGTGCATGAAACAACAAATTTAGGAAAATATTAACTCCAAAATATTTTTCCTCTCTAAGGTTATGCCAACCTATAAAGATCTAAGTATGAAATAGCTATGGGGAATTAATCAAGACCTAACTACAATAAATTGAACTAATACTTTAAGCAAAAGGTTGACTATCGAGATGCTCCCCTCATAAGGTTAGATTAATTTATTTTCCTTTTATTATTTGGGATGTGAGAGATCTTATGCTCATAATATTTCTAGAATGAGTGAAAAAAATATATATATATATTTGGGTGGCTACATTTGTAAGAGTAGGGTTGATGTTGTAGCCATTGAATTACAAAATAAAGGTTGTCGAGTGGATATGGGAAAATCAGGGAAAAGATCAGAGTCATTGTCATGTGTCCCTCTAAGGCATAATGTGGACCTCTAGAAATTATTTGAGGAGGTGAGAATGTCCTCTTTCTTCCTAGCGATGAAAGGCTTCAACAATGACAAAAATTCTAAGTTTTACCATTCTTGGCAGGAGGATAAATTCAAGATTGGTAGTATTAGATTTTTTGTCACTCCTAAGCTTATTTATGCAACCATGAGTTTGGATTTTTTAGGTATTAAAGTTTCAAAAGTTAGCAATGGAAACTATCAATAGTTTATCAACAGCTTTTTGGAAGGAGAAGAGAAGTTGACGAGATGCCAAAACAGTTCTGACAGGGAGAAACTTCTAGCTCCATATGGCCTGGTAAGCTTCCACATCATGAAGTATTTCACTTTAGAAGGTATATATACCATATTTCATAATTATCACTTTCCTTTTTAAACCACATAAGGAGAAATAACATAATTAATAATTTACTTTGTTGCAACAATGCAAGAAAAAAGGTGTCTCCCCTCCCCTCCATCAAGGTTTGATTCAAAGGTTGTATAATAATGTTTTTAGCCTTACTCAATTGCTAGGATCATAGAATGTTATGAAACCAATTCGTATTAAACCCCTCAACAACCAACCCTACCTATTAAAAAAAAACCCCAACTCAAGAAAGAAGCCTAAGTCAAGAACCCCTAAGCTACTATTGTGATTAAAGAGGTTCCCTTCTTCTACTACCCCTTTCACACCACCTAAGGAAAAATAATAGCTTTACCCTCCCAAATAGCTTAAGAATCCAAAGAAAAAACCCTCTTCCTCTAAAAACATTACTATAGGGGAAGACCTTTGTAGTCAAACCACTCAAGTTAAGAAGGCTCTAGTAAAAACCTTTAGCTTTAAACATAAATATCATGTCTCTGAAGAAGAAAGAACTGCTAAAAAAGTTACTATAGAGATACCATATGAAGGGGAGGAAGGGAACATTGAGAACTCTAGCAGTGGTAAGGGTGAAAGAAGATCCACCAAATTGGCTAGTTACAATGCTAAAGGTAAAATGTTATCTTTTGAAGAATAAGAGGAAGACCCGTTGGATGAGGAATCTATCCCTATGCAAGAGGAGACCGTAGACTTGAGAAAAAAATAATTGGAGGTGGTTTTAGGAGAGGAATTGGAAGATGGTATTCCGAATTTTGAAGAGGAGGAAGAGGAGAATGACACTAAGTAGGAGGTGGTCAAAGATTCTAAGGAATATGAAGACAATGAGGATGGAAAGGACAAAAACCAAGAAGAAGAAAATGTGAAGGTTATGGCTATTCCTGAGGAAGAGGTGGAGATGGTCTATAGGAGCCCTAGACAAGGAAAGGACCTAGTCATTTCTTTGTAGGATAAAATCAATAGACTAGACAATGCCTTCAATAAGTTGATTTCAATCACCTGCAACATAATGGGAAAAGTTATTTATACGACAATGACTAGTCAGTCCAAGGTCAGAAAAAGGAAATGAAGGATGGCACCATGTAAGGACAAGGATAATCCAATGAATGATATTGTTGCATATGGAGAGGACCCATCAACAAATGAGTTGAAAATGATAAGGAATCAAACATGATATAAACAATCAAAAGGATTAGTTAGTTTGTTGTTTCTTGTTTTGTGGCCTATATATCTATTGTATACTAGGCTTGTGTGCCACCTATTTTAGCATCCTCTTATATTTTGTGATGTTTAGGATAGTTTCCTTTTCTGTTGTTTATGGGTATTATGTGGACTTAATTATGGTTTGAACTCTGGGCTATTTTGCTTGCTCAAACATTGATGTTCTATAGTTGGATCTACTGGCTATGTGGCCTACTCTTTATGCTATTTTGTACCAGATATGGTCCCTAACCCTACTTTTTTAATCAAAAAATAATAATAAATATTATATATTTTTATATTGTAGGACATCCAAATTTGACCACTCCCACATGGTCACACTCGTCTACTTTATTCTTCTATTTTGTTAATATTAATTAAATCATTTATTTAATTAATATTTCACCCTTTCCCTAAAGTCCATAAAGTATTTAATCTAACAGTTAAATACTTTAGCTTTCACCTTTTCCACTCTAAATGAAATAAACACATCAATTTATTTAATTCAGTCATTTGACCTTTTTGAATAAAATCAATTTTAAATTCTTCCTTTTTCTCTCTCCTTGTCACATCCTCCATATTCTCCCACTTGCTTCTAATCTCTCATTAATTTTCTTGATCATGTATTTCCACAACCTAAATCTAATTCCCTTTCTACATTTAGCATACCTTTTTGGTCAACCTTCACATTTTCCAAACTTGGCATAGACCCTCTTCCCTGTGTGAATTTAAAATTCACCTTTTATTCCTCCAAGCATTCTCCTCTTCGCCATGTGATCATTGAAAGGTCACATCAAGTCACATGAAACCAAGAACCTTTTATTATAAGGACCTTGTCTTATTCACAAGGTACTTTTCAACCTCCTTCATAAGAACCTTGTCTTATCCACAAGGTGCTCCTCATATGAATTTAAAATTCATATTTATTCTCCCAACCACCTTATCCACTCCAATCATGTGAATTAAATATTCACATTTATTTCTCCAAGCAATTCTCTCTTCCCCATGGAAATTTTTTGAGGAATACTAAAATTCCTCATATGTCACTTTCATTCTCACCTAGGGACAATAAGCTCCTTTTTGAGGAAATATTCTCCCCTCCCAAGGTGCTTTCAAAGTACTTTTCCTTCTTACACATCACTTTTCCTTCCTTCACATCATTTGTACCCTTTCCATCTCACCATGTCCTTTAGACACTTCATCCTCCACATGACAACATGTGAGGGTTTGTGAGTCCTCAACTCATCATAACCCTCCATCTTGGCCATGGTGGCTCAATCCTAGCCATTGAATTCTCTAGAGAATTAAATTTATTCTATAAATGCCCCACTCTTTCTCATTCATTCAGGGACATTAGGCATTTTTAGCACACTTATGCTCTCAAGCCAATCTTTTTCATTTAAGAACTTGCATATTTAGTTCTCATCCTCTTGCATCCACCTTGCTCACTTTATCACATACCCACCCTCATCTTGCATCTTAATCACATTGCATTCATTTTCCATCACATAGCCATCAAAGGAGCACACAACCAAATTTCAATCAAGGGCCAACCAAGGAATCAACATGGATAAAGGTATAATCACTCTTGTTATTATCTTTCTTTTATTTGTGCTTAACTTAGGCTAATCTTTAGGTGATCTTATGTTCTTTACATTTCATTTTTAGTTTGTTTTTCATATTTAGAAGCAAAAAACACTTCCACACATTTTTGGCACTTCCGATGGGACCCACAAATGGGTCCTTTTACTCTCATGTTTGTTATTTTTTTCATATTTTGTAGGTACAAGTGACATAGAGGGGTGACCTTACCCTTAGAGGGTTGACCAGGACCTAAAGAGGGGCGACCAGGCCCTGACATAGGTGGTTAAGACCTACAGAGGGGTGGCCAGGACCTGTAGAGGAGTGACTAGGCCCAAACAGAGATGCTTGTCTTAGACAAAGCTACAATTTAGCTCTTTGTTTTGACCAGATGAGCGACTAGGACCTACATAGGGGTGGCTAGGACTTGTAGAGGGGTGGCCAAGACCAAAATAGGAGTGACCAGGCCCAAACAGAGTCTTCTGCAAAGGTAAAAACAACATTTTAATTCATTTTTATATTATTTTTTGTCATTTTAGTTATTACTAACCCCCTAACTTGTGTTGTTGGTGATTGTGAAGGTTTTTTACTAGCATTTTTGTAGTTTTTTTATGCTTGATGAAGAACAGAGGTTAAACTACTAACAAGTTTGTTGCAGGATAAAAGGACCAATTCTTTAGTTAGTGTGTTTACTTTAATTTTCCCACTAATTAGGCACATAGTCTAAGTAGGGGAGTCAATAAATTGTATGTCATGTTTGTATGTAAGCTATTGATGTATTCAATCACCTTGTGCCATTTGGAGATCTTGGGTGAAGAGAAATAATTGTTTACTTAAGTCCTTTGTGTTACCCAAGGGGGTGTTACATCATTCAAGCTTTCTCCTTGCACTTTGTGTGAGCCTAGGGAGTAGCCAAAAATGGTTAGCATTCTCTTCTTAGTGGGACCTGCTTGGGGATTTCATCACCCCAAGGGATGATCTCGACCACATGTACCAGTGGGGTATATAGCGTGAGCCTAGGGAGTAAACAAAAATGGTTAGCATTCTCTTCCTAGTGGGACCTACTTGGGGCTTTCATCACCCCAAGGGACGATCTCGACCACATACACCAGTGGGGTATATAAAGGGGGAGATTCAAAGTTGTACCCCAATCCAGTCAGGTTGTGTCTAGTGGAGCGTCGAAGCTAGGGTGATAACTAGATAGACATGAAGAGTTGGTCTGAGCCTTTAATATCTCGTTGGGGTTCCCAACTCACGATTGTGATGGGTTTTTGTTCACATTTTTGTCTCACGTACCGAGTGTATGTCAAGGACTCCCTAGATCACCTTGTTTAGCCTAGTTAGAGAACCATGTTGGCCATACCCTTCATAATAATCTTAGGACTATGTTGCTTGTACCATCTTTTCTGTGAAAAACTAGTGCATAATTTACTAGTCAAGTCAGTCTTGCTCCTTTGCTTGTTGTTTGCAGTGTTTTATTTCCTTTTCCATAGTTAATTTTCCTAAGTCAAGTTCAAGTCTACTGATAGAGGTGACCATTCCCTTTCCAGGGGCGACCCCGACCTTAAGAGGGGTGACCCCACCCTCTGTCTCAGTTATTTTCTAATTTGTTAGAGTCAAAATTGTCCATCTTTCACCCAAAGGGGTGACCAGGCCCAGTCCAAGGGTGACTAGGCCCTAAAGAAGGGCGACCACACCCAAACAGGTGTTTTTGCATCTTAAACAGTAAGTTCCAAGCACCTGTTCCATCATTAAATCAATCCATTTTCCCCTTCCAAGAACCCATTCTATCATTCCATCAATCTTTTTTCCCATTCCAAACAATAGTTTCATCATTCCCTCAGTTCATTTCCCCATTTTGAGAGTCCATTCTCCCATTTTTTGAACCTATTCGTCTATTTAGAGAGTTCATTTACCATTGGGGGAACCCATTTCATCGTTTGGGGAACTCATTTTTGCATTTGGGGAATCTATTTCTTTGTTTAGGGATCTTATTTCGCTATTTGGGGAACCTGTTCCATCATTTAGTAAGTCTATTTCACCACTTGTCATGCTTGTTTTACCATTTTGATAGCTCATTTGACCTTTTTTTTATTTAAACAAGCCTAAAAACTAGTCAGGCAGCTAGGCCCGGGGAACATGTGACCAAGACCTAGGAATAGGCAACCAAGACCTAGGAACATGCGACCAGGCCCTAGGAATAGGTGACCACACCTAGGGAATAGGCGACCTCACCCCTTGAATAGACCTAAAACCTTGTCATTTGTTGTGATCTAAACACTTTCATCCCATTTTGTTCACTCATAATTCATCCTTTAGTCCATTTTCACTTTCCAATGGTCATTCATTCATCACCCGTATCATATAAGCACTCTTAGATCATCTCTAGGTTGCATCATTTATCATCATTCTCCCATCCAAATCCCCTAAACCTTGTTTTAGAGGTTATTATCTAAATTGGCCTAAGCGTCTAAATCTGATCGTTATCCTACACATTAATCCACTTCCATCTACAAGTGGATTCGGTGTCGTAAGTAATCATCCTTAGCCTAATTAATCCATTTCCATCTTGAGGTGGATTCGGTGTCGTGATCCTCTATCTATCCTTCAATCCAATCAACCAATGCCTTAAGTCACCTAGTGTGATTTCCGAATTGGGTTTAGAATCCCTTACATCATCCATCATCTAATCTTGTCAGTCATTTCATCAAACGATAATAATCCATCATCTAATCCTATCAATCATTTTACCAATCAGTCCTTATCCAACCATCTAATCTCAATCCCATCCAATCATCCAATCAATCCTATCCAATCGTCCAAATCAACCCTTATCTAATCATCTGATCTCATCATCCCATCAATCAATCCTTTATCCAATTCAATCAATCTTCCAATCGCCATTTAGGTCATCCTTGCATTGATTCTAGTCTCATCTCAATCCACCCAATATTTTTGCATTTTCATGAATGTTTAGACTAAATCACAAACAAAGAAGAAAATGGCACAACAACAAGGTCAAATTTCCAAGCCAAACATCCCTCAAGATCCTAACAATGGGGCAAACATCTCTCAAGATCCTAAAAACAAGGAAAACATCTCTCAGGATCCTAACAATGGTTTGAACATCCCTCAAGACCCTCATAATGGTGCTTTGTCACAATATAACACTGAAGGTCAAAATACTTCACTACATGATGATGAAAACATGATCAATCAGCCTAAAATCACCGTTGATGAATACCTATGCAATCCCACTAACGTTCAGATGATAGATTGCCTCCTCGACGAGTGTGGGGACAAGATCCTCGCCACTCTACTCATGAAGGGAGTCAAACCGCCATCTAGTTTTGAGATATCATAGTATACCAACACCCAGCCCCTTCCAGTGCATCAAGACCCAGAGAATGTTCCCAAAAATACCTATTTTCTTGAGGGTACACCCATAGATAACTGGTATCATCTTGAGTTTGGAAATGTTGTGATACATCACATTGCCAATTATCCTCCCCTTCCATCTATAGCCTCTATAGCACCATCTGATCCTTATGATCCATATGCTTATGGCATGCCACAAAATATCTTGTCTACTCCACCACTCCCACCTCAGTATCCATGTCAACCACCCATCAACACTAGGGGAAATTCCTTTCTCACATCAACACCACCACTAGGACCGGCACCCATAGGAAATCTCCTACAGCCCCCTCAAGGTAATACTCTGGCATTCCAACAACCTCATGTTAATCCTCATCAATCCATTGCTTTGCAGGCACCACCACAGCATACCATTGAATTTTTTGTCCCCATGTAATAGCATCATCAACAACGTCCATAACAGAACATCTCAATTCTACAATAGAACATGTTGTAGCAAAATGTTCTAAACCCATAGCAGCATATTGTCTCTCCTATACAACCTCCTCATCAGACAATGCAAACTACATCACACCATCACACAACCACCTCATTGTGCCTCTGCAGCAATCCCACAACAACAACACATCCCATCTCACCCTCCTTATCAACAGTCACATATGCATGTTCCCACAGAAACACAACATAGTCCTCTCATGCAATATCTCTACCATCTGTCGAGCACATACACTACTTATGTTAAACCAAATATCCATCTGGCCTCTTAGAATCCACCACGTACTTAACCAACACTTTACATTAATCCTCTCCAATCACACACTAATCCATACCATCAAACTCTCAATTTTCAACAACCATTGTATGCTACACAATAGTCAAATATTTCCTATAATTACTAATCCAATCCATATTACACTCAATAGCAACTACCCTATCAACAGGGTCCTCCATCCACCTCTTACTACCAACAACTATTATCACAACAACAAGGCACTTCCACATCCTCATACTACCAAGTTTGACATAATGCCCCATCCACTTCATACTATAAGTAGAAGCCACCTCAGCAACAAGCACCCTCTGCCTCTTATTACCAAAATCAATCATTATCCCATCTGCCTTACGTTAATCCCCAAATTGCTAATGCTAATTAGTGTCAACCTACACCCTCGTATGATCCCAATGCTTTCTCCCATCTTCATCACATCAATATCCACCCAATCTTTCTAATCCAACTCCACCCATCAATAAAGAGTTGTAGGAGATCAAAGTTGCATTGAAAGACCTACAAGTGGGTATATCCAAAAAATCATTCAAGTTTGAGGAGATATTCCCATATCCATTTGATTCTTCGATTTCGCTCATCCCCTTTTCGAAGCATTTCAAGATACCCAAGTTTGAAAAGTATATAGGAACTAAAGATCCAAAGGACCATCTACAGGAGTTCTATGCACAATTTCAAGATGTCCAATATAATGAGAATTATCTCTTGTGCATGTTCCCTAGAATTTTAGGAGGGTCGGCCTTAGATTGGTTCATGGGTCTCAAGAAGGGGAAAGTTTCTTCCTTTGTTGATCTTTCTGAATAGTTTGTCAGATAGTTCTCCTTTAATCTAGAGAAGGACATTGACACTCTAGATCTCTTGAAGAAGAAGCAGTGTGATGGAGAAACTTTTTCTAAATACTTGCAAAGGTGGCGAGTTGTAGCTAGCCATATGAAATCCCCTCCCAGCGAGAAATAAATGGCCACCCTTCTTGTGGCTAATTCCCATCCTAAAATGGTGCATCCTCTTAATCTTCATTGTGTCACTACCTTTGCATAGGTTATTGAAAAGGGCCCCATCATTGAAAGAGCGCTTGTTGCTAAAGGGAAAATTAAATTGTACAACTCGGATAAGGACAAGTCATCCAGTGACAAATCTCGTTACTGGAATAAGAACAAGAATGCAATCAATGATGACATCACTAATACTAAACATGTTCAGGTGGCCAATACCTCCCAAAGGTAACAACCATCCATGTCTAATGCTATATTTGTGCCACAGGGGGCACCTCGACCCCCTCAACAATCCAATCAATATAATCAAGGGAACGATAAATGTCAATACACTCAATTAAGAGAACCCTTGAGCGTTGTCTTCAATAGGTTGTTGTAAGTCAATTACCCGATTACATATCATGTGACCAAGCCACCTAATGAATCCAAGCCTAAACCAGCCTGGTTTAAAGAAAATTAATATTGTGAGTTTCACAATATTAAAGAGCATACCTTAAATAAGTGTTAGAATCTAAAAACATACATCCAGGATCTCATAGATCAGGGTGACATACATGTGGATTCCAACACGACACCTTCATCCAATGCTCAGTTATAGATATATAAAAATGATTTCCCTAAGCATAACCAAGGTCCTAGAACATCCAACGTAAATCTTGGACCTAGTAACAATAACAACCAGGATAATAGCACTAATAATATCACCTACAAGAATGTCCCGCTTAACTATGAGACTCTCATCATGCATATTGGGCAAGTAGAACCATGTGTGTCTATGATACATGTCAAAGTCAAGGAGCCTCAATGTGTTGTTACCACTCGCTGCACTCACATTACTATCCCTGGAGCCTCTACGTCAGCCCTATCACCTCCTGTGAGCTCTCAGTATAACCTCCTTGAAAAAATCTTTATAGGATGCCCGTCTCCCCAATGACATCGACCCACACAATTCCAAGATCTGGTAGGACACCTTTCATCAACCTACCAACTAGGTTTCAGCCAAAACGACATGCCTACCATCAATTCCAATCATAATTGACCCCTCCATATAGAGGTTCTAGTCACTCAACATAAAGTAAAGAGGGTCTTGATAGATAATGGCTCTGCTCTCAATCTTTGTACATTAAAGGTCATAGAGCAAGTAGGATATACCCATGCTGATTTAAGCAATAAGATCATCACTATAAAAGCTTATGATAATACAGAAAGGGATTTTGAAGGGGTCATTGATCTTCCAATTCAAGTTGGCCCAGTTATACAATACACCACTTGTCATGTCATTGACCTGGACCTCCCCTACAACCTTCTTCTCAGTTTACCATGGATCCCTCCATGCAAGTCGTCTCGTCTACCTATCATCAATGTTTGAAGTTCTCGTTTAATGGAATGGAAGTTACGACACAAGTTGATCCCCATCCATTTCAATATTGTCTTTCACTTGAAGCTTCTTTACCTCATTCCCATTATTGTCCAAGAGTGGAAATGGGACCACCACCAACATCCTCATCCAATCCATCACCCACCACCTCATCCACTCCATATTCTACATCTAATTCCACTATCACTAATGTCCAGTTCATTAACAAGGGATGTGGTGAGTATGAGATGTGTACTACTTTGAACGTGGCAACCATGCCACCCTCATCACACACATATGGTCAACCCTTCGAGTCTACACTGAAGGAAGAACAAAACGAAATCACCTTGAGCTCCAAAAATGTGGGAACCGACACTTATGTATCTCTCATGTTACCACAATATATGCTTGAAGATGATATAAGTCAATGGATATATTATGAAGAAACTAAACCTACTCCCCCTTTAAAGGAATATTTTCAAGAGATGTATCCTTGGTCCTCTAAGTACGCTAAGAAATAAAATTATAAGGGGAGAGGTCTTAGTCCAGAAGAGCTAGGAAGAAAGCAGTCGATTGACACTTCCATACGTCCAAAGAATTCAGGCTTAGGCTATGATAAAAAGAAAAAGGGTCCTACAATATTGACTAGTACTTCTAACAACGTTAGCGTGGGCGATGGTCTTTTGGAAGATATACCACAAGAAGAGTGTATCATACACTCGTACGATCGCAGACCTTTCCTCCATGTTTGAATGCCTATCTATTTGTACTATCAACATTTCCCTTTGTCATCATGAACTCATAGATTGGGACCTACGTGAAAGAACACCTATTAACTCACTTCCCTCAGTGGATACCTATGTATGTGATTGGCGGAAGATGAATTCCCTATTGCCAAAATAAGAAAAAAAAATCCAAAAGAGTCACCCAATGAAAACCTCCTTGAGGCACTTCTTGACTCAAAAAAAGTCAAAATAAAGGACGTATCTGATGGTGAAAACATCAATGAGCTGTTGGAAGATGGGGATGTTCATCTTCCCCTTGTGGGAACACAGTGGTTTGAAGGATCATCCATTCTGATTAAGGAAACATAAGAAGTAAATTTAGGAACTAAAGAGGATCTCAAAATCACATATGTAGCAAAAGCTCTCTTGGAAGAACACTCTACCTTCATCTAGCTCCTTATGGACGGAAAATTCAATTTTGCATGGGAATAATCAAACATGCTTAGGTTAGACCCTGCCTTGGTGGTACACCATCTAGATGTGCATCCTGATGCAAAATCAATTAAGCATAAGCTTAGAAAAATGCACCCTCAAGTAGCCTTGCTAGTTAAGAAAGAGTTGGAGAAATTATTTGAAGCTAGATTCATAAGTCCCATCAACTACTTAGAATGGATCTCAAACATAGTACTTGTAGCCAAACCAATCAACACTATCAAAGTTTGTACAGATTTCCATGACCTCAACAAAGATTATCCTAAAGATGACTTTCCTTTTTCGAACATAGATATGCTGGTAGACTTAACTGCAGGGCACAAGATGCTTTCCCTCATGGATGGCTTCTCTAGATACAATCAAATTCGAATTGCACCTAAGGACCAACATAACATAGCCTTCACTACACCTTGGGGTACATTATGTTATAATGTTATGCCCTTCGGTCTTAAGAACACGTGGGCAACCTACCAACACACAATGACCGTAATCTTTCATGATCTTATCCACATCATCATGGAAGACTATTTTAATGGTTTGTTAGGAAAATTAAGAACCCAAGAAGAACACCCTACAGTCCTAAGGAGGATCTTTGAATAGCTAGAGCACTACAAGTTGTGCCTCAATCCAAAAAAGTGTGTTTGGGGTTACCTCAGGAAAGTTCTTAGGCTTCATTGTCTCTAGGAGAGGTATAGAAGTGGATCTGGCCAAGGTCAAGGAAATTATTGATATGCCTCCACCTCACAACCTAAAATAGTTAAGGACTCTCCAGGGTAAGCTACAATCCATTATAAGGTTCATAGCATAGTTAGCTGACAAGTGTCAAACATTCACCCACCTCCTAAAAAAGAATACATCCTTCAAGTGGAATCCTATGCGTCAACAAGGTTTTGACAAGATTAAGGAATACTTGGATCATTCTCTCATCCTTATGCCTCCAATCCTAGGGAAGCCACTTTTATTGTACATCTCAGCTACTTTAGTGGCACTGGGGGCACTACTAGCACAACATGATGAGTCATCCAGAGAATGAGTGGTCTACTATATTAGTTAAACCTTAGTTGGCTATGAGGTTAACTATTATTCAATGGAGAAGGCCTAACTATCCATAGTTTTTTTCACAAAAGCTTGGACATTACATACTCAGTCATCCAATCAAGTTAATATCAAAAGTTGACCCGCTTAAGTATTTGCTATCTAAAACAACTTTGACTAGTTGAATGGCTAAATGGGTCATGTTGCTAAGTGAGTTTGACATAGAATATGTGGACCACAAAGCTATTAAGGGATAGGTGATAGTAGATCAGTTAGCCGATGCTCCCCTAGTTGATGGACATCCTTTGGTAACAGAATTTCCTGATGAAGAGGTCTTTATAGTAGTAGAAGCCACTGCATGGACACTATACTTTGATCGGTCATACAAAAATAATGGATTAGGGGTAGGGATATTGTTTGTCACCCCCCAAGGTGATTACATCCCAAATTCATTTAGACTGGCCTTTCCATGCACAAACAATATAGCTAAATACAAATCTCTCCTCATCATCCTTAGAATCACAATCGAATGGAATATCACTCACTTAAGGGTCTTCGGTGATTCACAATTATTCATCAAACAAGTCAATGATGATTTTTTAACAAAGTATGAGATTTTTTTACCTTATAAATGCATGGTCGATGACTTTAAGAATTTTTTCACCTCTATTCAGTTTGACCAAATCCCCAGAATACAAAACAAATTTGTTGATGTGATGGCTACAATTGGTTCCTTAATTGACATGCCCAAGGATTGGACAAAGTGTGAATTCTTGGTTGAAAAACTTTTAATCCCTGCATACGACATCCCTGAGAATGAGATGGTGTGTGAAAGTGTAGGTCCTACATCCCCATGGTATTATGAGATCTATGCTTATCTTCACAACAACATCCTACCCGCTGACCTTACCCACAATCAACACAAGTTATTCATCCAATGTACATCCTATTACACCATCATAGGTGATACTCTTTATCATCATGAATATGATGGAACTCTTCTTCGGTGTTTGAACGAAGCTAAATCCCACACTACGTTAACAGAAGTACATAGTGGTGTTTGTGGGGCCCACTCAAATGGCATGGCTTTAGCTAAGAAGATTCTCAAGGTTGGTTACTATTGGCCTACATTGGAGCATGACGCTTGTGACTTCGTAAAGAGATGCTTACCTTGCTAGCAACATGCGGACCTCACACATGCTCCTACTCAAGATCTAAAACCTATCATAGCACCATGGCCTTTTTCTCAACGGGGTTTTGATTTAGTCGAAAAGATATATCCTCCATCCTTGGATGGACACACCTTCATTATCACTACCACTGAGTACTTCACTAAGTGGGTGGAAGCCACACCACTCTCCCAGATAGTGAGTACTTTGATATCCAAATTCATCCTTTACCATATTATCTGCAGATATGGCATCCCCACTACCATCATTTCTGACAATGGAAAACCATGTTGTAAAAGAGGTATGTGACACCTTCCATATCCAACATCGGTGATCCATGCCCTATTACCCTCAAGGTAATAGATAGGAAAAATCCACTAACAAAACTTTGATTAAAATCTTGAAAAAGGTTTTCAACAATACTAGTCGAGATTGAAACCTCCACATCCACCCCGCCCTTTGAGCTTATTGCACATCTATCCACACTCCCACTAGCGCCACTCCATATTCCCTTGTTTATGGTTTTGAATCCATCTTGTTGATTGAAGTTGAGATCCCATACTTGAGAATATCTTGGAAGAATCTCATCACTGAAGAAGACTCACAGGTTGCTTGCCTCACTCAATATGAGCTCTTAGATGAAAAGAGGATCAAATCATACAATCATCTTCAGGCATATCAGAATTTTCTTAAGAGATGTTACAACAAGAAATTTCATCCTCACCAATTTAACATTGGAGATCTAGTGCTTAAATAGAATCAGTGTACTCAACAGGACTGAGACAAGAAGGGAAAGTTTGACCCTAATTGGTTGGGTCCTTATGTCATCACTGCAAAATATGGATTAGAAACCTATAGACTTGTAACACCTAAAAGGGATCCCCTCAAAGATCCCATCAGCATCATGCATCTAAAGATGTTTTATACCTAAATCACTTGGGTCCTATCTTGCCAAAAATTCAAAACAATATAAAAAAATTAAAAAAATCTAAAAAAATAGCAAAAGAGAAATAAATTCATCCTATGGTGAAAACCACCCTTGGTGGTGCCTTAGATAAGTACAGTTGGTGAAAACTTGGTAGCAGGCATCATCCGTAGAGAGCTTAATCATTCTACCTTATGTCCTAGTTACTACATGTCTCCATCCACCCTATCCTAATCCAATTCCTTACATCCTATCCTATCCTATCACTTCATCCACATCCCATCCTTGACCACTTGGTATGTTTTGATTGAGAATTGGATGATTATTAGCTATCCGTAATCCTAAGATTTTTTATCCTAATCTGATCTTATGTTAGTTTCATCATCTTGTGTCCTTCATTGCATTGATCATCATTGTTTGTTATTCATCGCTTTGTCATGCTAGTCTTCATTTGGTTCCCATCATGTCTTGTTGGTCTTTTTGGTCTTTGTCAAACTATGTTACCCCTACACTTTCACGTAGGCAAGGCCGATCATTTGATCTGCCCCTGGGCATTTTGACCACCCTATTTCGATCATCCATCATCTATCTCCATTGTCCCCTTTCCACTATTATCCATGAACAGTCATTGTTTGTCCTTTCTGAACTACATTGCCCCTACACTTCTATGTAGGAAAGTTCGATCATTTGATCCTCCCACAAGGAATTTTTCCATCATGTCTTTCAGCATCCATCATTGGTCTCTATTGTCCTCTTTCCACTTGTATCCATGGTCTTTTCTAAACTACGAGGGCTTTTCACTTTCACGTAGGCAAGACTAATCTTTAATCAACCCCGAGCCCCTAGGTCTATAGGATGTGTTAGTATTTTGTCTTGTGTCTTGTGTCATGTTGTCAAGTGTGTCCCTATCTAGCTGGTTCTTCACAAATGGGATCCTCTAGTATTGGGAGATTTGATTAGTATCAAATATCTTGCATCATGTGGATCATCCTAGTTTAGCTTCCATCTTTGATCTTAATAGGATGCATCCTTCCTAACAGACTTCGTCAATCCCATCCATCCCCTTTGATCCTATGGAAAAGAATGTTTGAAATTAACTGTGATCTTTTCATTCTTTTGGATTTTGTTTATTATTTGATCCTAGGATGTACCTAAAAAGACACTTGTTCACTAGACCTTGGTATTGAAGAACATACAATACTTCTAAGGACCTCTATAACTAAGAAGTGGTTCGAATTGGGCATACATTTCCAGATTGTTCAAAGGAATGAGTCTATAAAATCTTGTGAATTTTTTGCTTATCTTGATATGTTGCTTTTGATTGCACTTTCTAATGT
Source organism: Sequoia sempervirens (assembly GCA_007258455.2). Classification (NCBI taxonomy): domain Eukaryota; kingdom Viridiplantae; phylum Streptophyta; class Pinopsida; order Cupressales; family Cupressaceae; genus Sequoia; species Sequoia sempervirens. The sequence goes on along the minus strand of VDFB02058242.1, from coordinate 307,174,826 downwards.
ACTTCTTGATGACTTTTTGAGTGTGGCTACTAAATTTTGAACTTTGACTCAAGGACTTTTGTTTTGGGATTTTCACTTTCTTGGAAATCATGAGGTTTCAACACATGTGAGCCAATTTTGTTATCTTCACTTAGTGAAATTGTTTTACCACAAACACTTCTTTGATTAGGTTTCCAAACTAGATGTCCAATTTCTTAATTTCTTTGAATCCCACAAAGTATGTTATGTGGAAATTTGATGAATTCAAGGCAAGGGTTACCTATTGTTTAACTTTAGTAGGAAAATTGGGATGTAAATTCAATTCTTTAGAAACCTCTAAGGATGTGAATCCCAAGGGAAAGGAATAACACATGAATTTGGTCAATGGTATTTTCCTCCTAAAGGGTTTTGAAGTTTTGATGATGATGTTTTAGTGTTTGTTTCCAAATGTTTTCAAATAAGCAAATCATTTTTTAACCAAGAGCAACTACAACCTTATGGCTATGAAAGACAATATTCATTGAGTCCCCACTTGGACAAGTCCAGCTATGCTTATCTTTAGCGAATGGTAGATGTTTGACCCCACTGGCTCCCCTCCACGGCACTCACTTATACAGGGCAGCCAAGCATCAACACCCATGAAACTCCCATGGCATGCTTTTCGTTTCTACTAAAGACCGTAAAGGGTATGTGCAGGATCATCATGGAAAAAATAGGCCCTTAAGTGGCAAAAAATTTAGAAAAATCAATGTTAGGCAACTTGATGTAAAACTTTGAATAAGTTATATATATTATTTCAAAAATATGTAAGAATAGAATCTATAGAAAATTGAATTTAGTTTCTAAACTACTAGGTTTATATAAAAATAAATAAAATCTATTTGGTGAAAATTTGAAATTTCAATGCAATAGTACTTAAATTTCAGGGAAAAAATAAGAAGTAGGTGTCTGTCTAATCACCCTAACCATAATAAAATGATAATAATTTTTGTAATATTTTACATATAAGTAGAGGACTCATTTACGGATGTGATGCATATATTTTTGTAATTTTTTTCTAAGTAAATAATTAATTATGAATTTTTTATTACAACTTAAAAAAATATAAAAACTCGTATGTCTGACCACCTTAACTTGGTCAAAACTTCATGAAGTTTATTTTTTCTTTTTTTAATCCTATATTATGTGAAGCATAGAATGTGATGCAAGTTTTGGATTCAAAAAATGTGATACCATTTGAAAGTTATAGATGTTTTTCATTCAACCTATCGATCAGGACTTTAGTCGTAATTCTAATAGAAAATAAATAATAATTATTTAATAAATTCAAATTAAATCATAATTTATATTGGTGGAAAGCTAAGAATCTCCTCTAAAAAAGCTTTTCATTTCATCAATTTTGGGTTAAAAAGAAGTTGCCAGCCACATATCCTACAAATACCCATAATATTGCCACTTTTTGGCCCATCATGATCCTGCACGTACCCTAAAAGTGTGGGGTGGCTTCAAAACGATTGTTCTTGCACCAACAAATAGATCAAGGATTTTGGAAATTCTAAAAAAAGGGTTGTAATTCGGACTTTCCATTCGTAGGAGTTGACCCAACATGGTGACAGAACATTGCTGCCCTTCTTGTCGAAGCCAACCACATGATATTGGCATTTATTCCAATACCCACATTTATATCCTGGCTAGAAATACTCTTAGGTTCAAAGTGTTAACAGTTGAGTCATTCCCTTGGGTGAGTACTTTTTCCCCAAGGCAAGCCCTCTAAGATAAACAATAGCGAGTAAATGTAGTCATAGTTCGATCAACCTTCACTAAGAAACAAAGGGAGAACACATGCAATAGATTTACTCACACTCGCACAATTTGTTCAATTTTAAACCCAAATCGAAGTGTGTATGGGCAATTATTTACGCAAATTAATGTCACCAAAATCCTTTTCATTCTTAAGATCGTCGTGAGGTACGATAGAAGAACATACATCTTTTGATGATACTACTTTGTGTACGTAATTGCAAAACAATGTAAACACTTGTTTATTTTAGATCCTCAAAGCAAAAATGAATTCGTTTTAAAGCACCAAAGTAAGTGTGACAATTTTCCTTGTTCAATTTTTTAATCCCAAAACAAAATTTAGTAAACTGGAGTCCTAATGTTCTTTTTAATCCTTTTTGTAACAAGAATTCAAAAGGTTCTTTTTAAAGCCCAAACAAAATTAGTAATTCCTAAGCATAAAAAGATGATAATTTTTTCTTTAAGAGGAATGATGAATCCTCCAAGAGTGTTCAACAAACACAAGAGTGTTTAAAAACACTTTTTTTTGTGAAATGACCCCATCATGCTTCTTTTCCTTTTCATCTTTGATCGATCCAACCTACAAGACAAATTAGTTATATTCTGCAAAACAGAGGTCAAAAAGGAAAAAAACAAACAAAAGAACCATAATTTGAAAAAAAAGCACGTGCTTCAAATAAAATTTCACTTCATACTCCCCTCCAATGATGCAATCTATGAAGACGTTGTAGTTTGATTTCCCCAGCGGTGTTGTATAGAATTGCTTTCCAGTCAACGTCGATCTACAACCAGACCAGTGAGCATGAATGCATCACACTTTTAGCCAGTAGTGCAATTTGGATTTTTGAAAGATTCCAACGGATCTAATTAGTTTAGTGGCACAGTTTAGAATTCAAATTTCTAGGCAGGAAGATTGAGGCATCATAGTTTGAATTTTCAGCGGTTCCATATAGTGACATTGAAGAACCGTTAGTGCTAAATAGTGACGTTGAGCTTCCAACTGCAGAATTTTCCTATAGACAAAGAAAAATGCAAAAAAAATTGAGAAAAACATGATTAGAAGATGAGATGCCCTCCCTCTAGCACCAAATGTAGAACCCCAATCCAAATACCTACAAAACACAATAAACAAACATATTAGGAGATCATATGCAAGCAAGAAAAAGGACACCCCATGAAATCCATTAGCAAATTTTTAAATAGGCAATAAAGCAAGAATGAAATGAAAGAAAAAGAAAGTAAGCTAAATCCTATTGAAAACAATGCAAACTCTTGATCCCATGGGGGAATTGGTGCCAATTTGATGTGAAAATTGGCCCTTTCCCAACTCCAATGCTAGCTTTGATGATTCGATGAAGGGTGTGATCCACTTTGATGAGGAATGATGAGTGCTTCAAAACAAAAATCTGCATAACCTAGCTACAAATTTGAAGATATGGATGCAGATTGCTAAATATTTGAGCATAATAAGTTTACTCAAATTTTGGATCATCCAATGCAATAGAGGAGCTCTCTATTTATAGATTGAAAAGTTGAGGAGATATCCAAAATAGAGCAATGTGGGACTAAATTTCATCCTATGACAAAGTGTCACTTGTCAACATGTGAGTGGATGGAGGATGTGCAAGTTTTGAAGATTGTGCCAATAAATACCAATACTTGAATTTTGAAATTGTTGAAATGACATGTAAGAGGGAAAGAAGGTGCATTGAATGTCACTTGGCTCAAGGAAAAATGACTTTTTAGGTGGAGTAAATGCCTTGTTGGAAGGACAAATTCCACTTGGATTTTGAATTCAAACTTTGAGGGATATTCCTTTAAAGATGCCTTGTTGAACAAAATAGAGATTTAATAAATCAAATAACTCTATTTTCATACGCAAGTGGCAAAAGATGGAGGATGGGACATGAGAAGAGATTAAATTAATCAAAGTTAATAATGATGTGACCTATTTGACTTAAATTTGTGGATTTATTTAAATCAAATATGAGAAGAAAATGATAAAGGGCTAATTAACTAAGGACTTTTGATTTATTTAATTAAAAGAGATGATGTTAGATTAAACTAAATAATGTTTTAATTTAGTTAATTTAATAGATAAAATTTAGAGATTTAATCAAATAAAATTAATTATTTAATTAAATAGGGATAATTAGATCAAACTGGTTAATTTAATTATCGAGAAAGGATGACTTAATTAGATAACTGATTTATTTAATTAAGAGAGGAATATTAATGAATTTAATTAGGTAAAGGCATTTGATTAAATGGTTAGACCGAAGGATGATTCAGGATGAAGTGATGTTAGTGGTTAGGATCAAATGTCTAATGCCAATTAGTACATTTTACGTGTCTACAACGACCATCTAGAAAGATGTCTCCCTCATGTAATCATCTCTCTCCATAGCCTGATATTTGACTGCATTCTACTCATGTTTGTATCTATCTCAAATTCTACTAATGACTCTCCTCTCCTATTGCCATGCCTCCTGGGCCATCCTCAGCTTATCAATCTCTTCTTGTAGTCATTCTCTCACCTCCTCCGCAGCCACTGCTCGTGCCTCTATGGCATCCCTCACTCTTTGTAGTCTCTGTACCTCTACCCCTCTCCCATCACTACCACTCTGTAATGTCACTATTTGTGCCTGTACAGCATTTGTCTCCCCTTACATAGCCTGAGCCTATGCCCATCCAGTATCCCTTTCCCCCTGTATCACTTGTACCTGTGTCTATGCTTTGTCTCTCTCATCCCAAAGGGTCTACACCTTTGCATGCACCGTGTCCCTCTCTCTGTACAATCTCTAACCAGGCATCTACTACCTCTTCCCTCAACCTTGCATCCCCAAGTGTTGTCTCTACCACAAAAACCTTGTCTTGGAGCTTAGTCCTCTCCCTTAGTAGCCCTATCACATATACCCCAAACTCCTCCATCTCCCTCTTGGCCTGTTACTGACCCTCTATCGATACTTGATCTACTGCCCCTTCGGGCTCTTACTGTCCCCTATCATGTGATTTCATCATCATTGTTTGTAGTTTGTCTTGATCCTAGGTCACCCTGGCTAGCTCACCACGTACTCCCTACACCTTTTCTCGAATGTCATCCCTCTCCCTCTCCACATCTTATACCTATAAGGTCAAGTGGTCGACAATGAACCCATAATCCCTCTGTACCTCAGCCTGTAACCTGGCTACCTCTGCCTGAAGCTTACTCCCCTCAACCCCAAGTCTGCACACCTCACCCTTTGCAACCCTCAGCCTCTGTTCTATCATCTATAGCCTCTCCTAGCCCACCCTCAACAATACAATAGGGTCCTTAGGTGGTACATATGATATTGTCACCAATGGCTCCACTACAAGAATGTCCACATCCATAGCATCCTCCTATGGCTCACGCTCCTACTCAGCCCCGATCCCCACCTGCACTCTCTGTGGTTTTCCCCTCCTCCCCACCCTCATCTATATCATATGGCCCTCACCTCCCCCTCAGGCTCCTCCGTCATCTCCATCTCTGACTCATTAGGCTCCTACTTAGCTTTGACTTCCACCAAAGCTCTCCTCCGCTACCTGCTCTGCCTCGCCGCCCTCGTTGGCTTCCCTGCCGCCCCTTGCCTCTCCTATCCTCTCTCCTCCCTCACCTCCATCTCTACTTCATCATGCTCCTACTCAACCCTAATCTCCACGAGAACTCTCCCTAGTTGTCTCCTCCTCCTTGCCCTCATCTGCTATCCTGCAACTCCTGCCTACACCTCAAGCTCATCTATCATCTCTACATCACGCTCCTCTCTCTCCTACTCAAGCACAACCTACTTCCTCCTTCTTCATCTCCTCCTCCTTGCCACCCTCGTCAACTGTACTACGGCTCCTGCCTCCACCTGTCCCGCAGCCCCTACCTCCTACCATCTTACCATCCTAACTACCTCTTGACCTCCCCTCTACTGGGCTCTCCCCCTCCCTCTCCTCTGTGTTGCCAGCCTCAGCTCATCCTTTGTTCCTAAGCCTAGTGCCTCTATAATGAGCTCCTTTGGTGTAATCCTCTCCCATTGATGGTTGAGGAACCATCCAACATATCGACGTGTCACTCCTACCACCCTCTCCCCTCCAGTCCTCCCCAAGTAGGGAACTAGCTGCAATGTCTCCAAGTGATCTCTAGAAAATCTCAGAGAAATTTGCTCCCCCAATGGCTGCTCTCATGTGATCTGTCAAAACATGTTTGGACCCTGCAGAATATCCTGTACAACCTCGAACTGTCTGACCACTCTTTCTGGTTTGTGCACCTCCACTATGTGAGGCTCCTTCCTGACTAGGAAACACCTGGTGTTGAAGTATCCCCTGTGTCTCACCTCCTCCTCCTTCCACCCAGAAAATTGTTGAAACATGTATGATCACCACACTATGTGCTCCTCCTGTAGGTCATCTATGGTCCTCCATCTGTCTATATCCCGCTAGCTCTCATAGTGCCATACCTAGCCATACTATGTCCAATACCACCATGCTATAGGCATTGCCTCATCCTCTATGCCTACTCTCACCACTCCTAGCCTGGTCACACTAATGTGCTCCCAAGCCCATACCTACAATAGGGTCACCTCAATAGCACACCATGTGCATGTCTTTATACAACTATTCCAATACGCATGTCCCCCATGTGAAGTTCCCCTCTCTCCCCTCGACAACATGCCAAATATTCTCCATATACCACAAGCTACAGAACTGCCCACTCCTATGTGGTATCAGAAAGCCACTAATCAGCCCACAAAAATAGAGTGGTAATACTGGCACCCCCACCATCAAAAAATGATCCACATCTAACCCCTTCTTCTAAATAGGAAGGTCCTTGTGTCAAAACAACATGAACAATGTCTGATCTAGCTCCTCCCCAGTCAATGTCAACTCACTCACTAGGCACCCTACTATGGGGAGGATCAAAATATACCATACATCCTCGAGTGTCACCATCATCTCCCCTATCAAAAGATGGAAAGTTGACATATTTGAACTCTATTGCTCTATCAACGCTATCAGTAGCACTCAATACTCTCTAACCATCAGATATCCTAGTAGATATTGCAGTCCTACCTGTTCCAGAGCATGGTGATCCACTTTGGTCATGGTCGCCATCATCGTCGGCACCACCTCGGACCATCTCTCTCGTGTCCATAGTTGCTCAAATTGCTACATCCATACCACAACACTATGTCAATAATTTCCTCTATTCTCTCATTTCTTGGCCCTGGGTTATCTTCTAACTAACTATTCCCTCCCTCTTTAGCCAAGTTTCCAAACTTACCAAATTTTCCTTTGTTTTTCTTTTCTTTCCTCTCCTTCTTTTTACTTTTGTCTGGCCCTTTCACCCTTTCTGGGCGAGGCCACCCTTTCTTGGGCATCGTTACCCCTTGCGGGGTGGGGCCACCCATTCTCGGGAGTTGTTGCCCCTTCCGGGGTGAGGCCGCCCCTTCCAGGGCAAGGCCACCCCTCAACGGGCATGACTACCCTTTTGGGGGCATGGTCGTCCCTCTATGGGTCCCATGGTTTTCTTGTGAGCAAACTCATCCTGGGTTGATTCTGAGGCAAGTTCGACCTTCCCTCTTTCCCCCCAACCCATTTTGAGCATCTTTTTCCTAGTTTTTGGGGAAAATTTACCCACTAATTGGGAAAATTCCCCCCTCCCATGGTCTTTAACATCCTATTCTACCTACCTCATTGGAAAAATCCCAATTTTGCCCCCAACCCATTTTCCTAAACTAGCCCAAAAACAAAACCCATATTTTCAAAAATGCATAAACACTAAAACATACATCAAAAATGCTTAAAATCACAAAGAGGGTTTTGATTCTAACCTAGTGTGGAACTGTGCGCATGTGAAAGAACACCCGCACCTCGTATGCCTAATGGATGATGCCATCATTGTAGTTGTATGGTATCCTCATCTCCTCGCCTCCTCGACTCCTCCTTCTTCTCTCCTCTCTCTCTCTTTTTCAACTGCCAGGCGTGCAAATGAGGAATAGTAACTCTAAAATTACTACAAGTAATTTTCCCCCTCATTTTTAAATTACTTTTTAAGTGAGGGGTATTTTTACTTTTTATTTAACTTTTTAGGCCCTAATTAATTTCAAAACTTGTGTGGGTCGCCATTTGCACACCGTGCATCTAATTGACTCCGTTCAAAAGCTAAACTTGCCTAGCTTTTTGAGCTCTATCCAACCATGCCTTTTGTTTCTTAATATCAAGAAGTTTCCCAAGGCCCCTTTTTCTTCCCCAACCACCCTCTCGAGGGGCATACCCTACCACTTTTCCCCATTCCTCTATCATGGTCATTCCCTTGTGAGATTGGGACATTTCCCTTCATTTCCCTCCATTTGGGAAGCTCATGCAACTTCTTTCATGTTGGGGCATCATTTTCTAGTCGCTTCCTCTATAGAGTCATTTATATTTTTTTTTCTTTGAAACACTATTATTCTAAAAATATTTCAAAAAGGGGAAAAATGTAAACATCCAAATTAGACCACTCCCACATGGTCAAAATCATCTATTTTATTCGTCTATTTCATCAATATTAATTAAATGATTTATTTAATTAATACTTCACCCTTTTCCTAAGGTTCATAAAGTATTTAATCTAACAAGTAAATACTTTACCTTTCACCTTTTCCTCTCTAAATGAAATAAACACATCAATTTATTTAATTCAGTCATTTGACCCTTTTGAATAAAATCAATTTTAAATTCTTCATTTTTCTCTCTCCTTGTCACATCCTCTATAACCTTCTTCTAATCTAGATTAAGTTAATTAATCCATGATTAGGATGAGCACACCTTAATTAGGATTAATATCACATCCTCCATATTCTCCCACTTGCTTCTAATCTCTCATTAATTTTCTTAATCATGTATTTGCACAAACTTAATCTAATTCCCTTGCTTCATTTAGCATACCTTTTTGGTTAACCTTCACATTTTCCATACTTGGCATAGACCCTCTTCCCCATGTGAATATAAAATTCACTTTTTATTCCTCCAAGAGTTCTCCTCTTCCCCATGTGATCATTGAAAGGTCACATCAACTCACATGAAGCTAAGAACCTTCTATTATAAGGACCTTGTATTCAAGGACCTTAGGCATTTTTAGCATACTTATGCTCTCAATCCAATCTTTTGCATTCAAGAACTTGCATATTTAGTTCTCATCCTCCTGCATCCACCTTGCTCACTTTATCACATACCCACCCTCAGCTTACATCTTAATCACCTTGCATTCATTTTCCATCACATAGCCATCAAAGGAGCACACAACCAAATTTCAATCATGGGCCAACCAAGGAATCAGCACAGATAAAGGTAAAATCACTCTTGTGTTTATCTTTTTTTATTTGAGCTTAACCTAGGCTAATCTTGATGTGGTCTTGTATTCTTTACATTGCATTTCTAGTTTATTTTGCATATTTAGAAGTAAAAAACACTTGTGCACATCTATATATTTTAATATTATTATATATTAATATATTAATATTATATCATATAAATTATATAATATTAATATTGTATTATATTATAATATATATATTTTGATTAGTGTATGCTTTTGATTGGAGATATGAACCAGTGAGGCCACAAACGAGGCACCTCATCCTCGGCATGAACACAAGATCAAGCCACTTCCGCGAGTATGGCAACTCAACGAGGGATCAATGCTTGCAAGCACACCAGTCCAACGAGGGAAGAGGCCTCAAGCCTTAACACCTGACACACAAGGCATGAACACTCACAAAAATAATGGGGTCAAGTCTAAAGACTTGAACCCTGATGGCCACGGATACAACACCACCACTTAACCATCACACTATGAGATTGACTCATTATAAAATATATATATATATATATATATTAATAGTATATTATATATACTAATATATGATATATATTATACATATTATATATATATATATTAATATTAATATTAGTTCATCTCATATATGAAATATTTTAAGAAATAAAAATGCTCTCTAAAATGGATATCCATTTTAGAGAGCTTAACAAAGCTCTCAAAAATGAATATCCATTTTAGAGAGGTACACATAGCTATCAAAATAGATATCATTTTTTTATAAGTATAAGTAAAAAAAAGTAACATTTAACTCATTTTAACTGTGGCTGAGTGTGGGAAGAGCGACTATAAGTGGATATCCAATATATATCAAATATTCATTTTTTGCCCTTGAAACCAAAATTTTATTGCAACTTCTCCAATTTTATCATAAAATAACCAAGTTATGTTAAAATGTATGCTGTTTTGGATTATTTTAATTATTTTATATGTTTTTTAATAAATATATTAAGTTTTTTAGAGATTACAGCAATTATTTGAAAATTATGTTAATTTTAAAAATTGCAATTTTTAACAAGGTTTAAATGGAACAAGTTGATTTAGAAAACCCTCCTCCCCCAAACCCTCCAATTCAAGATCTAATTGAAATAAATATTACAGAATGAGAAACATTGTTGAGAGATACTGTAGCCACCCACATTTGTGATCAGTAGCATCTAATAAAAGGCCATAATAAGTCATGTTCAAGACATCACTAGGTATCATTCTTCATTTTAATAGTGGAGAGATATGAAGAGGTTGCAATATGAAAATGGTTTGGGGTATGATGAAATTAAAAAAATAGAAATATCTAAAGCCAATTTATCCCAATATTTTTTTTACCCAAAAACAAGACATGTTGGTTTATACAAACTGAATTTTTCCATAAAATCTAGTGCACCCATCAGAGTATAACTACAAAATTTTGGGATCATTGGTGGATGGTTTTTGATAAACCACCAAGAAAAAATCTCGATGTCCCTCTTTATTTTCTTCACAAATTATATGCGGAATTTTTTTAAGGAAGATGTCAAATATTTAGATTTCAGGAATTTTTAGGGAGTAGGTATGGGAATGCCCCAAGATAGGCCCAGTGCAATGCGTATGATGCAAGTTCCCCATGTTCCCCCTCCTCCTCTTCGTCCCATTACTCCAACACCCCATCCAAACCTTGTTACCGATGCAATCTAGCATAGTCTCTTGGCCATACACTCTTTGACTGGACATTTGATTACACCATCCTTACAGTTTTCCCAGCTACCTAATAGTGAAACTCCTCATGGTTCAATTGATTCTAGTGCAACATCATCATATAGACATATTTTTGTGCCTCATCAGTGTAGTACATGCAGTCATATATGTCTAAGGCCTATGGGAGATAGGTATGAGCCTCCCTTAGACACATATGAGTATGAGGTGCATCATGTGTCACTTGGAGGAGATGAGGTATCAGTGCATACTATAGATGTGAGGGAGACATGCAAGGGAGGAACATATGCAATTTCATCCACTATTGGAGATGAGGAGAAGAAAGAGAAATATTTTGTAAAGGTAAAACATAAATTTATTTCATAGTGCATTTCATTTAAAATTATTACAATAAATAGTACATGTTACTAATGTATATTTAAGTGGCATTGAATAGTTGATGACTAAGGAAGAGATTGGATATGTGCATCATGGTACTCTTTTAGCAATTGAAATTTGTCTACACACATTGGTATAATTTTTTGTATATGTAAAACATTTTTATTGTGTTTCTATCGTTTAAATAGGGATTAATTATTATACATATTAATTTATATCTTGATATTATTTTACTTTTGTACTATACTCCATGTGTGATTGATGAAATACCTTTTACCATGGCAAGTTCTTCTCAATCAATCTTATTTGCATCACTGATTCAGGTATATGGCTTTTATATCTAGTAAATATATAAGTTTCTAGATATATATGTAGATATATGTTCTAGTTTATGTTTGTTTGCTAGAAATTATATATTAATTTTGTCATTTTTTTCTTCTTATAGAGTATGCCCACATCCACATCTATGGATCCAAGACCAAGATAATATGGTACCTGACTCTTAAGCATCCTAAGGGACTATCATTTTTTGAACATATGTCAACCAAAGAAAGAATTCTTGAGGTAATGATGAATTGAACTTGACTTTAATTTATAGTTTAGTATAATGATTAGATGTTGCTTTGAAAGTTATAAAAAATAGTAGATAAGTTTCTATTTAGTAGTCAAGTTATTTACCATTTAGAGATACTTAATCTAATTTATGGTTCAAATGGTTATTGTGCAGACATATTCCCATCCATTAGGTGGTGTGAACAGGCTAAATTTTGGTGATCCACCATAAGATTAGTATTTTCTTGACATGGCATAGCCATTTGAGATATACATTATATATAGAGACCATGAGATGGCATATGCCACATTTTATAAATATTGTTTTGAGTTTTCATATATGCCAAATTTGTATATTTACATACATAATTACTTTACATTTTTATATATAAAAATTGATATTTGACATATTTTGTTCATTGTGTGCATGGTTTCCTATTTTGAAACTTAAAATTTGAATTTCTAATCACTTTATAATGGTTGAGGTTTGATGGATAGCATATTATATCTATTGATTTCTTTTAATCGTGTACTTTAATAGTTTATGAATTACATATCATTTTCACTCATGTTATAATACTATTAAATTTGGTTGCCTTGGTAAACTTCACCAAATTTGATCTTTTTATCGTTAGTCTCTATAGTTGCAACATGATTTACCCTTTGATTCTTTGATCCATTAACATCCTTAGTTTGTATAGTTACATTTTGGTATTTATCCTTTCAATAAAGTTAGATTTCCCCTTTAGCAATGATAGATATTTTAAATTTTGAATTTTTCTTTTGAAATTAGTGTAGCAAAATAAATGACATGGAATGAAAATTTTGGCACAATTTTGGCATAATTCAACGTGAATAAATTAGAAATAGAGCATACCATACTTCGTTTATAATTCATTAACAAATCACTCATTTTCATCAAGAAAGATTCAAAATAATGTTATATAAAAGTAGTTCACAATAACCTTAGTCCATATTTTCCTATCCCAATTAATCCAACCCAAACCTTAATCCATTCTTAAACTATTAAATCAAACCTAAATATCCCATTAATACCAAATTAAATCAATCTAAACCTTCAACAAAGACACCAAAAATATAATCCCTATGATGATGGTTATGGGTTTCACAAAGACTACTAGTTGTGTATGAACCCCATGAACTAAAATAGAAGGAAAACTACAATTTCCTCCACTATACTCAAGGAACTTGTTAAAAGAAACATCAGAATTTTGTAATAAAAAAGACACTACCAAAGCTTATCAAAAATTTGTTGTAAAGCTACATAAAATTATTCAAGACATTGAAAACTCTATCCAAGAAATGGATGTTTTTGTCCTAAGGGTTGATGAGGGAGCAGCTGCTCCAAAGCTTAAGGTAAATGATATGAAAAAAAAGGTCATAAGATTGTGAAAATGAGTAAAATATTTTTTTTGTCCTATGGGCTAATGAGAGAGTTGTAATCTAAAAGACAAGTCCAAAATTTTCACCATTGCTTGACTATTAAGTGCATGCGAACGTGAACCAATGTAGGAATGTGTGAGTGATTTTGATGTGAAAATATATACATGTGACATTCATGAACTTACATAAGTAGGTGCATATGCATAATATTTTTTATCTTATGCATCTTTTCATCATAATCATCACTAATTGCATTTGTTTGACACACTTGATGGTGATTACACATACATTTTATTTTTTTCAAAATACACATAACATTTATAATCATCATAACACAACATACATTCTACCATCAATAAAACCAACAATTCTCGTATATCATATTTTTCAGGTCCTCATGTACAAATACATCTTATATCATTTTTTAACCATCATAATCATCAATACAACTAATAATACCATATAATTTTATCAATGTCCTCATGTACAAATACATAGATGCTTTTTGCTATCAACATATCATACATACACAACTAATGTGTGCCCCTAGTATCCTCGCTTCATAATGCACATCTCAAATCTTTACTACTCTCATAGACACCTACATTGCAATACTACAAAAACTATTAAAAAATAGAAAAACCACTCTGTAAAAGTAATTGAATAATGAAAGCAACATGAACTCCAATGTTGGGTACATTGCCATCAAGCCTCATGTCCTACTAAATTCTTGTGTTGAGAAATTCCTACATATAAATATTAGAAATGTATAGATTAAAAACAAAGTGAAAAACAAAGTCAACTAATCATTCTTTGAAATAAAATGCAAAACTATAAATCAAGAGATTAAAGTATATGAAGAAGATACCTCCTTATGAATTACATTGAATGTGTCCTCAATGTTGAAGCAAAATGATATAATTTTTTTTTTTTAATGACTTTTTGATGAAATAGTATTGTCCACAAAAATTACCTACATTTGTTATGAATTGTTAAGAAACATAAACTCAAATCTACTACTGACTCAAAAATGGTTAAAATTAAATATAAATATTGGAAAATGCAAAAATTGTAAAAAAAATAGTAATTTTGACAAATGGGTAGCATGGACATGTCGAGGTAGGCAGGTAAATTCTAGGGAATATATCTTTTCATTTCCCAAGTCAACTAATTTGTAAGACCCCGCTTCACATGTGACTAGTACAACACTAATTTGTTTCAAGCTTCCCTAAATAGATGGTAAGATGTATTACATATGATAAATAGTGTGATTGTGTAACAATATTCTTACATTTCATTCTAACATTTTCTTTAATTGTCACTGCCATGAAGGTGTTAGGAACTCATAAATTAAGGAATGTGAATTGAAATTTTAAATGAAATTCTTGCATAGTTAAATCTTAGGAAATTAAAGCTTGCAAATTAATGTTGTGCATGATTGTTCTTACTATTGCATTGGTAATGTGAAAAGTAAGGGTACTAGTACATTGAGAGCTAATCAAAATAAATCATATTGCGGATACAAATTTGAACATTTTGGTGCTTAAAAATGAATAAAGATAATATGGTAAATTACTTTGGTGAGGGTTGATATTGAAGGGGTATTTGATTTTGGGTTATGTGGGTGTAAGTGGAGCTAAGGGCTAGGAACCCTTATCCAAGTATGAAACTCGGATGGAACCTTAAATGGGTCTTTAAAGAGGGTTGTTGGTCAATTTCCTTGGTTGAGATGCAAAACTAAACCCCCTATGTTCTATACCATAGTGTTAGGGGTCAAGTGAGCATGTAATAGGGCCCAAGGACATGATTTGACTCTTGAAAAGTCCTCATAATGAGGAGTGACGAATTTTGAAAAAAGGATGGGGGTTGTCCAAGTGCATGTTTTGCATGTTTTTTTCTTTAACTCTCATTGATGGAAGTAGGTACACTCCACAGCTCCCCATCCAATGGTTGAAAATTGAACTTCTATATATTTTTGAGAAGAGGAAGGAGTGGGGTGTTACCCACTTCTCCTTTTGGAGAACTTTGGTGAAGATGGTAGGAAGAGTGTGGACAAGAGATGAGGAAGTTTGTTGGAGAGGAGAGAAGAATAAAAGAGTTAAATTTCAGCACCTCAAGAAAAGAGATAAGTCTTTTTCTCTACTCCTATTTTTTCCTTGTTTAAATGGTGTGGCACAAGAGGGTGGCATGTTGTATAATCCATAACTGAAAATGGCAAGTAGAAAACCTACATGCATATAATTCTAAGTTATGTTTTCCTTTCTAAGATTTGAGAAGGCTCCATTATATCATCTTTGGGCCAAAATGATTCCTTGCTCGGGGGTATGGCTAAAGCCCATGAGGCTCCATGATGCCATTATAGTCGGGTGGAGAGCAAGCCTTAATCAGTTGTGTGCCTTCATTGTATTTCATAAATTCGATTGTAACATGGGAAAAGCTAGTATTTTGTTGTAACATAGAAGAGATTGGAAAAGAGAAAGCTTGTGTTCGTTGACATGCTATTATTTCTTTTCTATGTATCGTTTATAATATGAAGGAAAAATAAATTAAGTGAGAAATTTGTATTTTATTGTAATTGAGAAGGTAAAATACTCTACACACTTGTAGTAAAGATAAGTGTGGAATAGAGAGAGATTTTCTAGTTCTTATTCGAAGAAAATGTTGGGTAAATTGGTTTATATTATCCTTTACATTTGAATAAAACAAAAGCATGTTTATTGAGTTGCAAGAAAGAGTATTAAGAATTGAAATGTACTGAACTAGTCATTTGTAAAGAAGCAAACATACTTTTAGGGGGATCCTTAGTCAACATGATAATTTGCCTCCTTTGTTTCATTTTATTTGTCGTTAGATATTATGTTTTTGTATCTAAGGAAGTGTTCAAGATAAATAGAAGTTTACATTTGGTATGTCAAATAGTAATCTTCTTTACATGCTTAAAATTTAAACCTGCATATTGGTGCACAATCATAAATGAGTTTAGCCATATACTGAGAAATTAAAATAAATAAACTACTTTTTGATTTGCACATTAAATTGTAGATGTGGTAGGCCCATAGAAATTCCTTTATACAGAAGCTTGTGTTAGTTTAAAGTGTTTGAAAATAAAAATGCAGGGTAACAATTTAGAAGTCAAAGAATATTAATATTGTAGGCCTAGGACTCATTCATATGTGGTAAAAAAAATAAGTTACGATTGCTTATAAGAAAGAGTATATGCATATATTCATCCTCGGACCTACAGATGCCAAGATTAAAATACAGTATGTGCACCGTGGTTAAAATAGCCTATAACAATAATCAAGAAAAAATAGATAAATTTTAAAAAAAAAAGAGAATACAGCCTATTGTACAACCATAAATAGCTCAAACAATATATTATACCTCAGTACATTTCTTGTTGTTTGATTTCTATGAGACATGGAGTGTGCTTAGAACACCCAATGGCTATGTCAACATTGAAGTTTATTTTAGAATCTCACGTGCATTGTCGGGATTTGGATTTGGTTGCAGTATTTTAGTGGCTCCTTCTACCCCTTCGATAGCCTTCTCCTCACAACAGGTGTTGGTCATACTGTTGTGCAACCATTTTTGGCATAACATGGAACTACCTAGAACTATATTTTTTTATCTATCTCATTTTCTTCACTTAGCACTAATGCACTCATAGTAAAACTTGCACAAGAGTTAAAAGGAAAAAAAATAGCTTAAGTGTGTATTGTTTTAACCAACACCTTAACATCATCACGTAACCAAAAAAAAAGAATAAAAATTTATGTTTATAGCCGTGTATTAACTTTCTCCTTTTGGGATGCGCACTCCAATCACAAGTTGAGTATTTCATTCTAATATGCTCTTCACCTTAATTGCTAGCAACCACTTTTGGGTTGGAGAAACATGTGGCATAATGAAGAGAGTCCATTCATAGCTTCTGAAAGGCATTGAAGTAGATGGAAACCAACTTTCCTATGCAAAGAGTAATGGCAGTCGTAGGTTGTGTAGGAACCCAATTGCATAAAATCATACAGTGGAGTTTTATTTATTTATGGTCATCACATGTACTTTCATGTTATTATTATGCATCAGTAAATGGTGTAACTCTCAATGGGAATAAGTAATAAATTTCTTGTTATAAAATACTCTCAATTTACCCATAAGCTGAAGTAATTACCTGTCTAAATCAATTGATTTTATAGACTCTATTTTTTTATTTCTTCACACGCAATCTGTAGCATTGAATAGTCTAGGATTTTTCCCGTCAATGTCTATTTAATCAAACCGTTGCTACAATTAATGGTTATGCCTGTATTGAAATTTGCAGATGGAGCTGTAGTATTAGTGTGTCACTTTAGTAGCCAGTTATTAGTGTAGAAGTTGTAAGAGTAATATTAACTAAGGAAATAATAATGTATCTAATCATCCTCGATTTTTGGTGCCATTCCAACTTAAAGTAAGTTAACTCATTAGTTTTTAATTTGCTGCCAGCAATCAATATTAGCATGGGAAATGAATTTTGCTTGCTACTATTATTTTCCAAATTTAATAATTTATTTATAAGCTCAGATGAAACATAAATTAATGGTGCAATAGTTAAAACTAGATGCTTTTCTGAAATGCTTGATATTTAATAATAGTCTAGGTAACAAATACTCCTTCCCAAAAAAAATTACTCCCATGTTATGGGATTACTACTATGTTCAAAATAATAATAATAATAATAATAAAAGAAACAAAACTACACCATTGGCCCTCCAGTATAGAAGTATTTTTAACATCTTTAGCCTATAGTAATTGCAATGGCTGAGTAAATAATAATGCTTGTAGTTAGCTCTGCCACCAACAGTATCATTGTTAATAATTAAGGTAGTAAAAATATTCAAAAGATTATTATGAAATATATATTACAATCTAAACAAATCATGTTAATCAGAATATACATATATCCATTGAGGGATACTATTAACTTTACTTTCAAATAAATTATTAATATTCAAATCAAACCCAAGGGTAAATCCTTTCCCATTTAGGGCTCCACGTTTTCTTCCATGATCTTTTTTTCTTTTAAAGAATAATAATAAAAGAAGAAGAAACATTTCCTACTTTCCCATGAAGGAAGGAAATTATTTTAGCTTAAAAAGATTTTAAAAGAGAGGGGGAGGAATAAGAATTAGGAGAAGTAGATTTTCTTTCTTTTTTAAGCTTATTTTATTTATTTATTTATGTTATTCTTTCTTATAGTAAATAAATTAATATATATGAGTAAATATAGTCAATAATTATATAGTATTCATGGTATCAAGACATAATAACCTGACCACAATAACCCTGTCATAATAACCAAAGGACAAAACAACCCAAGGTCATAATAATCTATGGCCAGAATAACCCATGTAATTTATAAATTTTGTTTTCCTTTCTCTATATTCTTACGAGGATATTTTATCCATGGGTTATTTTGATCACAGGTTATTTTGGCTTGGGTTATTTTTTCCTTGGGTTATTGTGATTGGGTTATTTTGTCCAGGGTTATTTTGGCTGGGTTATTATGTCTTGTAACTAGTATTCACTATTTATATAACTAATCATATATATTTAAATATTGATATAAATAAAATGAATCAATAAATAATTAACTAATATATCATATAAACAAAATGATGGTAAATATAATTGCAAATAAATAAATATGAATATGGGAGTATGTGGGTAATTAGGTAAAAGAAAAATAATTATGGATACTAGTTGTAGATGTCTAAATTTGGACAATTAATTTATCCAAATTCATCCCCTTTCATCTTAGTTTCGTTAATTAAGTAATACTGCTATTATTTAATTAATAACTTCAATTCTGCCAAATCCCTAAGGTATTTAATCAATAATACCTTATCTCTTTAATCCTCCTTCCATCAATTGAATTAAATAAATATCACATTTATTTAATTCCTCCTTATGTCACATCCTCCATCATTTTTATCTTATCCTAATCCTTCTTCTAATCCCATCATTAGGATGTGCACATGCCTAATCTTTGATTAGGATGTGTCACATCCTCCAACTTTTGCAAGTTGGCCTCTAATCTCTCTTAGCCACCTAACCCTCCTCTAATCCTTCATTACTCTTCCCCATGTGATCTTTCACTTGTCACAACAAGTCACATATGAGATCTAACCCTCTTCTAAACTTCATTAATCAATCTAATCAAGTACTTGCACAATCATAATCACCCCTTTAGTCAACTCTCCCCATCCCCCAAGGAATTTTTAATTCTTTTTTATTTATCCAAGGCTCCTCTCTTCCCCATGTGAATTTTTAATTCACCTTTTAATCCCCCAATGCACCCTTTGGAATTTAAAATTCTTTCCCATCTCCCCATAAGGATATTTGAGGAATTTTTAATTCCCCACTTGTCCTCTCACCCACATGGGGACAAGTACCTCCTTTTATGAGGAGATCTTGTCCAATCCCAAGGTACTTTGTA
This sequence comes from Sequoia sempervirens, assembly GCA_007258455.2. Classification (NCBI taxonomy): domain Eukaryota; kingdom Viridiplantae; phylum Streptophyta; class Pinopsida; order Cupressales; family Cupressaceae; genus Sequoia; species Sequoia sempervirens. The sequence continues at coordinate 307,155,165 of VDFB02058242.1, read as the reverse complement.
CCCCTCTCCATGTCATGTCCTTCTCCTTCCACCTCATGTCCACTTCACCTTTTAGGGCTATTCACATGCCACATATCAAGATGTGAGGGCTTGTGAGTTCTCAACTCACCTTAGCCCTACATCTTGATATTTGGTGGATCAATCTCAACCGTCCATTTCCCCTAGGATTTCCCAAAAATCCTATAAATACCCCCTCTTTTCTCTCATTTTAGTGGAGATCATTTTGTGCTAGCCAAACTCTTGCAGTTTTGTTTCTCAACCTCTACTTAGCCATTTTCACATTTTCATCCACTTGCATCCATCTTCACGTCCTCATCTAGCTTGCATCTTGCCATCCAAGGAGCATACACATCAAAGATCGAAGGGCCAACCAAAGGATTGACTCAACGCAAGGTATAAAGTTCTATTTCGTTGCTTTGTCTTGCATTGTTTCCAACTTAGGCTAATCTTGAAGTGTAGGTTGTTTTAAGTTGTTTATTTGTACTCTTTTAGTTGTTGCTTGATTTCTAACGCTCACATTCAACCTATCACACTAGTATATAAATATATACACATATATGTATACTTCTTAAAGTGAAGGTCTTTCAGATCAATTTATTTGCTTATATCTATCTTGTAAATTAGTAAGAGATTACTCTCCCTTGCATTGAGCTAGTCAATATAGAGGTTTTTAATAGTAAAAAAAAAGAAAAAAAATGGATGTTCTTAAGGGCAAGCATGAATCAAGTGGTTAATTTCTTTTATAGCTCAAAAAAAAATTAGTCTTGTTTTTGTCCTAGTGTAAATTTTGGGCATTACAACATCATTGATAAACTTGTCTTTGAAATATATATATTCTACATCTATAAAATAATGATAATAGTAATGGCAATACAAAAATATATTGTAAGTTAGAGCATGAACTAACTAACCATAATAACTATAGTAATGTCATTGCAACTTAATGATAAAGTCATCACCAATCACTTAATGATTGATGCTAACCTAGTGGAAGTGTTAGCATAGAGGGTCGCGCTAGTAGTATATAAAGGAGGTGGTAGTTAACGAATCTATTCCTTTTTATTTAAACAAAAAAACTTGGGAGGTTGTACTTGACTATCATCACAAACCTAAATAAAAGGAAAGTCTGAGGGAAGATTATAACCAAAAACTAAATACAGTTGTAGACCTGTAAGGACAATGGTTACCAAAGCAAATGATGGAATCATCTCAAGCATTAATAATGGAATAATAAAATTTTATAAAATATATAACATATGTGAATATAAATTGTGTGATCGAAAATAATATGCGTAAATGATTTGAAATAAATACTATTCAAGCACACCAATAAGACATTGTATCAAAATAGAACATAAAAGGTAAGTAAATGAAAACTCAATATTCCGCTTTGATTGTCGTCCTATTGTCCTCTATCTTCAGTGTTTTTGTTGATTCCAGCTTTTGCTCTCAGATTTGTAGGCTAGGCTCAACAAACTGTCTTTCTAAAGAACGAGATTTAAATATGATGCATGATGTAATATTAAGCTATGATATGGCATAAGACTAAAATGATTGAAGTAAACATGATACTATGATATGAGAATACTAAATGAATTAAATGCCTGAATTCTAATTAATTGCCTATATCAATGCTTAGATTCACACAGGTATTTATAGAGTTTTTCAAATGATTCTGATTGGCTGTCTTGATTGACGGTTGTGATAATTCCTTGCAGATCGAATGGCTCAAGATGGATGAAACTGAAGAGAAAATAGAAGAAAACTTGAAAACAAGATTTTTCTATTTTTATGAAAGAGAAGAAGATAAGAAGATAAGAAATCATCTTTCTTTAAAAAGATAAAAGAAATATTTAAAAGCTGATAAATAATGAATTAAAGATTCAATTATTTATTTGTGGATGATATTCAACTTTTTCTCAATTAAATGAATATTTAATTAAGCTTTTAAAGCAGAAGAAAATTTGTGATAAGAAGAAAGCTTTAATCAGGATTTTTGAAAAAAGCAGAAGATCTCATATTTAAATAAAATATTTAATTATGATATGAGAAGAAAACAGAAGATTTCACAATTAAATAAAATATCTAATTGTGATTTAGAAAAAAAGCACAAGATCCTTTAATTAAATAAAGTTTATTTAATTAAATTACTTTTATGAAATTAATTAAATGAAATATTTAATTAATTAGAAGAAGAATTTAAAATAGAAGAAATAGAAATATTTAAACTTAATTAAATTGAAAGATTTAATTTAAATTCAAACAGTGATAATTAATTTAAATAAATAAAATGTATTTATTTAATTAATTAAGTGGACATATGAAAATAATTAAATAAAATAAATTTATTTAATTATGAAAGAAGAATAAGATGAATGAACAATATAATTAAATTAATTAAATTTAATCATATGTAGAGGATTTTAGAAAAATTAATTAAATAATAAATATTTAATTAATTGTCGATTATAGACATGACCATTTTTATGTGTATACATTTTGCCCCTCTTTGAAGTGATGTGTGAAATGCATTGCTTCAAAGAAAATAAAAAAAATTTGCCCCTGATATGTTTCTGATTTTTGATGTCGATGATGCCCCCTCAGGAGGTAAATCACGGAAGATGATGTCGAGAATAATAGGGGAACAGTGATTTAGCTCCCGATAAATGATGATTGTGATGGCCCAGTGAAAAATAATATGGAAAGAATGGAAAATGCCATTAACTCCCACCCTAAAAGACCCTCAAAAGGTAAAAAGGGGTAAAATGAAATGTCATTTTCACCCTGCAGCTACAGTCAAAAGTGAGCTCTGATAGTGACCTGGCGAGATGGAGATCCCATTGCACATGCATAGATTCGAGCGAGCATGCTAATACCAGAGACCAGTTGCGTATGGACCACCGATGAGTGATTCCAACCATTTATGATTTCAAATTTCACATTTTGAATTGATTTTTTAAATGCTTTAGATCATATTTCAGTTTTTTTCTCACGTTTTAGCGCATTTGAAAAAAGTTTTAGCGCATTCAAAAAATTCTGTAGCGCATATAGGAAATTTCGTAGCGCATCCAGACATAGATTAAAAAGGCATCTTTTAGTGCATTCGATAGATAGAGTAGCGCATATAGGTTAGAATCGGCTAGTTTGATCCTATAGCGCATCTAGGGCACAGAATTGCGCATATAGGCTAGGGTTTGAAATTAATAAAGCTGCGCATTTGAGAGTTAGAGTTGCGCATCCACAGGATAGAATAGCGCATCCCAAGTTTTAGTGTATTCGGGAAAAAATTTAGCGCATACGAATGAAAATGTAGCACATCTGTGTTTTAGCGCATCTGAGCAACAGAATAGCGCATTTGGGAAATTTTTCACAGAACGCTTGTGTGATGAAAAATGATGATTGAAATTGCTTCCTTAGTCAATAGATAGATTAATTGTAGTACCATCATGCTGATATGGGAAAAATGATAGAAATTTTGATAAAGAACTAATAAATTTGTTTCCAAAATAAAAAAACAAAGAGTAGATAGTTGATAACTTTGTGACGAACAACAAAGAGTAAACTGATTGATTGAGTGATTTTTGGTTGATAACTTTGCTTCTAACAATTGGAAACAAAGAGTAGATGTTTGATAAATTTTATTTCTGCGATAGAAACCAAATAGTAAAATGAGCGTACAAATTTGCATTCATGATTGAAGTACAAATAGGAAATGATTTGTGTGTTGATAAATTTGCTTTCCTGAAAAGAAAAACAAATAGTAGATGATGATAGAATAGATTGATTTGATATTCAGATAGATTGATGTAGCACTTTGATATGGGTCATTGATTGAATTTGCTGGATAGATAGATCACATGATATGTGTCTGATTAATGTGTCCTTTGTGATGGTCAAACAAAATAGGAGGCTTTCAAAAGCCTCCAGATCAGAGAGCGGTTCCCACTATGTTAGGAGCGGATAGGAGAGCTTACCCCTGCAGAGTTACAGTTGATTGCAGATTATGGACTGGGACCTTTGTTGACGATGTCGTGAGGTATTCGGGCTAACAAGGGACTGTTGACCACTTTGGCAGAGAGATGGCACTCGGAGCATAACACTTTTCACTTGCCGACTAGTGAGATGAGTGTGACACTTGAGGATGTGTATAGGATTCTTGGGATTCCAGTTGTTGGTGCCCTTGTGGTTTATGACCACAAAGAGATTGGTGGGACCGAGGTGCTGCTACGGGTATGTGGCGATATGAGCATTTGTGGTTACTAGATAGATTGGGAGGATTTCAGTAGATATCCAGCCTTAGTTGATGTGTTGGCTGCATTCATTGCAGGCTTCCTTGGACTGGACCATCAGTCGAAGGGATTCACAGTTGGATGGGGTAGGATGCTGGAGTGGTTGGTGACACAGCCACGGAGGTTTGCCTAGGGGAGCTGTGTATTGGCCGACATGTATCATGATCTCCATCAGGTTGTATACAGAGGATCCACTAGCTTGGCGAGTGGGGTGATGCTTTTATAGATCTGGGCATGGAAGCACATTGCGATCACGAGACCTCAGTGTATGAGAGATAGGCCAGCAGGGAGGCCCTATGTGTATGCATATTCTGGTGCAATTGTCTAGCAAAAGCTGGGCAAGGTAGAGTATTGGCGATGGGTACTAGATGACATTGATGCAGTGATATGGAGATCGTACATGGATTGTGAGGCATGGGCGATTGATCACTTGGAGATGTCATTTGTCTGCAGGCCGCGATATCTGATAGGGCGTACCCCCTTTATTATTGAGAGATTTTTGGCATTACGGGTCCTGAGACAGTTTGGATTTACACAGGGGATGCCCTAGGGCATTGCTCATTATGGGCGGTGTAAGGGTGATCCAGGATGGGGACCATGCATTCGATACCAGGTAACATACACAGAGTATTCTACCTTACAGCCAGAGGTATGGACCGACAAGCCAGAGGTGCAAGATGCAGGGATGATAGATGATTATGCACAGTATTTTCATACATATCCATTTCCACGTTTTACAATGCCAGATGAGCCACGGGCGATTGGGGTAGCGCCACAGCCAGGGACAGGGAGCTAGGAGGATGTGGCCGATGGAGAGCAGGTGATGGGTGGAGGAGAGGAGGAGGACAGAGATGAGGAGGACAGAGAGGAGGGTGAGGAGAGTAGAGATGGAGGAGATGAGGAGGAGGACAGCTCAGACGACGGAGATGAGAGGGGAGATGATGGTGGAGAGGAGAGGCGACAGAGGTTAGATAGTCTGGGCAGAGCACAGATTATTCAGGGAGCCAGATCTAGTGGCAGACCTCGAATAGTGATTAGGGTGTCATCCTCTTCTCAGCAGGCACAGATAGCTGCCTTGCAGGGTAAGGTTCAGACTTTTCAGGGATAGCAGGCACAGCTACAGAGCCAGCTAGCTTAGGCTCAGAGTGTGATAGTGCAGTTACAGGCATAGCTTGCATAGGCCCAGACGCAGATACAGGCTTAGGCACAAGCACAGGTTCAGGCTTAGGCTCAGGCTCAGACACAGGCACAGGCACAAGCACCCGCCCCAGATTCCCAGGTGGCACAGTTGGTAGCGGAGAGGGATGCTCTTAGATGACAGGCACTAGAGGCCGAGGGTGTGGCACAGAGACTCATGGGTACCATAGCGAGTACCTCATTACAGGAGGCCATTACAGAGGGATTTGAGGTAGCCAAAGAGGCCGAGTACTACAAAGTCCGATATGAGGATTTGTGTCCTCCCGAGCAGCGAGAGCTGTATCCCCGATCACATAGCAGGACGAGGACCTGATCACGAACATCGACACATGGAAAAGAGGTTACAGGGCCTCGACGGGATCCTGATGTAGGGGGTAGTGGCAGGCCGCCTCCTTCTGGACCAACTCCTTCAGGGGCATCTACCAGCTAGTTGTTTGGGACTGATATATTTTGCACATATGCAAGGCATGTATATTGAGTTTTGATCATATCTCATGTATTATGTTTTGGATTTTTTAGTTTCATTTGGACATTAGACATTTGTATTATTTTGATGAGCGATGATATGCAGCGGTGATATTTTTGATGATGATATGTTTGTGCATTTTTTATGTGATATGGATGATACTTTTATGCATATATGATATGAGATGGATTTTGATATGTTTTTATTGTTTTTTCGAACTAATCTTATGATGCAGGATGATCTAATGATATGATGCAAATGGATGATCTAGATGCAATGATTGTGATAATGTATATATGAGATGTTGATTTTTGAATTTTTGTTTCAAATGCAGAAATATGTGTATGAAATGTATCGTGAAAGTATGATATGAAAATGGTAGACAATGATAATGATGAAAAGATAAATGATATGTTTGGTAATGTTTATGTAATGAAAATGGCAATGCGATGAAAAATGAAATGATGAATGAGCGCAATGGTAATGAAATGATATGAGATGATGATAAATAAATAGCAAATGATAAATGATAAAATGATAATGAATGATAAAATGATAATGAGAAATGAGAATGGTAATGATAACGATAATGATAAATGAATGATAAATGATAAATGATAATGATACAATGATAATGAATGATAAATGATAATAATGATAAAATGATAATGAATGATAAATAATGATGATAATGATAAAATGATAATGAATGATAAAATGGTAATGAAGGATAAATGATAATGATAATGATAACGATAAAATGATAATGAGAAATGAGAATGATGATGATAATGATAATGATAAATGATAAATGATAATGATAAAATGATAATGAATGATAAATGATAATGATAAAATGATAATGATAATAATAATGGTAATGATGGAATGATAATGATAATGATAATGATAAATGAGAAATGTCCAAATGTCCTCCACAAAGAGTTCAAAACTACATGACAACCGTTAATTTTTTCATTCAGCCTTTCAGAACACTGATGTGAATCCAATATGCAGATATATACAATGATCAAATATGCAACTAAATGAAACTTAACCAATTTGTTGAGCCTGTTATAAGCCTTCTTGAATCATCATAGAGCATTTAAATTGTTGGAAGTATGTACAAGCATTAGAGGGGAAATTAGCGCCAATGATGACCAGAGTACAACTTTCATGATTTTTGATATAGCAAGCGAACACAAGCATCGAGGTATAATTGAACCGAGATGACCTGAGCATTTCTTGCATAAACAAACAAAGATTAACCACCCTTCTGATGCAAATGTGGAACTATCATCGATGATATTGCTTTGGTAATCATGTCCTGTGACATATTTGCATTAGATTGACCATTAACCTCAAGATAGCAGACAAAGAAAAATCATTCTCTTTCCTTGCCACTCTAGTTCAATACATCATCGAGTGTGCTCCAGAGTAATGATATCGAAAATCAAACAACCTTTGTTCAAAGTGTAATACTGTTATTTCATACATTATTCAGATTTTTGGATCATCCAATAGACAATGATATGGTATCTGCTAAAAATTGTTCATGGTAAGGCTCGATGATTGGATAAGGTTTCGCATGAGTTTGTTGTTTGTTCGCATGATCAGATTTTATGACATTGTTCAGCTGTTTTAGTATGCTCTGAAAGTTAAGTGCCCCCAGTTGAGTTATTGCCTCGTTTATTGACACAACTTGCGAAAAGGAATATGTACAATGATCAAGCCATGGTAAGACGTTTTATCACGCTAGGCAAATGACGGCAAGATGATGCAAGTATAACCCTAAGATGTAGAAAAAGATGCGGAAAAAGGAAAACTAAAAAGCCAAAGTGCAAAACAGGAACTAATAGATGGAGAGGTACAGATAGCGTCTGTTTGCCAGATTTTCACTATCTGCATTTATTGCATTTTTCTGATTTCTTTTTTATTTTTTTGTATTTTTGCTGTCAATAGACTACCTGTTTGCCAAGTTTTCACCCTATGACATTTTTTTGATTTTTTTAATTTTTCCACTATTTTTTTATTTTTTATTTTTATTTTTTTTTCTTTCTACTGCTTTTTGAATTTTTAGGACTGATTTTTTTTTGAATTTTTTTCAGGACTCTTTCTATTTTTTGAATTTTTTCGGAAACTTTTTTTTTTAAAAAAATTTCGGGACTCTTCTCGATTTTTTTGTATTTCTTCAAGACTTTTTCTAATTTTTTTGTATTTCTTCAGAACTTTTTTTGATTTTTTTTTTGTATTTCTTCAGGACTTTTTCTGATTTTTTTTATATTTCTTCAGGAATTTTTTTAGATGATGATAGCTGACTTAAACATAATATTTCTTGAGATGCATGCTATTGATGGGTTCATCAAACAGGTCCCCTTCTGGCGTTGATAACTTGTAGGCTCCTGAACCGTAGACTACAATAACCACATAAGGGCCTAACCAATTTGGTTCAAACTTTCCTTTATTTTCTCTATCTTGCTGATTATGTGGATTTTCTTTTAGAACTAGATCACCCACCTGAAAGGTACGTGGCTTTACTTTGTGATTATAGCTACGAGACATCATCTGTTGGTATGCTTTCAAATGTTCAGTTGCTCTTTGTCTCTTTTCATCTAGAAGTTCTAACTCTTGTAGTTGAGAAACTCTGTATTCATCATCTGTTATGAGACCTTTCAGTGATACTCTTAGTGAAGGTAATTCAACCTCTAAAGGCAATATGGCTTCTGCTCCATAGACAAGGGCAAAAGGTGTTGCTCCTATTCGTGTTCGGACACTAGTTCTATAAGCCCACAAGGCGGGATTGAGTTGAACATGCCAATCTTTCCCTGAATCATTTACTGTCTTCTTCAAAATCTTTAGTATAGTCTTGTTTGAGGCCTCTGCCTGGCCATTCCCTTGTGGATAGTAAGGTGTTGAATATCTGTGTTGAATATGGAATCTTTCACAAAGTTCATCAACATCCTAATTTTTGAAAGGTCAACCATTATCTATAATAATGGCATTAGGAATACCATACCGACAAATAATGTAGTTGAGTATGAAGGATGAAATTTGTTTTCCAGTGACTTTAGAGAGAGGTATTGGCTCAATCCCCTTAGTGAAATATTTTGTCGCTGTGATGATGAACTTATGCCCATTTGAAGATGAAGGATGAATTTTTCCTACTAGATCTAACCCCCATTGAGAAAATGGCCAGGTTGGTGTGAACGAGTGAAGTTCTTGTGCAGGAGCATGAATAAGATTCCCATGAATCTGACATTTTGAGCATGTTTTAACAAAAGTGAATGATTCCCTCTCCATTGTAGGCCAGTAGTAACCCATTCTAATCAATTTCTTGGATAAAGCTAGTCCACTCGAATGAGTACCACAAATGCCCCCATGAACCTCTTGTAAAGCTTTGTCAGATTCGTCATGTTCAAGACATCAAATTAAAGTACCATCAAGACCATGGTGATAAACGGTATCAACGATAAGGCTATAGCGAGAGGATTGTTAGATAAAGTTATTTTTTTGGTTACGGGATAAGTCAGGTGGTAACATGTCATCTTTTAGGTAGGCATAAATCTTACCATACCAGGGCGAATCGGATCCTACCAAGTGGTAGATAATTTGACTTTCGGGTGTGTCATAAGCAGGTGTAAATAATTGTTCCACCAGAAATTCATAGCAAGTCTATTTTTCTGAGAATTGTACCAATGATGCAATGGTAGCCATAGCGTCAGCTGCTTTGTTATCAAGCCTTGGAATTTGTGTGAACTAGATGTCCACAAAGTACTTCTTAAAGTCATCAACCATCTTTTGTATGGCAACAATTTGTCATCTTTAGTCTGATAATCCTCATTGATTTGGTTAATGACTAACTGTGAGTCACCATAAACTTGTAGCTCGGTAATCCTCCATTCCAATGCAGTCTTTAGTCCAGTGATTAGTGCTTCATATTCGGCTATGTTATTGGTGTATGGAAACATTAGCCTATATGACTGAGGAATAGTATGTCCTTGAGGGGTGACAAAGAGAATGCCTACCCCTGATCCATGTTGAGTAAAAGAACCATCAAAGTATAAGGACCATAGCTGCTTAGATTTTGCAGTGAAAACATCGACATCTGGAAATTCAATGTGCAAGGGGTGCTCTACTTGTAGGGGAGCATCTGCTATTTGATCAGCGATAACTTGTCCTTTGATTACTTTGCGATCAACATAGTGGATGTCAAACTCACTCAAAATCATAACCCATTTTGCTAACCTTCCTGTTAGTGATGCTTTACTGAGTAGGTACTTAAGTAGATCAATTTTTGAAATAAGATTGATTGTATAAGTTAGCATGTAATGTCAAAATTTCTGTGAAGCAAAGACTACTGCTAAACAAGCCTTCTCAATGAAAGTTTAATTAATTTCATGACTTGTTAGTGTTCTGCTAATGTAATAGATTGCACGTTCTTTCCCTTCACGGTCTTCTTGTGCTAATAATGCCCCCAAAGATGTCTCGGTTGCGGCAATATACAGGATCAATGGTTTTTCTGGATTTGGTGGTACTAGAACTGGTGGGTTCATCAAGTACTACTTGATTTGTTGAAATGCCATGTCACATTTGTCATCCCACCAAAAAGGAACATTCTTATGTAGGAGATGTGTAAATGGTAGACTTTTGTTGGCCAATTGCGCAATGAATCTTCTTATGGATTGAAGTCACCCTTGTAATGATCTCAATTGACTGATGTTCTTTGGGGGAGGCATCTCCATGATTGCCTGAACTTTAGCAGGATCTACTTCAATTCCCTTTTTTGAAACAATATATCCTAAAAGTTTTCCAAATGTGACCCCAAAAACACATTTCTTGGGATTTAGGCGAACTTTGAATTTTTCCAATCTGGTAAATATTTTAGACAGTATCTCCAGGTGTCCTTCTTTGGTGTATGATTTTTCCAATATGTCATCTACATAATCTTCCATGAATGTGTGCATCATGTCATGAAAGATCGTAGTCATAGCTCTTTGATAAGTAGCCCCAGCATTCTTTAGGCCGAAAGGCATGACATTCCGACAGTATGTTCCCCACGGACAAGTGAAAGCTATTTTCTCTTGGTCTTTTGGTGCAATCTTGATTTGGTTGTAACCAGAGAAACCATCCATTAATGAATACATAGCATGGCCAGCTGTTAAATCAACTATAGTGTCAATGCTTGGAAGCAGAAAGTCATCCTTAGGGTAGGCCTTGTTAAGATCTTTGAAATCAGTGCACACCCTAATGCATTTATTTGGCTTTGCTATTGGGACAATATTGGAGATCCATTATGCATAGGCAGTTGATCTTATAAATCCTGCATCTAGGAGTTTCTTTAGTTCCTCTTTAACCAGTAGTGCAACGTGAGGATGCATCTTTCTGAGTTTTTGTTTCACTGGTTTAGCTCCTGGTTTGATAGACAAATGATGCATTATGAGATCAGGATCAAGACCTGGCATGTCTGCATATGACCAAGCAAAATTGACTTGATTTTCTTTGAGAAATTTTATGAATCGTGGGATTTCATTATCTGTCATTAATTCAGCTACCTGTAGAATCCTTGGATTATCTGTAGTTTCAATATTGATTTCCTTTGTAGGCTCGATCAAAATGGGAAATCGCTCATGATAGTGCTCCACGAGAGTGTCAAGTTTCCCATCAGTTGGTGCCTTGAAAAGGTTTTCGCCATCTGATATGCTCTTTATTTTATCTTTTGTTTGATCTAGTACTGCCAGATTCTGGTTTTCACCACTAGATCATTTTTCTTTATTTTCATTTTTGCAGCTAGGAGACTTGACACTCTCCTGATTAAAGACTTTGTACCAAAAATCACTAGTGGAACAATCATTTACATCATCTGCGGAAAGGAAGTTTATGATAGCTTCGTCATTGGGAAAAATAGGTAAATCAATAGGTTCAGTTAGATCCCAATCAATGAGATCAGGATGGATCAAAGGTAACAAGTCATTTGGTCGTGTGAAATCGGCAATGGTTAGATTCAAAATAGAGTTATCGGTAGGATCTGAGGTATGAGGTAGATCAATGATGGTACTATTCTCTTGATAGTATTATTCGTTAAAATCCGACTCAGTATCACTAGACTCATAGTTGCTTTGTAGTTTAGATTCTTGTGGTTGGGACCCTGAACCTTCTCCTTTAATTAAAGTGGGTGTATACGTGTGTATGACATCTACCTCTTTGTCTCTCCAAAACTCATCATCATGGATGGTATCCCATTCATATTCAGCAGAATCTGTATCAGAGTTATTTTCTATGAAATTCAAGATTGATGCCAAACATGCCTCTTTCTTATCAGAACCTTCTTGTAGTGTAAAAACATTACCCTGTGATTGGTTGGATGGGGTAGCATCATAGCCTAGTCCAGTTTTATCATATGCAACAAGCCCTGGAAGATGGATAGGCTCAACTACGCCTTCTTTTCTTTTTCCAATAGGGCCATTGTCATAGCCCATCTTTTGCATGATGGAATACCCTTCTCCATATCAATCCGTTGGTAAGGTGACATTTAGAACTGTTTCATCTTCATCCTTATAAAGCCAATTCAGAATTGTTGTATCCTCAGGATCTCCCATGGGGAATTTTTCTTTGATAAATTGTCCATTGAACTTGGTAGTTGGCTCTGTTTGTATTTGTGCTGATGTTGATGCTACTGATATCTATTGTTGTGTAATAGAAGGTTGTCCATGTGATCGAGGTGATGTAGGTAGATTAGCAAGACAGAGAGAATATTCTCCAACTCCACTTTCCTTGAACTACAGTTTCTTGTTAAAGCTTTTGGCCAATTGACTGATTTGTGTATCATTCTTAGAAGTATTAGCAAGCGCTTCTCGATTGTTTGGAACCAAAGTATCCTGACTAGCTTTGACATTGGAACAAGTGTGGATGTTTGAATTATCAGCTAATATAGTGATCTCCTATCTGTTATATGGAAATTTAAGACATTAATGGTAAGTGGACAGAACAGCTTGCATTTCATGAATCCAAGGACGACCCAACAAGATGTTGTATGCAAGATCCCGATCTAAAACTTGACAAAAGGTATTTTTGATAACAGGTCCCACTCTGATTGGTAGCATGATTAGACCTTTAGACATTCTTTCCTCATCATCATAGGCTTTTATAGTAATCTTTCTTCTAGGATCAATGGAGTCCTTCGAAAATCCTAAAGCTAGAACCACTTTCAAAGTACATATATTTAAACCAGCCCCTCCATCTATTAGGACACGATTAACACGAAACTTATGGATCATGACTTCTAAGTATAATGACGAATTGTGGGGATGAGTCGTGGAAACATCATCTTTGTCAGAAAATGAAAGACATGTAGGTGAGGACAAATGTCCTACCATGGCTTGAAATCGGTTCACATCCAAATCTATGGATACAGTTGTTTCAAAAAGGGCTTTCTCTAAAATTTCCTTATGTGCTAGAGAAATCTTCAGGAGTTCTAAAATGGAAATTTGGGCTGGATTTTTTTGAAGTTGGTTAACTAAGTCATATTGATGTTGAGGGACGGGCTCAGTGGATTTTGAAGAGGCACCTTTCAAGACAACTTTAGCTTGTGCTCTTGTTGTGACATTAACTTTCCCATAGTCTATCTTCTCCTTGATTTTTATAACGTTAATCCGTTCATCGTCTGTATAGAGGTGACGGATTACTGTGTCATTGATTTGATTCACATTTTTATTAGAAGCCTCTCCCTTTTGATAATTTGGCAAAGGATTGCGAAATGCTTGGTGATCTTCATTGGATTTTTGTTGTCCTTCTACTATGATAGTGCCATTGTCAATGAGGTCTTGAATAGCATGCTTCAAGGCTTGACAGTTGTTTGTACGATGACCTCTGCACCTATGATAGTCACAATAATAAGCCTCATTCCATGATGGAGGTTTTACACTAGGTTCATAATTGCGTTGAGGTGGTAAAGTAAGGACATTTTTTTCCATAACCTCTTTGAAAGCAGATTCCAAGGATTGTCCTAGTGGAGTGAAAGTCCTTCTACTAGAGAAGAATGAAAAGCATTGTGGATTCGTGTTTGAGGCATTCCCTAAGGTGTTGCTGTTGTTGTTGTTTCCACAGTAATTTTGATTGCTGACAGTCCCTTGATTGAGAGTAGGATTTTGATTCATGTTGTTCCTTAGGGGGGGAGGATTCTTTCCTTGATTCGTGACAGAATTGATATTGTTGTAATTATTGTTACGAGGAGTATTTGTAGTACTCAGAACAAATGGCTTAGTCGAGACATGGTTTGCATCAACCACACCATCATTTACAATGTTTTTGTTGCGAGTCCAAAACTTAGACTTGTCCTGGTTGTTGTAATGGTTGGATGAGCTAGGATTGTCTTTGTCAAGTTTTATTGTCCCTCTTTTGACCAAAGCACCTTCAATGGTGATGGCATCCTCAATAAATTTCTCAAAGGAAGGTGGACAATGTAGATTTAAATGATAGCTCATTTCCGAATTTAGGCTGTTGATAAAAGTAACCATTTTTTTCCTTTTCAGGAACATGATGTGGATACCTAGCGAACATTCTTCTCCATCTTTGAAGAAAGGTAGTGAAAGGTTCACCAGGTTTTTGTGCAACTTTGCAAAGATCAATCATGTGATTTGGTGTTGGATGTTGTAGGCGTATTGTGTTATGAACAAATTGATCAATTCCTCAAATGTTTGAATAGGAGGTGTAATCTTAGATAACCATTCCATAGAGTTAACTCCAAGGCACCTAGGAAACAATCGCAATAAATAAGTATCTTCGTGAGCAAATTCCAATGTCATGTTTCAGAAGTCTCTAACGTGATCAATTGGATCCGATTTCCCATTATAACGATCAAATTTTGGAATTTCACAATGTTTAGGAAATGGAATCATATTGAGACTTCTATCAAAAGGATAAGGACATATGTCATCAAGAGTGTATTTTTTTGTTGTGGTCCCCCCTTGTAACTCTTTGATTTGTCCTTGGAGTGCCTTAAATTGTTGAGTAAGAGTAGTAAGATCAGATGGGGATGTTTCTTCTTCTTTTCTCTTTAATTTCTCAGTATCAAAATCCTTAGGTAGTTTAGCTCCTTGATCGGCTACGAAGAGAAAATACTTTTCTTTGTCACGTTGTAGGATCTTTTCTATGGCTTTAAGAAACTTGGGGTCTTGTTCAGCCTCTCTAATGTGAAGTTCTTCCTCTTGCTCATCGTCACTATCTATGGGAGTTTTGTTCATGTCTTTGTACTTATGAAATGGATTTTCTTCTCTATCAACCATATTGTCGTCACTGAAAAGAGGATTGCGATTCACACTAAAATGAGGATTACCACGTTCACCTTCTTCTTGAACGTTATGGGTAGGAGTTTCTCGTTGAGAATTTTCTCCTAGTTTATTGTATTGAGATCTTGTAAAAATAGGCATATGAAAGGAATCCTATGATATGATCAAAGGTCACTGAAGGATTTGACTAGGATGCGTCGAATATTCAATCGAAGGTTGTGGTACATTCTCAAACTCAAGAGGTTGATTAAGATTGTGATGTTGAGATAACGCTAATCTTTGATAATAAGCTTGAGTAGCTAAAGGTTCTACAGTGTAATCGTTAGTGAATCCTCTAATGTAGTCTTGGTATCTATGGAGAAATTTTTGATAATGGAGCAAGACGTGTCGACTCTTATACAAGAATTCTCTGCGGTCGAAAGTTTTCTTGTAACTTAAGTTTGTTTTGGGCTTCTTGATCCTATTGAAGACTGGTTTCTTGACCAACTTGGTTGATTTCCACTTCCTCAACATGGGAGAAAAATATCAGAAATTTGGGTCTATATAAAAATTTTGACATCAACCAAAAGCGCTATTATGTTCCCTAAATGTGCTGCAGAAAGAGGCATATACGCTGGAGAAAGAGTCAAATGCGCTGCAGAATACCTTGAATGTGCAAAAACAGAGCTTAGATGCGCTAAACCAAGAATCATATGCACTAAAACAGTCCCTAAATGCACTGGAAAATGTCTCAGATGCGCCGAACCAGCCAGTGAATGCACCAGAACAGTTTGTATATGTGCTACAGTTTTGCCTAGATGCGCTAAAATAGTTCTCCAAAGACAATTTTTGACTAGTTTTGAAAATTTTCAGCTGAAGTTTTCCATGTTTGTTTTGGATGATCCTTTATCTGAATTAATGTTCTTGAAAACATAGCAAACAGTCTGATTTAAGTTGATCGTAACCAAGCACAGAATAAGACAAGCACAACCTAAGTTAGGCCAGGACAATATCCACTAGATTCCACGTGGGTTTCCCCAACTGCATATCAGTAGCATGTGAATTCAGAAGCTTGGTTGCACAAGCTCCCCCTTACAGTGCACTCTCTTCTCAGGCCAACCAAGCTTCCAACCCCCATGAAACTCCCATGGTAGATTGATCACCTCTACTATAAACTGCAAAAGTGTGGAAGGCTTCACACCGACCGGTGCTGGACTAGCAGATAGAAGGTTTTTGGCTTTCTAAATAATGGTATTTAGTTTGGGACCCCCGTTCGAGTGGCCATACATGGGGCAAGAGATTAATCACCATTAAGGTGGCACTCCAGCCTGAAGAGGTTAAGCTCAACAGGGTTTAAGGGAGTACAACTCCATCTGTATGACATATCCGCACAAGCAACCTTAGGTTTTCCCTTAAGGTTTACATTTATATACCGGTTGGGGGTAGCTTGGCCTTAGCTCCGTTGCCGGTTTGAGTCACGTTGAGGTGATGAAATCCCCAGGTAGTCCCAATTTCTAGAGTCAATAATTGTTTCTCTTACACCCAGGATCGCACAAGTGTGCAAGGGGAGAGGATACTTCAATTATCAAGTCAAGGTTACACAAGGAAAAGTGGGTCTAGATTTTTGATCACCTAGTTTGCACAGGGTGAGAGCATAGTCACCTACCACTTTCAAACATAGTCAAGAAGAGTAGACAGATTCATTTTAGGTGCACCAAAATCAAAATGATTCAATCTAAGCGAAGATTTTGCTTCACAACAGACATGGGGTTCATTTTAACTACATGATAAAGATGTGGTGGCTACCCTAGATTGATTCATTTTAAATCCAACAAGAAAAAGGAAAGAAATTCTGTCTGCAGAAGGCGTCAAACTCAGAATCTCTATTACAACCCAGATGCGCAACTCTGTTACCCATATGAGCAAAAACAGAACCCAGATGTGTAATGACAGAACCCAAATGCACAAAAACAGAAGCCAGATGTGCAAAAACAGAACCCGGATGCACAACAACATAACCTATATGTGCAAAAAAAAAACCCTGATGTGCGAGAAAAGACACTAGATGCACTAAACTAAAATGCAAAAAAAAAAAAAAAAATTTGAAACAAATTTGAATGCACTAAATGATGTCCTATATGCGGTAATTAAACTCCTATGTGCTCTTTAGAAATTCCCATATGTGCCATCTTGTTTCCTAAATGCTCTTCAGAAATTCCCATATGTGTCGAAATAGTCCTCAGATGTGCTAAAGTACCTGCAAAACAAAAAAAATTGGATCTCCCAGATATGCTTCCGAATGTCAGAAAACCTGCAAGAAAACCTACAAGAAAGAAGTCTAAAATGGGGGCATAGGCCCCACGGTGGGCGCCAGAAATGTGTGATCAAAAATAATATGCGTAAATGATTTGAAATAAATACTATTCAAGCACACCAATAAGACATTGTATCAAAACAGAACATAAAAGGTAAGTAAATGCAAACTCAATATTCCGCTTCGATTGTCGTCCTATTGTCCTCTATCTTCAGTGTTTTTGTTGATTCCAGCTTTTGCTCTCAGATTTGTAGGCTAGGCTCAACAAACTGTCTTCCTAAAGAACGAGATTTAAATATGATGCATGATTCAATATTAAGCTATGATATGGCATAAGACTAAAATGATTGAAGTAAACATGATGCTATGATATGAGAATACTAAATGAATTAAATGCCTGAATTCTAATTAATTGCCTATATCAATGCTTAGATTCACACAGGTATTTATAGAGTTTTTTGAATGATTCTGATTGGCTGTCTTGATTGACAGTTGTGATAATTCCTGGCAGATCAAATGGCTAAAGATGGATGAAACTGAAGAGAAAATAGAATAAAACTTGAAAACAAGATTTTTCTATTTTTATAAAAGAGAAGAAGATAAGAAGATAAGAAATCATCTTTCTTTAAAAAGATAAAAGAAAGATTTAAAAGCTGATAAATAATGAATTAAAGATTCAATTATTTATTTTTGGATGATATTCAACTTTTTCTCAATTAAATGAAATATTTAATTAAGCTTTTAAAGTAGAAGAATGTTTGTGATAAGAAGAAAGCTTTAATCAGGATTTTTGAAAAAAGCAGATCTCATATTTAAATAAAATATTTAATTATGATATGAGAAGAAAATAGAAGATTTCACAATTAAATAAAATATCTAATTGTGATTTAGAAAGAAAGCACAAGATCCTTTAATTAAATAAAGTTTATTTAATTAAATTACTTTTATGAAATTAATTAAATGAAATATTTAATTAATTAGAAGGAAGAATTTAAAATAGAAGAAATAGAAATATATTTAAACTTAATTAAATCTGAAGATTTAATTTAAATTCAACAGTAAATTATTAATTTAAATAAAATAAAATGTATTTATTTAATTAATTATGGATATATGAAAATAATTAAATAAAATAAATTTATTTAATTACGAAAGAAGAATAAGATGAATGAACAATATAATTAAATTAATTAAATTTAATCATATGTAGAGGATTTTTAGAAAAATTAATTAAATAATAAATATTTAATTAATTGTCAGGATTATAGACATGACCATTCTTATGTGTATACATAAATGATGACAATTATAGTGGGGAAGGGTGTATGGAGCTAGGTAGTAATGATCTTTGATACTAATTAACCTCATATATATTAAATCAATCACGCGTGTTTACTCTATCATTTGTGTGGAATTTTAGGGGGTACGTCTTTGCTTGGTAATAAAATAAGCCTTCCTAACACTAATTTTACCCTTGCATTTCATGTAATTCAAGTGATGCAATACTCATGCTAGCTGAAGTATAATTATGATAGATATAGGAGACACGCTAATAGAGTCTTCTTGGCTAAATGGTCTTACGAGTCAATTGAAAAATGTATATTGATGCTATAAGCAATAATGGTTGCGCTAGGAGAATAATGTTATAGTCAAAACATAGGGATGTGGGATTTGCTAATATTCAAAGAGAAATATTAAAGGAGCATACTATTGTACATAGCAATGTTATTGGTAATATCTACATAATGTTGAACTATGATCACTTAGAACTTTAACTAGCTTAGTGATTGATTAAAAAAATGGTTAGGTTTTTTTTTCTAGGGAGATTTTTGGGAATGACAGAATTATTCTAGGGTGCTCTTTCTGAGGTAGTCTCTTAAGAGCCCTAAAAGCCAAAAATTGTCAAACTTTGGCAAAGTCATTTTGGAAGCTCATGGAACATAGGAATGTTTTATTTTGACCTTAAAGTGGATATAGAATCCATTCAAACCAACCTCTATCGGTTTGCATCAACTTAACATTGTTTGTGTGTTCCAGTGTCAAATTTATTCTTGTAAAAATTATCAGTGGAAAGCAGTGCAAAAATGCAAAGAGTCATTTTTTGGTTTTGTGCATCTTTGAGAATAATCAAGTATACCAACACATCAAGGTGGGCATTACAATGTTATGTAAGGGATCCTTTTATCACGCAATTCCCCTCATGATTCTAAAGTGGACTAATACAGGGTAGTCTTAAAAGTGTCATAAGAGAAAAAACGCAAAATTATTAAATGTTTAGTATTTTTGACAAATTGGGGGTGTGGAAACATTAAGGTAGGTAGGTAAATACTAGGAAAGGTCTATTTTTGTTGCCCAAGTCACCTAATCATTTTGGGGTGCTCTTTTTGGGTAGTCTCTAAAGAGCCTTAAGAGCAAAAAATATAAAATGTTAAAAAAATAGTAATTTTCATGAATGGGTAGGATGGAAACATCAAGGTAGGTAGGTGAATACTAGGGGAGGTCCCTTGTCATTTCCCAAGTCACCCAATCAGTATGGGGTGCTCTTTTTCGGATAGTCTCTAAAGAGCCTTAAGAGACAAAAATACAAAAATTGTAAAAATTTTAGTAATTTTGATGAATGTACACTGTGGACACATCAAGGTAGGAAATTTTGTTCAATGTGCAGCATGGAAATATGAAGTTAGGTAGGTAAATACTAGGGAATCTCTCTTTTCATTTCCCAAGTCACCTTATTATTTTGGGGTGCTTTTTTTGGGGTAGTCTCTTAAGAGCCCTAAAATCCAAAAATTATTGACGAAGTCATTCTAGGAGATCATGGCACGTAGGAATGATTTTTCTGGAAATGCAAGTGGATATTGAATCCCTTCAAACCAGACTCTCCTAGTTTGGGTAAACTCAACACTGTTTGTGTGTTCCAATGTCAAAATGAATTCTTGCAAAAATTGTTAGTGGAAAGCAATGCAAAAATGGAAAGAATCATTCTTAAATTGTGCACCATGGAGTGAAACCAAGTATACCAACACATCAATGTGGGTATTCCAAGGCTACGGAAGGCCTCCATTTGTTTCCCAATTCCCCCTGTGATTCTAGAGTGCACTAATCTGGGGTAGTCTTGAAAGTGTCGTAAGAGCAAAAAATGCAAAATTATTAAGTTTTCAATATTTTTGATAAATGGGTAACATGGATACATCAAGTTAGGAAAGTAAATACTAAGGGAGGTTTCTTTTCATTTCCCAAGTCACTCGATCATTCTGAGGTTCTCTTTTTGGGATAGTCTCTAAAGAGGCTTAAGTAAAAAACATGTAAAATTATTAAAAAAATAGTAATTTTGATAAATGGGCAGCATTGACACATTGAGGTAGGAAGGAAAATGTTAGGAAGGTCTCTTTTCATTTCCCAAGTCACTCAATCATTTTGGGGTGCTCTTTTTGGGGTAGTCTCTAAGGAGCCTTGAGAGAAAAAATGTAAAAATTGTAAAATCTTAGTAATTTTGATGAATAGGAAGTGTGGACACATTGAGGTAGGTAGGTAAATACTAGGGAAGGTCTCTTTTCATTTACCAATTCACCTAATTATTTTGGGATGGTTTTTCTAAGTTAGTCTTTTAAAAGCCCTAAAGCCAAAAATTGTTGAACTTTGACAAAGTCATTCTAGGAGCACATGACACATAGGAATGCTTTGTCTAGACCTACAGGTGGATATTGAATCCCTCCAAACCAACCTCTCTTAGTTTGGGTAAACTCAACAATATTTATGTGTTCTAGTGTCAAATGTAGTCTTGTAAAAATTGTCAATGGAAAGAAGCATTTTTTGTTTTGTGCATCAAGGTGGGTAGTCCAATGATATGGAAGGCCTCCATTTGTCACCCAAGTTGCCTCATGATTCTAGAGTACACTAATCTGGGGTAGTCTTGAAAGTGTCGTAAGAGCAAAAAATGCCAAAATTTTAAGTTTTTTAGTATTTTTGACAAATGGGTAGTGTGGGCATGTCATGGTAGGTAGGTAAATACTAGGAAAGGTATCTTTTTATTTTCAAAGTCACCTAATCATTCTAGGGTACTCTTTCCAGGAAGATAAATATGATAGCCAATACCTATATATATTATCTTTCTAAATAAGCATGCCACAATCATTAGACAATGAATAAGAGTCTTGGTAAGTGAAAAGCATGAAAGGTATATACATAAGGGAAAGAATAGTGCTAAAGTCATTTGAGTGTGCCAAAGCATGATGAAGAATGTATAGTCAAGTGTAAGGATGGTCATGAGAAAAGACTCTTTTGTGGTGTGTGAGTTCTCAATTGTCAATGGTTATCATGCTCATTCAAGAAAGATCAAAATGCATTATTTCCAACTTTCCCTTTGATCTTAGAAAATTACATGAATCAAATGATAGCTATAAGTCTCTACTTATGAGTTAGATGAACCAAGTACACAAACAAAATAACCTCCAAGCAATGAAGATGAACAATTTTGTCCAATACTAAACCTCCATGAATGAAATAGGTTGAATGAGAGATCTCACCCTACAAGCTAACCAATAATACCTTCAAAACTTGAGAAATTGAGAGAATGTGAGAATACTCATTAGAAATGGGGTCAAAGAAGAACTTGCATATAAATAGAGACAAATTGTTGAGCATAAGCAACATGACCTATAAATTTTCACTAAAAATTCTTTTAAATCAAATATACCTTGAAAATATATTGATCTACATGAATTGTTGTGGAAGTTTTGATCTGAATCGCTTGGAAATATACCTTTGTTCACCAAAAAACTTACATTTTTACATACCAGATGTTTTTTATGCAAACTTTTAATGTACTTTTAATCTAACCCATACAAATAACATGAATAAAAATAATATGAACAATATCATACATGTACCATGCAACAAATTATTTGCTACTCAAGTGTGCCTAAAGGATCATCTCTTACCTTCAAAGTATCTAGTATTGCTTCATGATTGACACTACTAACTGTCCATAGTTCCTTTGTTCTTGGTTTGGCATGATATCTCAATAATTTAACATTTGTTTCTATAACAAGGTTTGAATACACAAGAATAGTTTTATATTTCTCATAGTCTTCAAATGCACCTATGACATTCTTTTTAATCATGTACATTCATAACCAAGTTTCATAAACAACTACTATACCTGTAGGATACATGAACTCATCATTATATGTCATCAATTGTGTCAGCTTATTCTTTCCCTATACACATCGTTCCAACCAATAGTCTGATCCCTCTCCATTCCCTTGTGATGCAACAACTACATAGACATGTCTTGTCTACACAAGATTTGAAAGATGGGCATAGTCAAGTGAACTTTGTATTTCATCTTCTAAAGAGGATTGTGTTGCAGATAAAGGAGTTAGATATTGTGAAATAAATATCTACCCACTCACTTAACTCGTATTAATCCTAGTCACACTAAATATAATTCTGACAAAAACAAGCGAACTCTCGTCTCCATATGGTCCATATACCTATATCTAAGATTTGAAATGAATGCATCTTTGAAAATTCTCTTATTATCTATCATTCCAATTTCTCTCTCATTTTTCCCTCTTCAACCAACCAAAAGAACTTGCACACTTCTGAATCAAGCGTCCCTCATGAAAATGTATAACTACACCAATCAATAATATAATGTGCATCACTAAATGTTGCACCACCTCTAATCTTCATTTGTTCCTTAACTAGAGCTCTCTTCACACATGCACATGCACCATCAATTTTATCTATCATGTTATCATCTATTGCAAGTAACCATTTTTGAGTTCTTCAATGTTGAGGATTTTCATTGGATTCATTATAAATATATGGATTTAGGATTTCATTTTCTTCTTCACAAATACCCTCTATTCTTGCATAATTTGGAGATACATCGGCATTCATTGTTTCCTTTTCCCATATTTCATACTCAACAATAATATTTTTAGTTTCCTATTCAACATTTACAATTTCATTTTAGACATTTTCTTTCTCAAATTTATGTTCAAAACTTTCAATTTCAATTGAGTATTCTGTATTTTCATTTTCATTTTCATGCTCAACATTTACAATTTCATGTTCAACATTTTGCTTCTCAATTAATGTTGTAATGTTTCAATTTCAATTTCTTCTTCAATCTTTTCAAATTTAGTATCATTGTCACTTTGAATTTTACTTAAGGCAAAGAGGAGCCTTCTCCTTGAAGATAATTTGGCATACCTCTTCTTTCCATCCTCTCCCTTACTCTATCTTTCTCTCTACTTGCCTCAATTGCCTCCATTGGACAATTCATCTTCCTTTTAACTTTACGAAAAAATTTTGCTTCTCATTATCCTAACCCAAACAAGTACCAAAATGATTGAAAGAGTGCTCCAAAAGAGAATTCTAGTTTGTAATGCATAGAAATCATGGTATTCTTGATAGAGTAGAGAATGTGGGGACTCTTGGAATGAAAAAAAATTACTTTTATCCATTTTCTCCACTCAAACAAAATGGATATCCATTTTGTTAAGCACAACGAATATCCATTTTGTTAAGTACAATTCAGATATTTGTTTTATTAAGCACAATGGATATCCATTTTTTTAAGCACAACAAATATTTGTTTTGTTAAGCACAATGGATATCCATTTTGCTAAGCACAACGAATATTTGTTTTGTTACAGTAGACACTCAAAATATCCTAATTGATATCATGCACTCGATCTTGATTCACTAACACTGATTCTTCCTTAATCACATCCACACTAACCATTTAATTGAATAATACTTATTTAATTAAATTCATCTATAATCAGATAATACACCTTATTAGATTATTTCATCATGTTCCTCCTTTAATTAAATAAATCAACTTTATTTAATTAATTCCTAAATTCCCTCCTTTAATTAAATAAATCTTCATTTAATTAAATCCTAATGTTCCTCTTTTAATTAAATAAATCAACTTTATTTCATTAAATTACTAATCTCCCAAACATCCTCTCATTTGATTTAAATAAAATCAAATACCTAAATCAAATGTCAAATCAACTAAGTTCATCTAAGTTAATTAATCACAAATTAATTAACTCCTTAATCCTCCATTCCTCTAGCTTTTACAAGTTGCACATGTGTAAATCAATTTATTTGATTTATTAATTCCTCCTATTTTCATTCAAATATGGCATATTCTTGGAATATTCCACTTATTTGAATTCTCCCTCCCAAAGGACTTTTGTCCTCTAACTTGGCATTAAAGGCTCTTACATGTCCTTTCTTTGAGCCAACTTGGCATTAACTCTTCTTACATCCCCCCTTACACAAGTCACTTCTTCAAATTCAAATTTCACCTAGATTCATTTAACATGCACATTGTTCAAAATGTGCTCCACTCTCCTTCATTAGCATGTTGACAAGTGGCACAATGCCATTGGTCCATCTTTAATCCCACATTCACCCTATTTCTCATTCTTCAATCCTCCTCCATTATAAATAGAGGCCTCCTCTATTGTATTTGGTATCCACAATCCATGTAAAATCATTATGCTCATTTGAGTCCACAATCATCCATACTTTCATCCAATTTAGCATAGAATTTCATCATCCATAGCTAGGTTATTGGCATTTTTCATCAAGGATCAATCAATCATCATCAAGCTTATCAGGGAATTGGGAAAGGGCTTCTTTCCACATCAAAGAAGTACCAATTCCCCTATGGGATGCTGGTTTGAGCATTCAAATGAGATTTCATTAGCTTTTATTTGATATGTTATGTTGTTTTCTTGTTCTTATGCTTGAATGAATTTCATAGGGAATGTTTTGGTTTATGCTTGTTTGAGGACTAATGTTTGTTTGTTTGTCCATGTTTGAATAGGTCTAGACCAAGCATTCACATTTTGGCACCCACAGTGGGGACTAGACCCATTTTTAACATTTTCTAGCAAGTTTTTGCTGGCAAGTTTGGTCATGAATCTCATTGTAGCGCACCTATGGCTTCTTTCA
Source organism: Sequoia sempervirens (assembly GCA_007258455.2). NCBI lineage: Eukaryota > Viridiplantae > Streptophyta > Pinopsida > Cupressales > Cupressaceae > Sequoia > Sequoia sempervirens. Next base: position 307,129,653 of record VDFB02058242.1, on the reverse strand, counting down.
GCACATAGGTGGTGACTTTTTGGTGCATCCAAGCTCTATTTTAGTGCATATGAAGCATCTTCCAACATATTTACCTCTTGTTTCAATGGATATACAAGATATTTTAGCACATATGGTCTAATTTTTAGCGCATATAATCTAAGTTTTAGGGCATATCATCTTTGTTTTAGCACATATGCTCTCTGTTTTAGTGCTTTTATAGTCAATCTTAAAATGGCCATACCTTGGTCATACGGATGTCTTTTTCAAAGATTTTTTTTTTTAAATGGGGTATAATTTCATAAGCTATGCAATGGTGTAAGTTTTTCTTAATTTTTTTAGAGTTAAAATTTTCAATTTTACACCTAAAGTCAAAACACATTGTAACATGGTCTAAATTTTAAGGTTTGTATGCTTAATCATTCATCTAACCCTCATATCTTCTTGTTTCTTGATCTCATCTAACATTTTGAGTATGGATTCTAGGTTTTAAGAGGAGCATGGACCATTGAAGTGAAAGAAAAAGCATTTGATATCCATTGTCTAGGAAAAGAAGAAAACAAGAAGAGCTTCCTATAGCACTTTCTTTTCATAATTGTAAAAAAAGTGTTCTTTAACACTTTGAGAGCATTTATAATCCCATCTTTGGATATTTTTATCTTCAGCTTTAGAACTTAACTACATTTTGTTTGGGTTTTAAAAAGAAAATACAAAAGCTTTCTTTTTCACAAAGGGTTAAAAAGAACAATTAGAAACTCACTAGATTTGATTTTGGGTCTTAAAATTTGAACAAGAAACTTCAAAAACTTCATTTTGGTGCTATAAAAAGAACCCATTATTGCTTTTGAGGTCTAAAATGAACATATGCTTATCTTGTTTCGTGATCTTTTTTATAAACTAATACCATTGAAATGTGTATGCACTTCTCTCACGCTTCATGAAAATCTTGAGAATCAAAAGAATTTTGGTCATATTAGGTTGTCTAAAATATTGTCTCCACACTTCAATTTGGGCTTAAAATTGAACAAATCTTGCTAGTGTGAGAAAAGGCATCATGTGTGTTCTCTCTTTTTTCACGCAAACAAATATTGATCAAACTACAAATGTAATTACTCACTATTGTTCACCTTTAGAGGGCCTACCTTGGTGGGAAAAAGTACTCACCCCAATGGAATGACCCAAGTGGTAATGAGCATAAGCCAGGCTCTTCTGAACTGCTATATAAATTTGTGGTTGAAAGGAAAGTTTGCAATCAACTTAACTTGATGCATGATGGCTCTCCCCCAGTATCTTTATGATGTGTGACTCCCTTGTTCTAAGGGTTGGGAGACCTCTTGAGGGAATTTATCATTGTGTCCTTTGAACCAAATGCCCTTATTATGAACCCTTGTGTAGTAGCCAAAAATCCCAATATTTGTTGGCGTTAAGAGGTCGGACCTCTGGGGCTATCCCACATACTTGCAGTTCTTTGTAGAGATGAAAAGTTTATCATGGTAGATTCTTGAGAACTAAAGCTTGGCTGACCTAAGAAGTGTGTGCCATGGATTGGAGCTAGTGTGGTTAAGCTTCTAGTCATCCGCTCTAAATAAGCACAACTGGATTTATCCAAGTGGGAACTCAACAAATATTTTCTCTTCTATCCTAGGGTTGTGCAATATTTGAGTCAATTAATCGCAATGCTTGGATCCAAAATCTTGAAAACAAAAATTTAACAAGGTCATCAAATTTCAAACCCTTTAGAGGATGCAAATACCCTTGAAAATTCTAAGTATTACTGCTTGTCCCTAGGGATTTATCCTTAGAGGCTTCTAAATACTTGGGCCTATTTCTCAATTTATTTTATCCAAATTCAACATAAGGAAACTATGGCTTTGACTTCTTGATTCTCCAATAATGGACCTTGTGGAATGAAAGGTCTTGGAATAGACATTTAGTTTGAAACTTAAGCAAGACAAGTGGATGTGGTAAAATCAATTCATTAATCAAGATTAAATCAATTGAACCCCACACATGTGCTTGTTTATCTTTTGTCTTATGGTCTTTTGAGAAAACATTGATCTTTTGGTTTGAATTAATCTTAGGGAAAAGCATGTTCTTAAAAACCTTGGTCTTGTAAATAGTCCCTCATAGGTTCATTTAGGATCAAAAAAACCAATCATTTCATCCATCTCAAACATCAATCAAATCCCATCTCACAGAAAACTTTTGAACCATTGTAAAAATCATTCATGCTAGACTTTTGGAAAATCCTTCTAAATCAAAATTAAAACCATCTTGTTTGACTAAGTGTGTGTAGATGAATCCTTCTTCATACACTTAATTAAATTATCACCTTGTGGACAAATTCATTCCAAGATAGCATCCAACATCTTGGGGATTATTAGTTCATTATCTAAAATCCAAATCCAAATCAAAAATTACAAAGAATCATAAATTCTAGTATTCCTCTAAGGGTCTTAAAAGTTCAACACCCATAATTCACCCCTTCATCCTTCATCTCGTCATTGGTCCTAAATTCCTTAGAGGTAAACAAGGTAAAAACACAAGGAGAACATGGAATATAAACTTAATCCATACATCATGAGTAATCTAAATCAACCAAACTATCAAAGCCTTACAATTTTGATTGATTATCAAAACCCACATTTATACAATCCATACATGGGATCATTATCTCCTTTGAACCTCAATGGTACAACAAATGTGAGTATGTACAATATAAAGATTGGAACACCTTTCCCTATGGTAGATTTAAATCAAAGTCCAAACCTACAAATCTATCAACCAAATAATCAATGCATGAGTCTTCGGCAAAACAACATTATCCCACAAAATCCATACATGCCAAATGTGAATATACCAAGTAAAAGTTTACCAAACATGAACATTTCAAATCCAAACTTGGTAAAGTTTGGGATAGATATTTTTGTGAATCATACAAATGTTGTTCAAAGTCCAAAAAATATGTTAACAACTCCATATATTGATCCAATTCAAGGTAACACCATGCAAAATCAAAGTTACCTAAATCAAGGCACTATGATTCCCAACAACAACAATGTTCAATGTAAACCTATAATGCCAAATTTAAACATCATCCCAAATCAAAACATTTTCCAAAATCAATTTGTCCATGATCCCATACAAACACCACAAGTATA